>JAHRHZ010000073.1:22685104-22702250 GCA_024137785.1 Ginglymostoma cirratum
CAGCCCCATGCTTGTTATCTCGGATTCTCCAGCATCTGCAGTACCTTTTATCTCTGGCAGAAGTATGTGACTTTGGTTTAACCCTTAATGAGATGCTAAGACCACTTGGTGTGTGGTATTAATGATGTAAACCAAGCAAAAGTGCCTACTAGCTGAAACCAATCTGGACTTCCAACTGGCACTACAACTGACTTTATCATTGGAAAATGCAGCAAATGTGTCCAATTTTGGGCCCCACACCTCAGGAAGGACATACTGGTACTGGAGCGTGTCCAGCGGAGATTCGCACGGATGATCCCTGGAATGGTAGGCCTAACATATGATGAATGGCTAAGGATCCTGGGATTGTATTCATTAGAGTTTAGAAGGTTGAGGGGAGATCTAATAGAAACTTACAAGATAATGCATGGCTTAGAAAGGGTGGATGCTGGGAAGTTGTTTCCATTAGGTGGGGAGACTAGGACCCGTGGGCACAACCTTAGAATTAGAGGGGGTCAATTTAGAACGGAAATGAGGAGACATTTCTTCAGCCAGATAGTGGTGGGCCTGTGGAATTCATTGCCACGGAGTGCAGTGGAGGCCGGGACGTTAAATATCTTCAAGGCAGAGATTGATAAATTCTTGATCTTGCAAGGAATCAAGGGCTACGGGGAGAGTGCGGGTAAGTGGAATTGAAATGTCCATCAGCCATGATTAAGTGGCGGAGTGGACTCAATGGGCCGAATGGCGTTACTTCCACTCCTATGTCTTATGGTCTTATGGTCTAAATGGAGCATATGAGTTGCAGGGTATTCTGATGGAAGTGGATACCCTTGTTAGTCCAACAGAGCTTGGGGAACGCCACTTGAGGGAACACAATTGCATTGCTTCACTGAGGATGTATGCTGAAAAGAGTTTACGTCAACTCGCAGCAAAACTCCAAAATAAAACCAAGTCTTGGCCAAACAGTTAAAATTTTCTTCAGGATCTGGGCTGGCAAGCCATTGTGTTTGCTGGCAGTATGCAGACTTGAGGCAGCAAAAAAGTCCCATTGGACCTAAACTGAGTAAGCGAACTCATAGGGCTAGCATCCAGAAGAGTGCACACCCTGTAAAGTCCACCTACACCTGGTTTGGAACAGTTAAATTGCTTAGCAACATCCAAATCAGTACCAACCAAACTAAATGTCTGGTTAAATGGTCATCCAGTTCTAATGGAAGTCAATAATGGCACAGCCATTTCATTGACCGCAGAAGCAATCTTTAACAAAATCGGTTCTGGACTCCAATCCTTAAATTTGCGGAAGACCTCGGCTAGACTGAGAACTTCTACCAGGGATCCATTACAGATCAAGAGTACAACTTTGGTTCTGGTCTGTTATGACAAGCAGCCTGATCAGTTACCGCTGATTGCAGTGAAAGGCTCGGGCCCAAGCTTGATTGGGTGAAATTGGTTGAGAAAGATTCACCTAGACTGGCTTAACATATTTGATTAGAAAATGGATGCCTAAGTGAAGTCCTAATTAAATACCAAGGAGTTTTTCAGGAAGTCCACGGACTACCAAAGGAGCTAAAGCCAGCTTGTATGATGACCAAGAAGCAATTGCACGATTCTGCAAGGCCCGCCCAGTGTCATTTGCCTTACAAACAAAAGTGAGGCAGAAATCAGAAGGCCGGAAAGTGAAGAAATCATCAAATCAGTCCAGTTTGTGGAAAGGGCAGGACCAGTTTACCGGTTATGAGATCTGACAGCCAGTTTGCCTCCGTGGGGATTTTAAACAAACGGTAAACCGCTTTTTGCACCTGGATTAATACCCAATCCTTTACATAATGGATTTATACATAAAGCTAACAGGGGAGCTGTCCTTCACATAGCTAGACATGAAACACATATACTTGCAATTGCAGTTAGATGATGATCTCCAAGAAATATGCTACGATTAATACTCGTAAGTGTTTGTATCAATATATGAGAGGAGCCATTTTGAATATCACCAGCCTGTGCAATTTTTCAGCGAATGACGGAGAACATTTTACAAGGAGTGCCCCATATTGGCATTTAACTAGATGACATGTTAATAATGGGAACTCTAATAGGAAGCATGAGAGAACTTGCACATTGCATTTAGATTTGTCTTCCAGACAGGCGTACACCTTAGAAGGGAAGTGTTTGTGTGATCCAGGCACCTGAAGTGACCTACTTGGGCTACAGAGACGGTAAGACCAGGTTACCTCCATTGGAAGATAAAGCGAGGGCGATCAAAGGGGCCATGGTTCCCATGTCTGTACCGGAGCTTAGGTCTTCCCTTGGGGTGGAGAATTATTACAGAAATTTTATAAATAACCTGGCCTCCACCTTGGCACCTTTGCATCAAATCTTAAAAAAAAAATGTTAGCTGGAAATGGTTGCATAGCCAAACCATAGCTTTTAGGGAAGTGAAGAAACAGCTATCAAACAGGTATTGGCACACTATGAACCCAAGCAAAATCTGGAATTGACATGTGATGTTCCCCGGATGGCATCAGGGTAGTAGTAGCTCATTGGAGAGGAATGCCCGATAGCACATTCATCCAAGAATTTGGCTGATGCAAAGCATAAATATGCCCAGATACGAAAGAAAGATTTGGTGGTCATATTTGGAGTCAGGAAGCTCCATTAATACCTTTATAGATGTAACTTTGTAAGTATCAGGCCGCATTCAGATGTGGGCATTATACTAAGTGCATATAATTACAAGTTGGAACACAGTCCGGAAGGCAAAGTAACAAATATGAACGCATTGAGACACCTCCTGCTGGCAGATACACCACAGGTGGGATGGCTACTTTAAGTATCCATAATGATTTTAAATTTTCTGGACACGATTTCTGCCTTGATGCCTTTGTCATCTGAAGAAGAGAATGAATTTCTTCCAAGATGCTCTGGACGCAAGAGGTGAGCCACTGTACGTTACATACCGTCCGTATCAGAGGCAGAGTTGAAGGAACCTGGCCTGGTACTAAAACACACCCAGGAGGCACTACAAAAAAATGAATAGCCCATATCCTCGGACGCAGAGCGAGAGGGATGTAGTGATTATAATGAGGTTAGCTAGGTGGACCTTAGAGAATATGAGTTCCTTGATTGTGGCTATTAATCTGGTCCAATCAGGGAGCTGACAGATAAGGACAGGGGTGTCAGACATCCTGTTCACTCTGAGAGCTGGGTCTGAGGAAGCTGGATCAGGGTCAAGAACTCTCCATATGCAAATAAAAGGCGATTTGGTGACAGGAAACTGGCCTCTGTGGAGTTATTCCACTAACCATCATGCCATCATAGGGCATCAGAAACAGTGTAGAAATAGATAACTAAATTAATTAACTTTAAGGATCTAATCTCAATGGAAAGGCTGAAAAGCCTGAACTGTTTACTTTGAAGAAGAGATAGGGGAGAAATCAAAGTACTTGTGATCCTTAAGGGAATACGTGAAGTAAATCCCAACGACAGACCGGCAACCGAGGTTGAAAGCCTAGAGAAGGAAAGAAAGGAAGCAAATAATATATAGTAAAGAAACAAAAAATAAGTTGATGTTTGAGTATATTTTGTTTTACTATCCAATCACGTGGAATTGAACTTCATACTTTCTCCTTGGCATTTTCAGGATAAAATGGTGCAAAGTCCATATTTGATTCCTGAAAGTCTCATGGGCACTTGAGTACCCTCTCAGGTGTTCTTGGAAATTTGTTGTTTTTGTGTATTTTATCTGGAGGACAGGATGCCCACTTCATGATCGTCCAATACATTGTCCCTAATGGCTCTTGATCAAGTAGTCATGTACCCAAACTCTAATGTCACAAACAAGGGGCTGCTCTGATTTCCCTAGCACTCCTTCAAGGCTTATATTTTATCCTAGGTTTTTACTTTGGCTTCATAATTAACCAACAATTTAGACATACAAAGGTGAAGCATTCACAGTTCAGAGTCTATTAAAAAAATTTCAAATTCCAGTCTAGTACAAGTTCCACATCCTGATAACATGTCTTGTTGTACGGCATTTCCGAAATGCAAATGTTCCAATAACGATTTGAGCTGTCAACTTCACAGAACCTAAAACATTCTAGAATTTTTAGTATTTGTTGTAACAGAAAAAGCACAATTGTTACTTTGGAGATAGAAGGAACTGCTGATGTTGGAGAATCCGGAAAGCTGACTTTTAACTTCTGGACCCTTCCCAAAACATCAGCTTTCCTGCTCCTCTGATGCTACTTGGCCTGCTGTGTTCATTTAGCTCTACACCTTGTTATCATTGTTACTTTGGGTTTTGTTATAATTGTGGAATCATAGAATCTTCCCAAGATAGAACTGACATAATGTGGTTTCATTCTAATACACAAAATGCAAATTATCAAAATGCTAATTGTACAATTCCTCATAATTTACAACTTTAAATGTTCATGACTGACCACTACCTGACAAGTTATAATCAGTTAAATATTTGGATCTCCTTGTAAACTACAGCAGGCAACTAATGATTAATAGTTTAGAAATTTAGAAACAGACAGCATATGAAGCTTTAATTCTTCTTTCTTTCATTTAATAAATAAAGTGATAAAGTGAAGAAATTCAATGTTGGAGTGGAACTTGAATAAATAAGGTAAAGTCACCATAGTCGCACTCTCATTAGACAGAGAAGCCTGGCGGTGGTTTAATCTGACAGTCACCACATCTCAGACAAGGGAAGAGGCTGAGAGGGATAGTTCTTCAGTGGCAACCTCAGCTAGTGTAGACATTGAACCCATGCTATAGGTGTCGCTCTGCAGCAGAGACTAGCTGGCGAGCCACCTGAGTTAGCCAATTCCAATAGTGAAGAACTGGAAAAAGACATGCTTCTTAACTCAGATAACAAGGTGTAGAGCTCAATGAACACAGCAGGCCAAGCAGCATTAGAGGAGCAGGAAAGCTGACGTTTCGAGTTGAGACCCTTCTTCAGAAAATGATAGTTCCTACTATCTCTGCTTCTTAACTCATATCTGTATGATTTACTATTGGTGATTATATGATTTAACCATACAATTCAATAAATTCATTCTCAATACAATTGTCATCTAATGTTTAGATATTGTGATCTAATATGTGCTGCTGGTCAATAAAATGCAGATTCGTGATGGCAACTCTCTATTAAGGGAAAGGGCAAATGAGTTCTCATGAGGAGGGATTATGGAGATGAAAAAAGGGTGTGTCCTCCAAGCTGAAAACTTACTCATCCTCATGGTTATCCATTCTCCAGCCCCACCTTGGTCACAAACTCCCAAAGTTTAACTTCCTAAAGACAGCAGCAGTCCCACTGCCACAACTGAAAGGGGGAAACAATGCTGCTTCAGAAGGTGATGGGACATGGGGCAAGGTTTAGCCGCTGCCAGTCAATTAAGAGGCCACCTCCAGAGCCATCATTCAATTAAGGATGCTGTCCTGCCTCTCAGAATGTTAGCCTTTGCACCTCAGTGGCCTTCGCAACATCAGCTCTTATGGTGGCAGACCTGAGGTTTCAGCTTCAGTGGGAAAGGGCATTCTCATGGTTGGGTACCCTCAAAGACAAATGCATTGTGTCGTAGCTGTCAGGGCCTTGCAGAGAGGGCATATCAATTGGGTGGCACAGGGAAATTCTCCCCACATACTCTTTCAATGCAGACAAATTGTCCTTGCAGGTGGGACATAGCTCTTAATTGGGCCATTGATGGTTAGTTTCATGACATGTGTTTGAGCTGCCAACCTTTCCTCCTTTGGTAAAATGGCAATGTGGCAGTAAGAATATATTGCTTTGAGTAAGACAAAAATATGTGCATCTCCAGACAGACATTTGTGAATTAACTTTATTTAAACCTCCTCGGCAAAGAAGACATCAGAGAGGGTGATGTAACAAAATACAAATAGATCTTGCAATTCACTACAGGCCTTGACTGCCTTTCTGCATCATAATTCAATTCTTCTCTCTTTCTAGCCATCCCCATAAAGCCTGGTAAATGCCACCTCCATCTTTTCCCTTTTACGTATTCTCTTCCAATTCCTTCAGTGATGCCCACAACTTTTCTGAGGAAACAATGATTTTCCCCAAACTCAGTTTTCAAGTATTTGCAAGGCCCCTACCCCTCATAGTACTCATCACTGACTTGCCAACAAACATCTACCCAAACCCCAATCTTGAAATATCTTCTCTCAATGATCAGAAAACTTCCCAGATTCTTGGTTATGCCTGCAGCCCTTTTCTGGATAACATCTCTACCAGTCTAACCTGCCAATCACACTAGCACTGGCCAGGAAATCAGTTTTAAAATAAACAAACACACCATTGAGATCAACCACCTATTCTGGGTTTTTCAACCATAACTCCTTCATCCAGCCCTGCAGACCTACTTCTGTGAGTATCAGGGAACATAAGTCATCACTAAATTAAATAGTCTTTTCCGCTGAAATGTTGGTCTTTTCAGGATTCATGGCATCTCTCTGAAATCCATTAATATCCTAAGAGAATGCTCATAAATAATCCATCTGGACAAGCTTTCCTCCTTCCCCCCATTACATAACCAACAAGCATTCAAATTAGTGTCTTGGTTAAGACCCCATATATCTACTCTTGTCGCTCTAAAAATATTTTAAATTTAACACACCAAAATCATATTTATTCCACTGAATCCATATTTATTTTCTAGTGTCTTGGAATATACTTCAGCCCTGCAGCGTTTTTTTTCAATAGAAGCATATTGGCTATTCATTAAACTGGACAACTTCAGCACACAGGCTGAACTCAAATGTGAATCCAATGCTGTTCTTTGGAATTAACTATTTTGGTTGACGGAAAGGCACACATTTGGTCACTTACAGTTAGGAAGAAGAAAAGAATCAGAACGTTGTTTAACGGAGAAAGACTTACAAATTTCTGTGGCGCAGAGACCTGAGTGTATTGGTATATGAATCACAGAAAGTCAGTTTGCAGATCCAATATGTAATTGGGAAGACATATGGAATATTGGCATTTAATGCAATGGGGCTACAGCGTAAATGTGGGAAATTCCAGCTACTACTGCACAGGGTTCGGTTAGGCTGCATCTATGTGTAGAGTTTTGGTATCCTAACTTAAGAAGGGGTATTTAATCATAGGAAACAGCTCAGAGAATGTTCACCAGGCTGATTTCTGTGTTGAAAGCATTGTCTCATGAGAAAAGATTATATCTATCTTCTTTGGAGTTAAGAATGATAAGAGGTGATCTTATTAAAATATATAAGATTTTGAGGGGCTTTGACAGAGTACTTGCTGAGAAAATGTTTCCTCTTGTGGGTGGAAGCTGGAACTAGCGACTAATATTTAAAAAGAAGGGGGTCTTCTACCTAAGATTGAGGTGAGAAGGAATTTATTCACTAAGAATTTTCTTCCATAGAGAGCAGTGGAGGCTGGATCATTGAATATATTTAAGGCTTGAGTTTGCAGCTATTTGATCTACAAGAGATCCACAGGTCATAGGGGAGAGACTGCAAAATGGACATGAGGCCATAATCATATTAGCCTTAATATTATAAAGAGTACAGCAGATTGAAGGGCTGAATTGCCTGGTCTTTCTTATGATCTTATGAAACTGTGTTCCATAGCAGAAATTCATTACTTGCATAACCATTGGCTTAATGGTAACACTCCTGCATTATGAGGGCATCGTTCGAGCCCTGCTCCAAAGACTTGCACTCATATTTAGATGACACCTCAGTTTACGAGTGAGAGAATGCTGCATTACCAGAAATTGTGTCATTTGGATGACATGCTAAGGCAAGGCCATGTTGACCCTCTCAGGCTAATATAAAAGATGACATGGTGCTATTGGAAGAAACACAGATGTCCAATCCTTACTTGTGTGCTCTATACTAACATAATTAACAAAAGATATCTGGCTATTCATTTAATTTTCCAGTTATGAGACTTTATTGTGTGTACATTGGCTGCAGTGTTCACTTACTGTACTGCAGTTATTCAATTTCAAAAGGAAATCTTTGGCTGCAGAGTGTTTGGGAATTCCTAAATTAATGGATTAAAGTACTTTAGAGTCATAGAGTCATAGCGTTGTATAGCATGGAAACAGACCCTTCAGCCCAACTTGTCCACGCTGACCAGATTAATCTAGTTCATTTGTCAGCATTTAGCCCATATCCCTTTAAGCCCTCTCCATTCATATACCCATCTAGATACCTTTTAAATGTTGTAATTGTACCACTTCCTCTGGCAGCTCATTCATACACACATCACCCTTTGCATGAAGAGGTTGCCCCTTAGGCCCCTTTAAATCTTTCCCTCTCACCTTAAACCTATGACTACCCTAGCCCAGGGAAAATATCTTGGCTGTTTACCCTATCCATGGCCTTCATGATTTTATAAACCTCTAGCAGGGAGACCAGAATTGCATGCAGTATTCCAAAAAAAGCCTAACCAATGTCCTGTACAGCCGTAACGTAACCTCCCAACTCCCATATTCAATGTGTTGACCAATAGAGGCAAACACGCCAAACATGTTCTCCACTATCTTATCAACCTGGGACTCCATTTTCAAGGAACTATGAACTTACACTTCAAGATTTCTTTGTTCACTAATTGCTGGAAAAAAATCTCAGCTAATAAACTTTAAACCATATTGAATTGTTTATGTTTGCCTGGAGAGTTTATCCATTAGTTAGCACTGTTTTGAAGATGTGCTTTTTATTTTCCCTTGGGCACCATTTTACCATGAATATCTTAATGAATTAGAAATCAGTCTTAAGCAGAAGCATGAAAGGTCACTGGACCTGAAATGTTAACTTGGATTTCTGTCCACAGATTCTGCCAGATCCGCTGAGTTTTCCAGCAACGTCTGTTTTTGTTGTTGTTAAGCAGGAATTTGTCGTCTTAGGATTGTCAGTTTCAAATCAACCAAAAACTCATTTGCTTCTGTCTTGTATCTTTACTTCTTCACCCCACATTTAGGCATTCTTCACCCCGCATTCCCTTATAGCCATTCACACCTCATTTGATCAGTTTGCTGTCCCTGTGGACAACTCATTGTAACCATTGGTACGCCTTTTGGCTTTTGCACCATGAATATTTCAATTTCTTGTGTTATGACAGCAGATTTCCTCATTTTGCCTGTTCTGTAAATTAGAAATATTGTGAACAAAAAAAAAGACAGCAGTCCCTTTTGTTACAAGTGGAACATATTTTTTGTTCTTAGCTAAGTAGCTGTATTAAACTAGTAAACTGCATCTTTTAAAAAGAAACTGATGTTCACATTAACTCACAATAATAAATCAGCCTCTTGAAACAAGTTAAACACATCATTACTAGTTACTAATACATCTTGTATTTGCTGGAGGTGATTTCATAAGTAAACATTTTGCCTTTAATGTTAGAAGCTACATTGCTTACGCTGTCATTGTATTAACCAACAGAGTAAAGACGAACTTTTTCATTTAGCAGATGAAGGTCTGTAAGGAATGTTTGTGAAAGGAAGAGGTAGGCATTCAAGTGTATACAGATAAAATTCACTTCATTATCCCACATCCTGTTCCCAGACAATTTTTACAGAAAGTATTAGTTACGGCACAGTAATGGGTGAAACATGTGGAAAAGAAAAATTGTTTTCCCATAACCTCCATTTTGGAGATTGTTCAACACCATTTTTATTTTCATTCCTCCTTCCCCAACCCCACCTCCCACCCCATCCCAAGGATTTATGCACTAATTAGAGAAGACCTTGATACAGGAGATCAGGACGTAGAATCAGCTTGAGTAGAGATGAGGAATCAAAAGGAAAATAAGTCAATAGTAGGAGTGGCCTGCAGTCCCCTAACACTAGTCACAACGTGGTAAAAGTGTATGCAAGAAGAAATATTGAAATGAAACAGAAATTTCTGGGAAAACCCACCAGGTCTGGCAACAGCCATGGAGAGAAAGCAGAGTTAATGTTTCAGATCCAGTAACGCTTCTTCAGAAATAATGAATGCTTGTGTTAAAGGGATGGCGATAATCACAGTGAAAAAATTGCACAGAGGCCATTATCCCATCACTGAGCCATCCTTTATTTACTTGTGCACAGTACACTAGCTGTGACCAGCCAGCTTGGAGACAGTGCCCTGAACTGAGTAGATTCTAAATCTCCTGGTTATATACTTTTTCTATTTTTATGTATATTTGTTTTCTTTCTTGTTCCAATCCCTACGCTACAGCCATAAAGCAGTAGAGCTTATTTTCCCCAGCACCCTTTTTGTGCTTGCGCAGGTGCAAGACACAGTAAAAAACACCAGGTATGCGAATAACTTTATTAACATACCCCCACCAGGAAAAACACCCATGTGACAAAAGCATCAGTATTAAGCAGAGCCCCTCGGGGCAATGCCCACGTGAGAGAAGAAAAAGTGAGGGGGAGGGTAGGGATCAAATCAAAATAGAGTTTGTGGTGGAAAGAGAGCACACCACACGCCATGGTGCCCACTCTCCCGAAAGGCATCGAGAGCGCCTGTGCACACCGTGTGCTCCTTCTCCAGGGACACCCAGGCGCGGATGTAGCCATAGAAAAGGGGCAGGTAGTTGGCCATAACAATCCGCACCACAGCCCGCTGCCTGGACCTGATAATGGCCAGCTTGGCCAGGCCCAGGAGCAGATCCATGAGGAGATCCTCTGACCGGTTCGCCCGCCTCAGCACCTGGGTGCATGAAGATCAGGAGCATGGGGATGAAGTGAATCTCCTGGTTATATTGGTCAGCAGGGCTTAACTGATTGTCCCAGGTTAACAACCCTACTCAAGGATCTCATGGTCAACAAGATCCAACTGGTTCCAATCACTACACATGGTTGCTTTAATCCACATATAAAATGGAAAACTCAGTATGGCATTAATAGCCTGGATGATGACTTAGTTATAGAGTAATACATCACAGAAACAGATCCTTTGGCCCAACTCGTCCAGGCTGACCAGGTTTCCTAAACTGAATTAGCCCCATTTGCCCAGGTTTGGCCCATTTTGCCCTAAAACATTTCCTTTCCATGTACCTGTCTAAATGTCTTTTAAATGTTGTAATTGTACCCAACCCTACCACTTTCTCTAGCAACTTGTGCTATACATGTACCACCCTCTGAGTGAAGAAGTGGCCCGTCAGGTCTCTTTTAAATTTTTCCCCTCTCGTCTTAAAACCTATGCCCTCTAGTTTTATACTCCACTACCCTAGGGGAAAAAAAAACTTGGCTATTCACCTTATCTATGCCTCCATGATTTTATAAACCTCTATAAGGTCATCCGTCAGCCTCCGATGCTCCAGGGAAAACCTCCCAGCCTATCCAGTCTTTGTAACATCCTTGTAAATCTTTTTGCACCCTTTCCAGTTTAGTAACATCTTTTCTACAGCAGGGTGACTAGAATTGTGCACAGTATTCCAAATGTGGCTTTACCAATGTCTTGTATGGCCGTGATGTGACATCCCAACTCCTGTACTCAATGCTCTGACCAATGAAGGCAAGTATGCCAAACACCTTCTTCACCACCATGTCTAACCATGAAGCCAATTTCAAGGAACTATGTACCCACACCCCTGCGTGTCTCTGTTCAATAATACAGCCCAGGGCCTTACCATTAACTGTGTAAGTCCTGCCCTGGTTTGTCTTGACAAAATGCAACATCTCACATTTATTTGCATTAAACCCCATCTGGCTTCCTCAGCCCACTGACCCAGTTGATCAAAATTACATTGTACTCTTAGGCAACCTTCTTCACTGTCAACTATACCACCAAGTTTGGTGTCATCCACAAACCTACTAACCATGGCTCCTGTATTCTCATTAAAATTGTTTATATAAATGAAGAACAACAGTGGACCTAGCACAAATCCTTGTGGCACACCACTTCATAAAATCCTTTTGAAATAGTTTCTTAAAGCAGCACGTTCAGGAACTGACCAGATCATAGTTTTGCATTAGAGTTGGAATTGGGAAGTGTGACAGGATTAATGAATGACCTGAAGGTAAAGGCAACTTTGGGAAGCTGCGATACAATTGAATTTTACATCTAGTTTGAAATGGAGAAGATCGGATCTAAGATTTGTATTTTATACCTAAATAAGAGCAACTGTGTGGGCACGATATCTGATGTGGCTGAAGTGAACTGGCATACTAGGCTAGGGGATAGATCATTATGGCCATTTAGGTGGATATTTCACAATACACAGAATAGGTACATTCCTACTGTAAAGAAAAATTGTAAAAGGAGGACTCATCATTTGTGGTTAACTAAGAAAAGTTAGCTACGGAAACCTCCATCTTAAGGAAAAAGCATAGAATTGCACAAAGATGAGTGGCAGCTCAGCTGATTGGTCAGAATACAAAGAATGGCAGAGAATGAGCAAAAGGTTAAATAGGAGGAAGAAATTTGAACATGGGAAGAAGCTAGCTAGGAATGTAAACTAAAACATGTTTAGTTTCAAGAGATGTTAAAAATAAAAGAAGTGAAGTAAGTGCTGGCTGTCAGGAGGCTAAGAATAGAGAGTTAATAGTTGATAAGAAGGAAACGGAACAGCAAATAACCAAATATTTTGTTTCTATCTTCACTGTACATGATACAAAAGAAAATCTGGTAATAGCTGTTAATCAGGAGGTGGAAGGGAGAGAGGACCTTAGTGAAATTACATTCACATGGGAAATGGTACAAAGCAAACTTATGAGCCTGGGGGCTGACAAGTCTCTGGATCCAAATGGATTAAACCTTAGGGTCTTAAAAAACGTTGCTAATGAGTAGTAGATGCGTTAGTTTTTATTTTCTAAAAATCTCTTAGTTTTGGAAAAGTTCCTTTAGACTGGGAAATAGAAAATATGATTCTTTTATTTAAGAAAGGCAGAAGACAGAAAACAGGAACCAGCAGGTCAGTTAGCTTAGATAACAAGCATGGGGCTGGATGGACACAGCAGGTCAAGCAGCATCATAGGAGCAGGAAAACTTGACGTTTCGGGCCTAGACCCTTCATCAGAAATGGGGGAGGGGAAGAGGGTTCTGAAATAAATAGGGAGAGAGGGGGAGGCGGATAGAGGAGATTATGAGAGAGTTGCAGTGGGAGAGAGATTCCCTGAGGTTTGTCCGGAGGGGAGGGTAACTTCTTCAGGGTAGGCATCCTTAGAAGAGGCTTCGCAGTGGGGTTAAACCCTGAAGAAGTTACCCTCCTCCCTCCGGACAATCCTCAGGGAATCTCTCTCCCACTGCAACTCTCTCATAATCTCCTCCATCCATCCTCTATCCGCCTCCCCCTCTCTCCCTATTTATTTCAGAACCCTCTTCCCCTCCCCCATTTCTGATGAAGGGTCTAGGCCCGAAACGTCAAGTTTTCCTGCTCCTATGATGCTGCTTGGCCTGCTGTGTTCATCCAGCCCCATGCTTGTTATCTCAGATTCTCCAGCATCTGCAGTCCCTTTTATCTCTGGTCAGTTAGCTTACATCTGTTATGGAAAAGGTATCAGAATTCATTGTTAAGGAAATTATAGCTGTGGACTTAGAAACCCTCAAGGTAATCAGGAAGAATCAGCACAGTGATGTCAAAGGGAAATCTTGTTTAACCAATATATAGGAGTTCTTTGAAGGAATAACATACATTATGGATAAAGGGGAGCCTGTAGACGTTCCGTACTTGGATCTGTACTTAGAAGTCTTTTAATAAGGTGTTACAAAGTCTATTGCTGAAAATGAAAGCTCACATGTAGGGAGTAACATTAGCAGGGATAGAAAATTGGCTAGCTGTTAGAAAACAGAGGATGCATAAATGGGCCTTTGTCTGATTGCAAGATGTGACCTGCTGAGGCCTCATCTTCTTACAATTTACATCAACGGCTTAGATGCAGAAGAAAAGGTATGGTTTCTAAATTCATATAACACCAAACTAGGTAGGGAATTATGTTGCGAAGAAGTGAAGAAATTGCAAGTGGATATAGATAGGTTAACTGACTGACCAAAAAGAAAATGTGGGAGTTGAAGTCCAATGTAGGTGAATGTGCAGTTGATTACTTTGGTAGGACAAATAACAAAGCAGCAAGTTACTCAAACAGAACAGCTGCAGGATTCTGAGATGCAGAATAATCTGGATGTTCAGGTGCATGAGTCACAATAAGTTAACATGCAAGTTCAGTAAATAATCAAGAAGGTAAATGAGATGTTATCCTTTAGAATGACAGGGACTGAAAATGAAGATAAGAGTAAAGGGAAATATTGTGGATACTGGAAATCTGAAATAAAAAATGCTGGAGTAAATCTGGCAGCAGCTGTGGAGAGAGAAACAGTGTTAGTATTTCAAGATGAGTCATAATGGACTTGAAGCATCACTATTATGCCACCTACCTTGCAAAAATCTTATTGATATTTTTAGATAACCTGTTTAAATATGTTATTGCACACCTCAGGCACAGAGGGGATTTGAATCCAAGCATTCCACCTTAAAGTTAGGGATACTACCACTGTGTCACAAGACCTTCCCCCCTCCCAATCAGCTTATTGATACTTTCCAATTGACTTGTTCAGAGACGTTATGACACACCTCTAGAGCAGGTGGGACTTGAATCCTGAGGTAGGAACACTACCACAAGAGCCCCCTACAATGAGTTTATATACTGACTTTGCTAAGGTGGGCAATTAAATGGACAAGTGCAAAACTACTTTCCTGTAATGTTTAATAGCTGGCTTTTTTGAGTTTTTCATGCTGCACCATCCAGCACTGGCCAGATATTACCTTTTTAATAAGGTCATGCACCCAGCACCTACTGAGTATTGCTACTAATTATGGCTATTAGTATTTTCATGACTAAGCTAATTCTCCAATTTAGGAAAATAGGTTTAGCAGCTAAGCCGACTGGACTCCTAAGAATAACAACCAAAAAAAATGTTTTCCTAAAAAACTTAAGTCTACCCAAGGAGCATGCAACATCAATTTACAATCATATAGCAAATTTAATGTAGTAAAATATTTCAAGGTGCTTTACACAAACAGTAACAAACAAAATTTAACACTAAGCCACGTGGAGAAATTAGTGCAGATGATCAGAAGCTTGGTTGAAGAGGATGGTTTTAAAGAACATTATAAAGAAGTAAAGATTGAGAGAAGTGATAGGTTTAGGAAGGGAATTCCAAAGGTTAGAAAAAGACAGTTTAAGACAGCAGCCAAAGGTAGAGTGATTAAAATTGGGAATATATAAGAGGCCAGATTGGAAGAGCACAGATATCTCATCATCATCTAAGTCATGTTGTGTACCATCTCAGCACAATCTCTGTTGTTGACTACATTCTTCAAATCACTTCTTTAATATTGTGAAATTATCCAACAGAAATTAACAATGTGGCACAAAATATTTTGCCTCTCTGTCCATTGAAAAACTAACAAAGAATATGTCACTGTTTAGTTTAGCAGGTGCATCCCTTTGAGTGGGCTATAACTTGTATCTTATGATCTGGTATCCTATTATCTGCCGTGAGTTTGAATGGACCAGTTACTTCACCTCAGAAGAAACACATTCGTTCTCTCCTCCAAACAATTGTACTTCTCACTGAAAATTTACTTTGTGTTCTATCTGAAGAAAGACGTTATCAGCACTGTTTTTGGAATCATATCACTTGATATGGAGGGAAAATCATCTTTCTGAAATGTAATTATCTTAACAAGATATTTCTTAGCTTAGGACTTCCATCATTAACCTTTCCTTTAACTAAAACTGCTAACCAAAGCCAGAAGGGAATCAAACAGAACACTCATTAAGTTTTTGGCTCAAATTATTTTAGAATTAATTGCGAATTCCTTTCAAGCTATTTTTAATTGTTATTTAAAACAGTGCACAGTGAAACTGATTTCGTTTGGTTCAGACAAGCTGACGCCAGTTTAAACATAAAATCCTGCATGGTGAAGGGAAAATAGCCAAGCTGGCAGAAAAAGCAAATTCAATATGGCTTCACGTATGTGACCTTTCAGTCTCAGCCCATTATTAATTCGCAAACAGGAAAACAAATAGATGTTTTCCTCAGTGCAGTTGAAACTAATGTTGCCTTTTGGCCTGCCACGTTTGCACTTGTGCTAAGAAGCTTTGGATGCATATGAATGGCAGAATTGCAAGAAAAGTTTGGTGTTGGCTTTCATTCTGGCATACAGGCACACTAGATCTGAGTTACGTGAGATAATTTCGGGCGGATGTCTCACCATATTTTGAGTTTGCACAACCTGCAGTACAACTTCACCCTGGTGTAAATCCAATCTTTTAAAAACACCCAGGCAGACCAATGCTGCCCCTCAAAATTTTTCACACCTTACATGGAATCTTTTAAATGCTTTGTAGAAGCAGGTGTTCTGTGCTTTAGGAGCAGAATTTCAAACATGTCTCAGGGTAATGTCATAGAGTCATGCGTATATACAGCACAGAAACAGACCCTTCAGTCCAACTCATCCATGCTGACCAGGTATCCTAAATAAACTTAGTCCCATTGGCCAGTATTTATCCCTTATCCCTCTATAATCTTCCTATTCGTGTACCTATCTAGATGCCTTTTAAATGCAGTAATTGTATCAGCCTCCACCACTTCCTTTGGCAGTTCATTCCATATATGCACCACCATCTGAGTGAAAAAGTTGCCCCTTAGGTCCCTTTTAAATCTTTCCCCTCACACCTCAAACCTATGCCCTCTAGTTTTGGACTCCGCCATCCCAGGGAAAAGACCTTGTCTATTTATCCTATTCATGCTCCTCATTATTTTATAAAACTCTATAAGGTCACCCCTCAACCTCTGACGCTCCAGAGAAAATAGCCCCAGTCTATTCAGCCTTTCCCTATAGCTCAAACACTGACAACATCCTTGCAATCTTTTCTGAACCCTTTCAAGTTTCACAGCACCCTTCCTATAGTGGGGAGACCAGAATTGTCCAGTATTCCCAAAGCAGCCCAACCAATGTTCCATACAGCTACAATATGACCTCCCAACTCCTATACTAATTGCCCTGACCAATAAAGGCAAGCATACCAGAGATAATAGGTACTGCAAATGCTGGAGAATCTGAGATAACAAGGTGTGGAGCTGGATGAACACAGCAGGCCAAGCAGCATCATAGGAGCAGGAAAGCTTGACGTTTCGGGCCTAGACCCTTCATCAGAAATTTTCTGATTTTCTGATG
>JAHRHZ010000073.1:22712250-22734691 GCA_024137785.1 Ginglymostoma cirratum
CATCCCAAAACCAGCCCAGCTCGTCTCCGCCTTCCTAACCTGTTCTTTCTCTCGTCTATCCCCTCCTCCCACCTCAAGCCCCACCACCATCTCCTATCCACTAACCTCATCCCACCCCCTTGACCTGTCCGTCCTCCCTGGACTGACCTATCTCCTCCCTACCTCCCCACCTACACTCACCTTTACTGGCTCCATCCCCGCCTCTTTGACTTGTCTGCCTCCCTCCACCTATCCTCTCCTCTATCCATCCTCTATCCGCCTCCCCCTCTCTCCCAATTTATTTCAGAATCCTCTTCCCCTCCCCCATTTCTGATGAAGGGTCTAGGCCCGAAACGTCAAGCATAAAGTACCGCTCTTGTTTTAGAAATTTATTTTTTCTTCTCTGTTTTGTTACCCAAAAATTGCTACTGGAACATGAATTGTTTGTCTGAATTGTTTCCTGCTCCTATGATGCTGCTTGGCCTGCTGTGTTCATCCAGCACCACACCTTGTTATCTCGGATTCTCTAGCATCTGCAGTACCTATTATCTCGGAACTTTATGCTCTCCCTGTTTCTCTCATCATCTTGGAACATAGGTGAAAAAGCAAATTGGGGAAACAATCATTCGATGAGAACTCATAGACATCTACAGATTTCACTACTCATGAGGGAATGAGCCATCAATTAAATAATTTCTGTCACAGGTCAAAAAATCTAACGCCTCAAGGTCTCTAAGGACTTTTGAACTGTTCAGCGTTTATTTCTCCTATCTGTGCCAGACACCTTCTCTCTTTTTCAGCTAATAGACTGTGTTTGTTTTGTGTATTTGAAATCATATCCTTAATATATTTTCTCAGGGTCAGTAAGTAATATAATTCCTTTTTTCACTTACTCAAAAAACCTTGAAATCAGCTCCTTAGTTTTGACTAGTACTACACCTTAATTGAATTGCAATAGCTGAATGCTATAAAGAAACATATTTGTTGTGTCCAACCAAGATAGAGTTAAATTGAGGCGAACTGACTTCGCCATCCTCACTTGGATGAAAAAATTGCTCATCGTGATTTCTGACCTGACTTCCTTAACTTTATTTTCATCTTCTAGGTGAGTTTTGTTTGTGAAGATTGGTCTGAACGTCTCAATTCTTTCTTTAGTCTAGTTAATGCCACCAATGTAATGTCACGTAAAGGTTGGCAGGAATCTATAACTCTCTCCCCAAAAGGATTGTGGACAGTAGTCCGTTGAAATTTGCAAGACTGAGAGTGATTGAATTTTATATGAAGGTATATGGAGCAAAGGTGGACAAATAGAGTTGAGGTGGAGATCAGGCGTGCCTAATACAATGACTTAATAGACCTGTGAGGCTGAATGAGTAACTCCTGGTACTATGTTCATCTCAGTCCACATCTCAGTTAGTTAACAGAAGATAGGCAAGACTTAGTAAAAGGAAATGTCACTATCATATTTTGCAAGAATTTTTTTTGATTCATGTCTGATCTGTTGTAGACTAATTGATACAGTTTGATTCTCATGATTAATCAAAAGCTCTATTATTGTGTCATGAAACTACCACATTGGTAGCTAGTGAACCAGGTGAATTTTAGATCTTTTCCTCCATGTGATCATTGTGTTCCTTTCAGGTACATCAGTACTCAGCATAACATGCATGGTCACACAAATCCCAGCCACAATTTCTGCTGGAGTTACCACAGTGACTTGGCAACACCATGAGGAATTACCTTTATCCAGGTAAAGAACCACATACCAACCTGTGCCATCAGTTGATAGGGCATCTGAAGCTATCATGCAACATAGAGGTGGCACACTCATTGACTGTCGCAGCTAGCTGCAGGGTAAAGCTTGTCTTAAACTCTTTCCAGTCATAGTGGGAGGCTGATTAAAATACAGATACATTTAGGCCTTTTCTACTGAAAACAACCTCTGGAATGTGGAAACTGATGGAGTTTAACTTCCAACACACCCCAATATTGACTCCTGTAGAGACAGGAAACAGAACAAAACCAGTTCTGACGTGGGGTCACTAGATATGGTAGATACCTCATGATCTGCATAGAACATAGAACATAGAACATAGAACATTACAGCGCAGTACAGGCCCTTCGGCCCACGATGTTGCGCCGACCTGTGAAACCAATCTGAAGCCCATCTGACCTACACTATTCCATTATCATCCATATGTTTATCCAACGACCATTTAAATGCCCTTAAAGTTGGCTAGTCTACAACTGCTGCAGGCAAGGCATTCCATGCCCTTACTACTCTCTGAGTAAAGAATCTACCTCTGAAATCTGTCCTATAGCTATCACCCCTCAATTTAAAGCTATGTCCCCTCGTGCTAGCCTTCACCATCCGAGGAAAAAGGCTCTCACAGTCCACCCTATCCAATCCTCTGATCATCTTGTATGTCTCTAATTCAAATTCAATATTCATACTTTTGCCCCATATGTTTTTAATACTTTTTACCATGAAATCAATCTTAGTTTTAAAGTTAACAGCAGATCCCACCACCTCAAGGCATGATCCATAGGTAGCAAATGCCTATACATCACCCATCCATACATGTTGGCATCAGACCTGCACCAGTCTCATTATGGCATCATGGCGTATCTCCAACTTACTTAGAATACAGTTATCTGCTTTAATGTTACAACCCGGGATACAATGATACCTTTTCTTGTAATGCTGCTGCCAGGAGACTTTGTGTGCAGGGACAGGCATCGAGCTCACCATTTAAGCAGGGTGTATCTCAGGACTCTTCACGTGCTTTCTTAGCACTGACTCACTTTGTACCTACTGGATGCTCACTTTTTCTTAGTCTGGCCTTATGTTACCTTATTGTCCTTAGTACATCATTCAGAACTTACAGGCTCATGATTATTCTGTTGTCTCCTGTTTTTAAGCACACACTCAAAACCAGGCAGTTTGTCATGGCTTTCACCAGTGATCAGTCAAGAGGTGGACATATGGCACGTGCAGTACCGTGTTAGATGGGTCTCACACCAGCATCTGATGTGTCAAATAAGCTGAATGTTCGTCAACCAAGTTATCTTGTCTCAAAGTTTCAGGAGAGTAGTCCTCATTGAAGTCAAAAGGGACTGTCATGAGTCAACGGTCCCAACACAGCTAACTTCCAATCTCAGTTTGGGGTGTGGGTACGATCAGGCAGCCACTTAGGGAGATTAGGGTGAGGGGTTCTTTATCATTGCTGTCCAGGGCGTGAACCACATTGAGTCTGTGATCGGTAAAATCACTGTAGTTCTAGAAGACCATAGTGCTACTCTCTCATTAGAGACAGGCAAGCTGAGTTTAACCTGAGGATCACCACACCTCAGGTGAGGGCTGAGGTTGAGAAGGTGACATCTTCATGGGGACCTCAGCTGGTGTGGGAATTGGACCCATGCTGTTGGCATCACTTTAAATCACAAACCAGCCATCAAACCAACTGAACTAACCAACACCAGGGATTAGCATTAGGTCAGTCAGGCAGTTACACAGAAATTGGTCAAGAGTCTGATAATTTATTATCTCAGCTGTTCTTTAAACTCGACCAGGGGTTGGGCAATGGCAAGCCCTAGGAGTCTGTGCACTGACAATCAAGATAAGGGTAATCCAAGATGGATGAGAGGAAAAAATTGTGGCTGTTAGAGCTGCTCCTTTTTTGAGGTATTTTCAGTGTTGGAACTGATTTCCTTGAATTCTAGGAGCAGTAATTACTGTTTCATAAGCAGTTGCATTGTTTTGGAACTTTGTGGAAAAAAAAGAGATCAAAACATCAGCACTTTAAAAAGAAGGATGAGAGACAAAATAGTGACCAAATGGGAAGTGAAACAGATGGAGAAGTAAACCTGCACAGCTGTCTGACCCAGCAGTGAATCTGCACAGCTGACTGCCTCTGCTGGTTGTTTTCAAGTATCTCTGGACATCGGAGTTTGTCCAAGAAAAATAAATGAAGAGTGAAATTGTGAATCTGGACAGCTGACATTGGAGAATCCATTGGGGGAGCTCACGACAGGGGAGCAGCTAAGTGGCTAATTTTTAAAGTATAACTTTACACTTTTTTTATAAATCTACAATGGTGAGTAGAGTAGGTTATTTTTTGATTAGAGATAGTAAGAACTGCCGATGCTGGAGTCAGAGATAACACAGTGTGGAGCTGGAGGAACACAGCAGGCCAGGCAGCATCAGAGAAGCAGGAAAGTTGACCCTTCAGTTGGGACCTGAAGAAGGGTTCTGACCTGAAATGTCAACTTTTCTGGTCCTCTGATGCTGCCTGGCCTGCTGTGTTCCTCCAGCTCCACACTGCGTTATCTCTTTTTTGATTATATGTTTTTATTGAGATCTGTCTCTTTACTAAACTTTAAAAATATATAACATACTAAGTATTAAGTTAGTCTGAAACAGTGTTTTTAGAGCAGTAAGACTGGGCTGTTTTCTGGGTCTGCAGATTGTTAAGGTGCAAAGATTGCCTTTAGTAGAGTGATGTGCTCTTCTTGTCAGATGTGGGAGATTACCAAGAGTTTCCATGTTACTAGTGATTATATCTGCAGGTAGTGTGTTTGGTTATGAATTCTATTGGATCGCGTGGATCTGTTGGAGCATCAGTTAGAAGCAATGAAGAGTTTACAGGAGCTAGGGAGTGCGATGGATGGCAGTTGCAGGAAGGGAGAAAAACTACAGATGCCGTCAGAAAAGGTAGGACGAATAGGTAGTTAGTGCAGGAATCAATACAGTGTAGAGCTGGAGGAACACAGCAGGTCAGGCAGCATCAGAGAAGCAGGAAAGTCATCATTTCAGGTTTACACCCTTCATCAGGACTGGGGAGGGGGAAGGGAGCTTGGAAATAAATAGAGGGAGGGGGTGGGGCTGGGGGAAGATAGGTGGGATAGTGATAGGTGGATGCAGGTAGGGGGTAGTGGAGATTGGTCAGTGGGAAGGGTGTGGTGGATAGGTAAGAAAAATGATGGGCAGGTCATGTCAGGCAAGGATGAAAGGGAGGGTTGGACATGGGATGAGGCTGGGGTGGGGGAGATTTTGAAACTGGTGAATTCTACGTTGAGGCCATCGTGCTGTAAGCTCCTGAGCAGGAATATGAGGTATTCTTCCTCCAGTTTACGTGTGGCATCGTTGTGGCACTGGAGGAGGCCCAGGATGGACATGTCACCCAGAGAGCTGGAGGGGAAATTAAAGTGGTTGGCAACTGGAAGGTGTTGTTGATCTGTACAGAGTGCAGATGTTCCGCAAGTCAGTCACCAAGTCTGTGCTTGGTCTCAGCAATGTAGAGGAGACCACATTGGCAGCAACAGATACAGTAGACCAGGTTGGAGGATATACAAGTGAATCCCTGTCAGATTTGGAAAGATTGTTTGGGGTCTTGGACATAGATGAGAGGGGATGTGTAGGGGCAGGTGTAGTACTTCCTGCGGTTGCAGGGAAAGGTGCACGGGTGGTGGGATTGGTGGGGAGTGCGGAGCCGGCATGGGAGTCACAGAGTGTGCGGCCCCAACAAAAGGTAGGCAGGGGTGGGGAGGGAAATATATCTGGTGGTGGGTTTGGATTGTAGGTGGCGAAAGTGGCTTAGGATAATGTGCTGGATGTAAAGGTTGGTGGGGTGGTATGTGAGGACCAAGGGGGGCGCTGTCCTTATTTTTGAAGGGGGGTGGGGGTTTAAGGGCAAAAGTGCAGGAAATGCAAGAGATGCAGTCGAGGGCATTATGAATCAGCAGAGGGGGGATGTTACAGTCCTTGGTAAGAGGGCATCTAGGATGTCTGGGAGTGGAATGCTCCATCTTGGGAGCAGACGTGGCGGAGGCAGAGGAATTGGGAGTATGAGATCGCATTCTTGCAGGAGGGTTGTTGAGAGGAGATGTACTCAAGGTAGCTTTGGGAGTTGGTGTGTTTGAAATAGAAGTTGGTGCTGAGATGGTTATCGGAGATGGAGACAGAGAGGTCCAGGAAGGGAACGGAGGTATTTGAGATGGTCCAGGTGAATTTGAGGTTGGGGTGAATGGCATTAGTAAAGTTGATGAACTGTTCAAGATCCTCATAGGAGCACGAGGTAGCGCCAATACAGCCATCAATGCAGCGCAGGAAGAGATGGCGGATGGTCCCAGTGTAACTGCGGAAGAGGCTGTTCCATGTATCCTATGAAGAGGCAGGCATAGCTCAGACCCATGTAGGAAGTGGGAGGAGTTAGAAGAAACAGTGTTGAGGGTAAGGCAGTGGAAGGGGACTGGTTGGACTTGTGGGAGAGGAAGAAGCAGAAGGCTTTTAGGCCATCCTCATGGTGTAGTGAGACTGGATGTCCATGGTGAAGATGAGGTGTTGGGGGCCGGGGAATTGAAAGTCTTTGAAGAGGCAGAGGGAATGGGTAGTGTCCCGAATGTAAGTGGGGATTTCCTGGATCAGGAGGAAGAAACTGGGTTCAGGATAAGCAGAGATGAGTTCAGTGGGGCAGGAGATGGCAGAGACAATGGATCAAAAAGGGCTGTCAGTTTTATGGATTTTGGGAAGGAGATAGAAACGGGCAGTGTCTGCTTGGGGAACAATAAGGTTGGAGGCTATTGGCTGGAGGTCTCCTGAGGTAATGAGATTATTGATGGTCTGGGAGATGATGATTTGATGATCAGACATGGGGTCATAATTGAGGGACAATAGGAGGAGGTGTCAGAGAGTTGGCACCTGGTCTCTGCGATATAGAGATCAGTGTACCATACCACCACCGTGCCCCTCTTATCAGCGGGTTTGATAGTGAGGATGAGATTGGAGTGGAGGGCTGCGTGTTCCATTAGGGAGAGGTTGGAGTGAGTGAGGGAAGTGGAATGACCTGGCTGCGTAGGTGGGTACTGAGGAAGGAGATGTGGCTGTAGTAACAGATCTGTTTCAGTATGTGGTTGAAGAGCTTCAGGGCTCTGTATGGTATAACCAACAGCACCTTCTAGTTGCCAACCATTTTAACTCCCCCTCCCACTCCCTGGGTGGCATGTCCATCCTGAGCTTCCTCCAGTGTCACAATGATGCCACACGTAAACTGGAAGAACGACACCTCATATTCAGCCTCGGGAGCTTACAGCACAATGGCCTCAACATAGAACTCACCAGTTTCAAAATCTCCCCACCCCCGGCCTCATCCCATGTCCAACTCGCCCTCTCACCACCACCTCCTTGACCTGACACAACCTGTCCATCTTCTTTCTCACCTTTCCTCACCACCCTTTCCACTGACCAATCTCCACAACCCCATACCTGCATCTACCTATCACCATCCCACCTACCTTCCCCCACCCCCCACTTATTTCTGAGCTCCCTTCCCTTCAGTTACTAGTGGTGTACCGCAAGGATCTGTTTTGGGCCCACTGCTGTTTGTCATTTTTATAAATGACCTGGATGAGGGCGTAGAAGGATGGATTAGTAAATTTGCGGATGACACTAAAGTCGGTGGAGTTGTGGATAGTGCGGAAGGATGTTGCAGGTTACAGAGGGACATAGATAAGTTGCAGAGCTGGGCTGAGAGGTGGCAAATGGAATTTAATGTGGAAAAGTGTGAGGTGATTTACTTTGGAAGGAGTAACAGGAATACAGAGTACTGGGCTAATGGTAAGGTTCTTGGCAGTGTGGACGAGCAAAGAGATCTCGGTGTCCATGTGCATAGATCCCTGAAAGTTGCCACCCAGGTTGATAGGGTTGTTAAGAAGGCGTACGGTGTGTTAGGTTTTGTTGGTAGAGGGATTGAGTTTCGGAGCCGTGAGGTCATGTTGCAGCTGTACAAAACTCTGGTGCGGCCGCTCTTGGAGTATTGCATACAGTTCTGGTCACCACATTATAAGAAGGATGTGGAAGCATTGGAAAGGGTGCAGAGGAGATTTACCAGGATGTTGCCTGGTATGAAGGGAAGGTCTTATGAGGAAAGGCTGAGGGACTTGAGGCTGTTTTCGTTAGAGAGAAGAAGGTTAAGAGGTGACTTAATAGAGACATACAAGATGATCAGAGGATTAGATAGGGTGGACTGTGAGAGCCTTTTTCCTTGGATGGTGAAGGCTAGCACGAGGGGACATAGCTTTAAATTGAGGGGTGATAGATATAGGGCAGATGTCAGAGGTCGATTCTTTACTCAGAGAGTAGTAAGGGCATGGAATGCCTTGCCTGCAGCAGTTGTAGACTCGCCAACTTTAAGGGCATTTAAATGGTTATTGGATAAACATATGGATGATAATGGAATAGTGTAGGTTAGGTGGGCTTCAGATTGATTCCACAGGTGGGCGCAACATCGAGGGCCGAAGGGCCTGTACTGTGCTGTAATGTTCTATGTTCTATGTTCCCCCTCCCCAGTCCTGATGAAGGCTTTAAAACCAGAACATTAACTTTCCCGATCCTCTGATGCTGCCTGACCTGTAGTGTGCCTCCAGCTCCACACTGTATTGACTCTGAATCCAGCTATTGCTATTTCCAGGTAGTGCAAGGGTCTCCTCTAGCTATCCCAACTCAAACAAGTATTCTGTTTTGGAAAATGTAGGGAGCAATGCACTGTCAGGGAATGTTGCACTAACAGCCAGGTTTCCGATACCAAGGCTGGCTGTATTGTAATGAGGGCTACATCCGGTTCTAACCAATCGATTGTGATAGGGGACTCTCTAGTCACAGCCATAGACAGACGTTTCTGTGGCCGACAACGAGACATCAGAATGGTGTGTTACCTCCCTGGTGCCAGGATCAAGGACATCTTGGAGAGAATGCAGAATATTCTCTAAGGGTAAAAGGTCCAGCTGGAGGTCGGTGTACACATTGGAACTAATGAGATAGGAGGAGAAAAGGACAAGATTCTGAGGAGAGTTTACAAGAAATTAGACTGGAATTTAAAAAGTAAGCGCTCAAGGATAGTAATATCTGGATTACTACCGGTGCCATGTGCTAATAGGAGGATAGAGCAGATGAATGTGTGGCTGAGGAGCTGGTGCAGGGCTGAAGGACTTACAATTGTGGATCATTGGAATCTCTTCTGAGGTAGAAGTGACCTGTATGAGAAGGATAGATTACCTGATCTGGAAAGGAACTAATATACTGGTGGGGAGATTTGCTACAGCTGCTCAGGAGGATTTAAACTAATTGGGGGTTGGGGGAAGGGATGTAGGTGGGGGAGTGGAGGTGGGGCCCAGGAAGACAGTGAGAAAAGAGATCAGTTTGAGACTGGTGCAGTTGGGAGAAGGAGCAAGTCAAACAGTCAGAGCAGGCAGGAACAAAGCGGAGAACAGGGTAGCACTGACAAATTAAACTGCATTTGTTTCAATGTAAGAGGTCTAATAAGTAAGACAGATGAACTCAGGGCATGGTTGGGAACATAGGACTAGGATATCACAGCAATTACAGAAACGTGTCCCAGGTATGAACAGGACTGGCAGCTCATTGTTCCAGGGTATCGATGGTATAGGAAGGATAGAATGGGGGGACAAGAGAGGACGGGAAGTGGTGTTTTTGATTAGGGGTAACATTACAGCTGTATGTAGGGAGGATACTCCTGGGAATATGTCCAGGGAAGTTATTTGGATGGAACTGAAAAATAAGAAAGGAATGATCACCTTATTGGGATGATACCAATAGTCAGCGGGAAATTGAGAAACAAATTTGTATGGAGATCTCTATGATTCTTGTTGACAGTAAGAATAATAGGGTGGTTATGGTAGGAGATTTTAACTTTCCAAACATAGACTGGAACTGCCATAGTGTTAAAGGCTTGGATGGAGGGAATTTGTTAAGTGTGTACAAGGAAATTTTCTGATTCGGTATGTGGATGTAATGACTAGAGAAGGTGCAAAAGTTGACCTACTCTTGGGAAATAAGGCAGGGCAGGTGTTTGAGGTGTCAGTGGGGGAGCACTTTAGGGCCAGTGACCATAATTCTATTAGTTTTAAAATAATGATGGAAAAGGATAGGCTGGATCTAAAAGTTAAAATTCTACAATTGAGGAAGGCCAATTTTGATGGTATTAGGCAAGAACTTTCAAAGGTGATTGGGGGTTTGCAGGTAAAGGGACAGCTGAAAAAAGGGAAGCCTTCAAGAAATGAGATAACAAGTGTTCAGAGACAATATGTTCCTGTTAATGTGAAGGGCAAGGCTGGTAGGTGTAGGGAATGCTGAATATCTAGGGAAATTGAAGTTTTGATCAAGAAAAAGGAGGAAACAAATGTCAGGTATAGACAGCTGGGATTGAGTAAATCCCCAGAATAGTATAAAGGCAGGGGGAGTACACTTAAGAAATCAGGAGGGCAAAAAGGGGACCCATGACATTTCTTTGGCAAATAGGGTTAAGGAGAATACAAAGGGATTCTACAAATACATTAAGGACAAAGGAGTAACAAGGGAGAGCATAGGGCCTCTTAAAGATCAGCAAGGCTGCCTATGTGTGGAACCATAGGAGATGGGGGAGATACTAAATGAGTATTTTGCATCAGTATTTACTGTGGAGAAGGATATGGAAAATAGAGAACAAGGGGAAATAAATAACGACATCTTGAAAAATGTCCATATTTACAGAGGAGGAGGTGCTGGATGGCTTAAAACACATAAAGGTAGATAAATCCCTGGGACCTGATCAGGTGTACCCTAGAACTCTGTGGGAAGCTAGGGAAGTGATTGCTTGGACCCTTGCTGAGATACTTGTATCATCGATAGACCACAGGAGAGGTGTGGGAAGACTGGAGGTTGGCTAACGTGCTGCCACTAATCAAGAAGCAGGATAAGGAAAAGCCAGGGAACTATTGACCAGTGAGCCTGATGTCAGTGGTGGGCAAGTTGCTGGAGGGAATCCTGAGGGACAGGATTTACATATATTTGGAAAGGTCAGGACTGATTAGAGATAGTCAACATGGCTTTGCGGGTGGGAAATCATGTCTCATTAACTCGACTGAGTTTTTGAAGAAATAATGAAGAGGATCAATGAGGGCAGAGCAGTGGACGTGATCTGTATGGACTTCAGTAAGGCGTTCGACAAAGTTCCACTTGGTAGACTGGTTAGCAAGGTTAGATCGCATGGAATACCGATATAGCTAGCCATTTGAATACCGAACTGGCTCGAAGGTGGAAGACAGAGGGTGGTGGTGGAAGGGTGCTTTTCAGACTGGAGACCTGTGACCAGCAGTGTACCACAAGGACTTGAGGTGTGTCCACTGCTTTTCATCATTTATATAAATCATTTGGATGTGAACACAGGAGGTATGGTTAGTAAATTTGCAGATGACGTTAAAGTTGGAGGTATAGTGGACGGTGAAGAATATTACCTCAGAGTACAATGGGATCTTGAAAAGATAGGTTAAAGGGCTGAGGAGTGGTAGGTGGAGTTTAATTTAGATAAATGTGAGGTACTGAATTTTGGAAAGGGAATTTAAGCGCAGGACTTACACACTCAATGGTGAAGTTCTAGGAAGCA
The DNA here is from genome assembly GCA_024137785.1 of Ginglymostoma cirratum. Taxonomy (NCBI): domain Eukaryota; kingdom Metazoa; phylum Chordata; class Chondrichthyes; order Orectolobiformes; family Ginglymostomatidae; genus Ginglymostoma; species Ginglymostoma cirratum. The sequence continues at coordinate 22,723,668 of JAHRHZ010000073.1, forward strand.
TTGCTGAACAAAGAGACCTTGGAGTGTAGGTTCATAGTCCCTTGAAAGTGGAGTCCCAGGTCGACAAGATAGTGAAGAATGCGTTTGGCACGCTTGTCTTTATTGGTCAGTGCATTGAACATAGGAGTTGGGAGGTCATGTTACAACTGTACAGGACATTGATTCAGCTTCTTTTGGAAAGCTGTATACAATTCTGGTCTCCCTGCTAAGGGAAGGATATTGTGAAACTTGAAAGAGTTCAGAAAAAGTTTACAAGGTGTATTGGATGGGCTGAAGGGCTAAAATTGTTGATAATATTCGACAGCTGCATGGCCGAAGATGGCACAATTAAATTGTTTTATCTGTACTTGCTCTTTGTTACAGTGTATAAGAAAGGGAGTTTCATTTCAATTCATTGGACTTCACCCCGGACTGGGATCGTGAACGATACCAGGAATGAATCTAAGCCTCCAGACCAGCCATCAATTGAGGGGATCCTGATGGACAGGATGGCGTGTGGCTCATTGCTTTCCTTCCTTCCCTTTTCATCTCGTTTTATTACTCAATAGATGTTCATATTTCAGTTTTTTTCTCTTCTTTTTCCTTTTTTTATTATTACTTAATAAATGTCCATATTTAAGCAAATTGCTGTTAAATCTTCTCTTAACTATATTTAACCAAATCCAAAAGAACGACTTGGATGGTGATCCAAAATACTTTGGTGACGAGGATGGGATTTGGGCAAATCTTTAAGAGAATGGAAAAGCAACCTGACATTCCTGAAACCTTCCTTTATCAAGGATAGAATGCGACACACTGTGAAGCTAATATGTTAGCACAATTAGGACCTCCGAAAGGATGGGGGACGGTTATGACCAGAAAAAGAGAGAACTGGAAGCTAGGTTTCTGTGCTGTGCAAGTGCACGGAACCTTGTAGAAGTGTTAGCTGTTTGTGATCTGGTTTAAATGCATCTTTGTTTGTTGTTTGCTGAACGTCGTCTTGTACAATTTGTGTATTTTTGGTCCCTGGAGCTTGAGATCTGGGGTTACTTTGAAGTAAGTTTACATTTTGGGTATATATGGTGATATGGAAGAGTGGTGTATGCCTGTATCAGTATGGGACATGTATGGTTAATTTGACATCCTTTTAAGTAACCATCAGTGGTTGTGTAAAGCAGAAATCTTTGATGGAATGTTAATTCAAAATTTTGGTTTGTGAAGCTTGGTAAAAATTTATGTTTTGGAATTGGCTCCGTGATGTGTTTGGACTGGATAAATTTTAATTCCAGAAATTACCATGTTCGGAATTTCATTTTGTGGCCGGAGTGAACTTCCAGATACTGTTTTAGCACATGAGTGAACCATTAATTCCGGATGATAAAATTACTCATTATAAATGTATGTTGGTGTAAAACTCCTCACAGGGGAGGAGAGATGGATGAAATAATTGCATGCGAGAGTTTACACTCTACCCCACCTATTTTTTGAATCTGTAGTAGATTAATACTAATTAACCCATTCTGCTTGATGTGGAATGGATGGAGTTTGTTCTTTTTAAATTGGAGACACTGAAGGCTGAACCCATTTGCAGATGTTCAAGATCGCAACACAATGATGGATGAGGCACCCTCAATCCATGAGGGGCATGGATAAGGCGACTAGCCAAGGTCTTTTCCCCAGTGGGGGGGGGGGGAGTCTAAAACTAGAGGGCATACATTTAAGGTGAGAGAGCAAAGATTTAAAAGGGACCTAAGGGGCAATTTTTTCACACAGAGGGTGGTGTGTGTATGGAATGAACTGCCAGAGGAAGTGGTGAAAGCTGGTTAAATTACAACATTTAAAAGGCACTTGGATGGGTAAATGAATAGGAACGGTTTAGAGGGATATGGGCCAAACGCTGGCAAATGGGACTAGGTTAATTTAGGATATCTGGTCAGCATGGATGAGTTGGACCGAAGGATCTGTTTGCATGCTATGCAGCTCTATGACTCTATGACTCTGAAAATTAATAGGGTCTACCACTGTGGTAGGGAAGTTGGGGAAGTCAACTGTGGGGTCATGTACAGACAGTCCATGGGCCTCATTGTCAGACTCTTCCATTTCTCAGTGCATTGAAGACTATCCTAAATTATTATTTGTGTGAAATGCAAATGGTGACTGCTCACATTGCCAAGCACTTGTTCTGCTTCTGTCCATTCTGGGCTCAACACTTCAGGGATTATATGAAAGCATTAGAGTGGGTACAGAATAGATTCATGAGAATGGAATCAGGATGAGAATCTTCAGTTACATGGATAGAATGGAGAAGATGGTGTTGTTCTGCTTGAAGATAAGGTTGAAAGGAGATTTGACAGAGATGCTGAAGTTTATGAGGATCTTAGAAGCAGTAGCAAGAGAGAAATTGATGTCATTGATGGAAACATCAAGAACTAGAAGGTACAGATTCAAGATGTTAAGACAGTGGTGGAGTAGGACACCTGAGAACAAGCTCATCGCTCCATCTGTTTTTTTTTCTTTATTTCTTTCTCTTTTTGTTATTTTTTTCCTTTTTCTTTTTACCTCCTATCCTCAGGCGACATTGGCAATGTCTGGTGTGAAAGCTAGTGTGGACTTCTAGCCTCAATGTGGGCATGAATTCCCAGCCTCGACGTGGACTCAAAACCCTAGCCTCTGAGTGAGCATGAACTTTCAGTCTCAGTGTGGACTCGACACACATTCTCAGTGTGAACTTGAGCTCCTGGCCACAAAATGGACCTGACTCCCAGCCTTAGTGTGGACTCAACTCCCAGCCTCAGCATGGACTCTACTCCTATCCTCAGCGTGGACTCCAGTCCCGGCACTCTGGCCTTAAGTGAAGTGCGGTGTGTTCTGGGTTGGAAGAAGTGTTATGCTGAACTCTTATTTCTCTAATTTTCTAATTTGTTGCTGGATTTTATTTCTTTATTTTTCTATTTTTTTCCCTAAAAAAAGAATTTGTACTCAAGAATCTGTACCTAGGTACCTTGGTGTCTAAGATGACATCATAAGTGGCGACTTGTAAATTTCCCACCATACTCATGGGAGCACATGTGGAATAAAGCTAATTCTAATTCTAAGTCAATTGGCAAAAGAGGCAATGGCAATGGAAAATACATCACACACGGAGAGTGCTTAAGATCTGGAATGCACTAGAAACTTCAGAAATCATAGAAATGATACAACACAGAAATGAGCCATTTGACCCAACTTGTCTACACCAACTCAAAGTCACTCAGATGCCCTTTCTAATCACATCTTCCTGCACATGGCCCATAGCCCTGCAGCTTACATCATTTAAGGCACAGATCCAGGTGTTTTTAAAATGGTTTAGGGTCACTGCCTCCACCCTCAACTGAGACAGTGAATTCCAGACGTAAAAAGTTTTTCCTCATGTTCCCTCCAAGCCTCTGTCACTTAGTTTGTATCTGTGACCCCTGGTTTTTGAACTCTCTGCCAAGGGAAACAAGTTTCTTCTGACTACTCTATCTCTACCCCTCACAATTTTGTATAGCTCCACCATGACACCCTCTCAGCCTTCTCTGTTCCAAGGAAAACAACCTGAACCTCTCTAATCTCTCCTTGTAGCTACAATTTGCTAGCCATGGCAACATTTTAGTAAATGTTCTCTGCACTCTCTCCAGAGCAATTATGTCCTTCCTGTACTGTGATGACCACAAATGGATACAATATTCCAGTTGTGGCGTCAACAGTATCTTATCCCTACTTTTATATTTTATACCTCTGCCAATGAAGGAGAACATTCCATATGCCTTCTTTACAACCTTATCTACCTGAACTGCTAACTTTAGGGGCTTCTGCAATCACACTCTAAGATCTCTCACTTCATCAACCCTCTCAGTGTGTTCCTGTTTATTGTGTGTTCCCTTTTACTGTTTGACCTCCCTGAATGCATGATCTCACACTGATCAGAGTTGGACTCTGTCTGCCACTTTCTTGCCCACTCCACCAACCTGTATCATTTTGGAGTTTACAGCTAACCACTACACTATTTATTTCATGGCCAATCTTTATGTTTTCTGCAAATTTCCCAATTATGCCCCTGACATTCAAGTCCAAGTCATTACTGTATAAACCAAACAGCCGGGTTCCTAGCACTGTGCCCCACCAAATACTACTTGAAACAGCTTTCCATTTGCAAGGGCAGCCTTTGAGCATTACCCTTTGATTCCTGTTACTAAGCCTGTTTTGTATCCAATTCAACATATTATCCTGTATCCCATGGGCTTTTACTTTTATTGACCAGCCTGCTACGTGCCAAGGAAAGTGGCTTTCACTTAAGAAAGCCACGTTGACCATCCCTGACTAGTCTATGCCTTTCTTAGTGACCTTAGTTTATCTGATCTCTCAGGGTTGTTTGTAACAATTTGCCCGCCATCAAAGTAAAACTAACTGGTCTATAATTATTTAGCATTTCCTTTGTACCTTTTTTAGATAAAGGAACCATATTTGCATTCCTCCCGTCTCTCAGCACCTCACCTGTGTTTAGTGAAGATTCGAAAATAATCATTAGATGATCTGTTATTTCCTCCTTGACCTCCTTCAACACCATATGGAACAATCCATCTGGCTCTGGCAATTTATCCATTTTCAATGAATCAAACTCCTCTAATGCTTCCTCTCTTGTTCTGACTACTTTATCCAATATTTTACACCACTTTTCTTGGATTACTATATCTATATCATCCCTATCCATTTGGCTGTTTCTCCTACTTAGGCATATGATGGAAGGAGCTTCATTCATGACTTTCAAAAGAAAATTGGATAACTATCAGAACAATAAAATGATTCCAGGCATCAGAGGAAAAGACTGAGGACTGCATGTAGGTGAATTACTTATGTGGAGAGCTATCATGGACATTACAGGCCAAATGGTCTCCTGGATTCTGCCTTGAAATGTTCATGTTATGTTTGATAAAGTAAACAGCTTAGAGAAATCAGTTTACTGAATCATGATAATTTCACTGTTTATTTAACATTGATATAAATATATTAACCTTTCCTGTATCACAACAAGTGTGACTGTTCACTCTGAAATATCAGGTAATGAAGTGTTGGATCTTTTTATCACCTGTACATGACTATCATGCATATTTAGCGATTGGTATATCCATCTCCCAGCTTTTTGACATTTATGTAGATCATTTGGATGTCAATATAGGAGGTATGGTTATAAGTTTGCAGATGACACCAAATAGGTGATGCAGTGGACAGTGAAAAAGGTTATCTCAGAGTACAAACGGACTTTGATCAGATGGGCCAATAGACCAAGAAATGGCATATGAATTTTAATTCAGATAAGTGTGAGGTGTCGCATTTTGGAAAGGCAAGTCAGGGCAGGGCTTATGTAATTGATGGTTGGGTCCTGGGGAATATAGCCAAACAAAGAGACCTTGGTGTGCAAGTTCATAGTTCCTTGAAAGTGGAGTCACAGGTTGACAGGGTAGTGAAGAGGGCCTTTGGTATGCTTGCCTTTATTGGTCAGTGCATTGAGTATAGGAGTTGGGAGGTCATGTTGTGATTGTAAAGGACATTGGTTAAGCCACTTTTGGAATACTGTGTGCAATTCTGGTTTCTCTGCTATAGGAGGGATGTTGTTAAACTTGAAAGGATTCAGAAAAGATTACAAGGATATTGCCGGCATTAGAGGGTTTGAGCTGTAGTGAGATGCTGAACAGGCTGGGTCTATTTTCCCTGGAGCATCAGAGGCTGGAGATAGCTTAAAATTGGTTTATAAAATTATAAGGGGCACGGATAGGGTGAATAACCAAGGTCTTTTCCCCAGGGTGGTGGGGTCCAAAGCTAGAGGGCACAGGTTAAGATGAGAGGGGTAAAATTTAACAGACACCTGAAGGGCAACTTTTTTAAGAGGGTGGTACATAATGGCTGCCAGAGGTTGTGGCAGAAGTGGGCACAATTACAACATTTAGAAGAAATTCAGTTACATGGATAGGAAAGGTTTAGAGGGATATGGGCCAAATGCTGGCACATCAGTTTAGGTTAATTTAGGACATCTGGTCAGCATGGACGAGTTGGACCGATGTGTCTGTTTCCATGCTGTACAATTCTATGACTCCATGAAATGCTTTTTGCTATGGGTTACCAGAGGGTAATGTTCAAATTATGAACTTCTCAGCACTTCAGCTGAAAACTGTGCTTAGTTTTGACTACAATTGTATTTATATATTGCATTTAATGTTGTAAAATCTTCCAAGTGTCTATGTGAGGCATAGTCATAAAAGTATTGGCAGCAAGACAAAATAAGACATTATTGAAATTGATGATTAAATGCTTGGTTAAAGATGCCACTATTAAAGAAAGAGAGAGAGAGGTTTAGGGGGAGCAATCCAGGACTTACCAATTACTTCATGATTGGCAAGAAAGGAACAAAGGAAATGGAGATTGCACAAGAAACTAGAATTGGAAGACTGAAGATTTCAAAGAAGATTGTGGACCTGGAGGTGGGTACAGACATCATAGAAACAAGACTATGAAGGGATTTGCAAATTAAGATAAAATTGTGTTCCTAATGGAGTCATTAGAAGGTGGGGAGATAACATAAGTTGGTAAGAGGAGCCGAAGTAATGTGTGAATTTCTTTCCAAGAGCAAGTGTCCCAACAATTTGCTTCATTATCAATGATACAGGGAAGTGGCATAGACAAGGAAGTTTTAAGACGACATTCAATTGCATCAAACTCAGAGATTTCATCAGTTGAAAATTGCTCCTTTGGAAGTTTCCTTTACGTCCAAAGTCATTTCTAAAAAGTCTGTAATGAAGACAAAATGAAGAAATTAAAATTCAGACACAATTGCATAATTCTTTGTACTTGTGAACATAATCACTTATTTTGGAGTCTACTCAGTCGATGAATGCAGAAGGAAGTGCTGTGTCAAACATCGTTAAAGTTGACAAATGCAGTATCGTGTCACCCACGACATTAGAAAGGAAACCACCAGTAACAAGGCAAACAATGTTATTGCTCTCTATAACCTACAAGTAAATATGATGAACACCATTCCAGGAAATAGCTTATTCTTTAGAGTTTACATATTGCTGACATGTGTACTTAGTAGCACCAATGTTTTCCATTTTAGCTAGGTCCATGAGCCATTATTGCTTAGGTGGGCTCTCACTCAGCTTGTAGGAATGAAAAATAATTTAAACAGCAGATAAACATTGGAATTAAAATTTTACATCAGGATAAAGAGTGCAAGAAAAGAGTAGGATCTATTTTTAAACATTTGTTTCTTTAAAATTTTACCAAGAAAAGCACTCTTTAATTAAAAATGCCTGAAACCGAACAAAACTTCAGCTCAAATGCAAGATACTAAACTCTATAACATTATTAATTCCTTGTTATGAGATAAACATAAACAATGTGAGATGTTGCGTCTGTGAGGCTTATTTTTGTTTAAAATCATGTGTGGATCAAAAATCTATGGCTAAGTTTCTAGTGCTATTATTTTCAACCAGTTCCAATTATGCTCTACCATTTTCATGTGTAACAAATCTATAATCCTTTCAAACTTTCTTCTGATTTTTCCAACTTCATTTCTCCCTATGTATGTTCTTCCGAAGGTTAGACAGTAAACATACATAAAAACAGATAATACAATTCAACCATTTTCATTATTTTTATTCATGCACGTGCAGCTTTCTCTATGTGACAGTGTCTTTCAGCACTTTCAGATTCAAAATGGAAAAATGCAGGTCTTAGATTAGAGTGAATCCAAATAAAGGTAATGATGACGGTATGAAGGAGAACCAGCTAAATTGCATTGGAAAATTAGATTAAAAGAACAGTTAGTGATGCAGTGTCAGACCTTTAAGGAGATATTTAATAACTCTCATGTAGGCCTATCACAGTGAGAAAGAAAGATTATTTGAGAAAGATGCGTCATCCATGGATAAATAAACAAGTTTAGGATTATATCAGATGTCAAGAAACAGTGGTAAAAATTTGCAAAGCTTGTTGTTAGGTCAGAAGATTGATTAGATTTTAAGGACCAGAAAAAGAAAGATTTTAAAACTATAAGTGGAGAAATTAGAATGTGAGAGAAAGCTAACCAGTAATATAAAAGAGATAAAAACTTACTCTTTTTGGCAACGCATCAGTTTTGTCGAGTTTCATAAAGAGTTTCTCTCCACAAGGCATAATAAGTTTTCTCACTGCATGTTACCGAGCTCACCTCATTTAACTACTTACCCCACCCATATGGTGCCTTCTTGCCTGACTCTAGCCTGTTTCTTTTGCTCACTGTGTCCAGAACAATTCACCACCTCTGGGATATCCTGGAACAGAGTGGCATCCCTCCCACTGGTGTCATCATTAAAAGGCCATTTTGGACCCTATTACTATTACTTCAGAGTAGTCCTGCACGTTTCCTGATATTTGCCCCAGGCATGGCAGAAAAGGGAAAATTGGCAGTTTGCTTTGTGGGCAAGGACTTGGAGATCCTGATGGAAGGAAGTTAGCAGAGATGAAAAATCCTCTACCCCAAGAACTAGCAGAGCAGACCATGCCAGCCTCATCTAAGGTTGTCACCCAGATCAATGCTTTCTCAACCATCTGGAGGAATGCACAGTGTTACCATCCTCTTTCTAACTACCTCACATTCACTCCAACTCTGTCAGGGTGCCCACCTCCCATCAAGGTTCATGCTCTACCACTCTCGCTATTGCCTGCACTGTTTTCCCTCACTTGCTCCCAATCACCACAACTACCACAAACCCTGACACCATTGACCCCAAATGCCCTCAATGCTGCTTACTCACTTGCTCAGAACACCTTCCCACCTTCACCAGGAGTAAACACCTGTGCCACCCGCTTCCATCTCCCTTAATACCTGTCTCTCACTCTCCCTCATTCAGGAGGAAAGCAGCCCTCAGAAGCTCCCTTTGTGGGCAGTCGAGGACCAAAGGGCATAATCTCCAAATATGGAGTCATACATTTAATACAGAAATGAGGAGGAATTTATTCTCTCAGAGGATAGTGCACCATAGAGGACTGTCAAAGATGTAGGGGTTAATATAATAGCCTAAATAAAGAATTGGCAAGCAAACAGGAAGTAGAGAGGAGATAAATGAGGCTTTTCAGATTGGCAGGCTATAACTAATTGACTACCACTGGAGTCAGTGTTGGGGGCTCAGTTATTTACATTAGATTGTGATGAGTACAGGGGCCAACTGTATTGTCGATAAATTTGCTGGTGACACTAAGATATGTTGGGAGTCTTCAAAGGGATGTGGATACATTGAGTAATTAAGCAAAACATTTAGCAGTCGAAGCATAATGTGGGAAAATATGAACTTGTCCATTTTGGCAGGAAGAATGGAAAGTTAAATGAAGAGATTGCACATGAGTCCCATAGGGATCTGGATGTTCTGGTATTTTAGGGAAAAAGGTAAGTTAGTGAACAAAAAATAGAACGTTGTTATTCATTGCAAGTTGTTTGGAATACAAAGGTAAGGAAGTTTTACTAAGCTAAGCAGGCCTTGGTGAGACAAGTAGGCCTTGGTGAGACTGTATCAGGAAAACTGTGCACAGTTTTTGTCTCCTTTATTTAAAAAAATCCCTCAGAAGCAATTAAGAAAAGGTTCACTCAATTCAGTCCTGAGATGAGGTGATTTTCTCATGAGGAAAAGTGGACAGGCTGAGCTTATACACATTGGAGTTCAGTAAAATGAGAGGTGATCTGTGGTAAAACATATAACATCCCAAGGGTAGATACCAGGAGGATGTTTCCTCATGGAGGACAGATCCTGGAAATTCCTTCCTAACAACACAATGGCTGTACCTATGCTACATGGATTATAGTGGTTCAAGAGGGTGACACACCACCATCCTCTCAAGGACAATTAACAATGGGCAATAAATGTAGACCTTATTCATGATATTCATATTCCATAAATGAATAAAAAAAATCTGCAGCCCGCCTCAAATCCCATACAATAATACCGTCTATCAGATAACCAGTTTACATTTTTGACTGGGCCTTTCTTCCATTCTGATATGCATATTTATTGCTTGCAGCAATATTTTCCACTCTCATTAAGGTAATGCCTATCGCTCACTATCAAGCAGAGAGGATGTGTAACTGTAACAATATTTTATTTGCATTGTTTACAGGAGCACCATAAATCAGGGAAGAGGAAGTAAACTTACCAGCTCTGGTTGAACATTTTCCTGGAAGTATTATTTAAATAGCAATCTTGAATCTAACCATTTTGCCACCATACTACCACCACTGGTCATCCGATATGTCCAGATTGTTTTTCTGAGCCAAATGAAAATTAAGATTTCCTGGGAAGCAGTGGCTAGGCTTTCCTTTACCATTCTTATAGATATGATCATAGGCAATAAATGAAAACACTAGTCATGTAGTCAGCTCTCATATATCTCAAACTCCTAGAGGCACTGAATTATATTCCTACAGAAATGATGTGTGACACCTGATATTTGCACCAGGACCACTTCAAACTTATCAATGGAGCCAGGTAAGTGCTACCTGAACTTGAATTAGCATCCATTTCCTTATAACGAATAAATAAGAGCTCAAAGTAAATTGGATACAAAAGCTTTTTAAACATAGTTTCAGAGATAGCAGGAACTGCAGATGCTGGAGATTCTGAGATAACAAGGTGCAGAGCTGGATGTACACAGAATTCTGAAGAAGGGTCTAGGCCCGAAACATCAGCCTTCCTGCTCCTCTGATGCTGCTTGGTCTGCTGTGTTCCCGGCTTGTAGCATCTGCCAGTGACAAATATGATGCCAGTGACTAGAACACCTCGGGCCAAGGCAATGGCCTAGTGGTATTATTACTGGACTGTTAATCCAGAGACCTAGATAATGTTCCAGAGACCTGGGTTCGAATCCAACCTTGGCAGATGGTGGAATTTGAATTCAACAAAATATCTGGAATTAAGAATCTGATGATGACCATGACTCCGTTGTCGATTGTCTGATCCTGTAAGGTTGACTTAAAGTCTCCAAGAGTAAAAGCTGAT
>JAHRHZ010000073.1:22734791-22755425 GCA_024137785.1 Ginglymostoma cirratum
AAAAACAGGAAATCAGCTTTTACTCTTGGAGACTTTAAGTCAACCTTACAGGATCAGAAGTCAGTACAGTCATCCTGACTTCAGCACCTGTTGTATGAGTAAAAACAGTTGACTGTCTGAACATGTAGTACATATTATATCTTCTCACTACAGATAATGACTGTCTTTGAGGTGTTTCCTGCGTTGTTTATTTCTGTCTCAGCAAACTGGCTTTCATAGCAGTTTACTTTTTATTTGCAGTTTCTCACACATCTGTTCACACCTTATTTTACTCATCAGCACTCTAATATGCACTTTCTACAGCTAGAATGATACACTTTGCATTTAGCAATTCTTAATTTAGCCACTATTTAACGCAGTTAATGGCACAAACACTGCAGTGTAATTTTTATCAGATTGTATGATTTAGGTGGAAATATATCTATGTACTTACATCCAACAAAATATGAAACCTTTGTTTCATCCTGATAGTTAGGGATGAAGGGAAACAAACAGAAAACTTCAGTAAAAATATATAACTACTCGCTTAAAATGGCACTTCTGTATTTACCTCTGTTTTCATATTTCTTTTGACAAATGGGTATTGTATTGACCAGTTTTCTGACCATTAAATTTCTCAATTTGCCATCTCCTTTTGGACTAGTCTTTCTTTTCCTGCTGTTGAAATGTCTTTATTATTCACAATTTTTATTGGACTTGCTCCCCTTCATAAATCTGTTTATTGCCTCGATCACTATGTGTCTTTATTTCAATGTCAGCAACTCATATACAATAGTCTTTTGTCGAGTGGGATTCAATGAAAAACAATCCACCATGGCTCAGAGAGACTTTTTTCAATCAACTCTCAGATACAACAGGGCCAACATTCCTCTGGATCTGGGCTTAATGCTAGTCAGAAAGATTTACTGTTTCAGGTTATTTACATAGTTAAGTCATGGAGGCCTGCTTCCAGCAAGGCTAAGAGGCTAGAAGAAGGTGAGAAAGATCCAAAGCTGTTGCGGATCAGTCAGAGAGAGCCATGTTTAGGGCATTACTGGATGCTGCTCAGAAACAACAGCACAGAACTATGATTGCTAATTCCAAGTCCATTGCCTGTGAGAAACAAAATAATAGACTTGCCTTTTGTTCAGGTGGGATTCCTGTCTACACTCTAATTATCCAAAAGAGAGAATGGCTTGAACTTTCTTTTGTACTGATCTCAAAATGCTTGCCCTTTCAGAGAAAACCCTATTCTACTCCATTTAGATGACAGCTTTTTAGTGCACAAACATTGTTAGTGCAGTCACCACCCTGTCTTCACCTAGATGATAAAGGTGGTCTACCTATAAATTTCAGATTAGCATTGATATCTTTAAGGTGAGTAAGACTCAGCTGTCAGAGATTCCCTATTTACTTGTATGACGCACGTCATATCTACCAGGATTGCAACTTGATTACTTCTGCATACCATTATTTAGGGTATTTTCAGTTAAAGTCTTTTGTCAAGTGGGATTCAATGAAAAACAATTCACCATGGCTCAGAGAGACTTTTCTCAGACAATCTTCCACTCATCACCTCATCAATCATAAGACTGGGCTCTCAGGGGTACCTTCCTTTGGAAATCATGTGATCTGAGACTAGAGGTTCTCACCACTACTGGCACCATCTTTTTTCTTTATTCATTAACGGGATATGGGCATCACTGGCTAGGCAGCATTTATTGCCTATTCCTAATTGCCCAAAGGGCAGTTCAGAGTCAACCACATTGCTGTGGGTCTGGAGTCACGTGTAGGTCAGACCAGGTAAGGCTGGCAGTTTCCTTCCCTAAAGGACATTAGCAAACCAAATGGGTTTTTCCAACAATCGACAACGGAATCATGGTCATCATCAGATTCTTAATTCCAGATATTTTGTTGAATTCAAATTCCACCATCTGCCAAGGTTGGATTCGAACCCAGGTCTCTGGAACATTATCTAGGTCTCTGGATTAACAGTCCAGTAATAATACCACTAGGCCATTGCCTTGGCCCGAGGTGTTCTAGTCACTGGCATCATATTTGTCACTGGCAGATGCTACAAGCCGGGAACAACCCCTCACAATGTAGTGCTTCAGCCTCTCCCATTTGGACAAGGCCCAGAAGAAAAGAAAGTTTGCTTGCCACTTGGTGGACTGGGCCCTGGTGGGTGGGATTGTGGAAAGCAGGTTTGTTCTTTTCTGGCTGACCACCACTGGAGGATATACCATCAGACCAAGTCAGACTGAACCAACTGCAGTCCCCATCAGTGCTGTTTCCAGAGGGAAACGGGACACCCAGCAGTGGAGAAAACATCTCAAGGGTCTTCTGCTCTCTGCAAGGGTAATTGACATCATCTTCCCTCCGCTACATCACAATGCCACCATTGACTCTAACTCTACCACTATATACTTATCTCATGGAGTCACATGACTTATCACGTTCAGTATTGCATGCATTATGTCCACCCAGCAGCTGTCACCCACCTCATCCTTCCAAACCTCAAAATCTTCCTGCCTTCTGTGCTTCCCATTTGCTCACTGGGGACACCTCATCACTTCAGGAATGGCCCCAAACTGCTCTTCCATCCACTTCTTTTCCTTTCTCTCACTTCAGGAAAATAGGCCAACCGTCAATTTAATGTCTCAACAGTACCCTAACTGACCTACCTGCAAACTTTGGACTTAATAACACTAATTTGCAGATTTTTCATGGCTTGCACGATCTGCAGGGCTGACTGTGGCCAAAATCCTGGACTGGAATCAGACAAACCTTGACTGACTGTGGAACTCCCTGCCTGACTGAAGCCTTCCTCACTCCATTAAGTGCTACTCCCCTTTAATTTTCACGCAGGGCTATTTGCTTGAAGCATATGCAGTGTGCTTGACATATGCTGGCACATACTACATGTCTGAAGTTCACACAACGCAGATCCACACAGCAGCATGACGACCTCCTTGACAGCCCAGTGCTCCCCATCATGACAAGCTGCCTGCCTCTACCTCTGCACCTAAAAATCAATGCAAGCTGCAGAACCTGACAGCCTGTAATGAAGCAAGATAAACCTGAGCATTAAAAAATCAATGTGAGCTACACAGAGACTGGAAGCTCATGCTGAAGTCAGTGAGCATACGCTAAGAAAGCATTGCGAAGTAGACAAAAGCTGGCAGCCTTCAAGTAAGTAGTTATGAGAGCAAGAACTACAAACGGAAACTGAGCCACAAGATGCATCCTAACAGATGTACGAGTTACAATCTAACAAAAGCATACAAATTATAGGTGCCCAAGATCTCCAAAATAAAGGGGTTGAGGAGTTGACGTGATGGCTGAGTCGGTCCAAGGGCAAACATCATGATTGGTGAGGCTGGTGCTTTGCCAATGTTGACTTCTTTTATTGAAATGCAATCAAGTGCAAATCTCCTTCCTGATCTGTTGTAGTCATATGATCCCTACCACAAGACAGACAGTGCAGGCTGCCGTCTTGGAGGGAGCGGGGGTCACATTAAAGACTCCATTCTAAGCAGATTGCTGCCTTCTGAACAAGGAAAACGGTATCAGAAGAAGGCAGTGATTGAGTTTGAAGTAGTTATTAAAAAATATAGCTATTGACAGAGGTGACAAAGATGTTTAGAGATATGAAAGCTCCTATAAAGCAATTGAAATAAACTAAACAAAACAAAGGAACAGACCATAGCTGAAGCACTAGGAAAGAGAAAATTCTGCTGCTTTTCTTCTCTTGGCTCTGATTGACGTGGTAGGTGATATGAAGCACAGCTGGTAGTTTTTCCACATTCATAACAAAATTACAAAGAGCAATAGATCTGTTTAACAAGCCAGAGCAGCTACACGTTGCTAAAATCCTATCATTGTTAAGATTAGTCTGTTTCAAAGTGTATTCCACCCTGAATCTCTCAAAGAACAAAGGTAAGAGACTGCGGAAATTTTGAAAAACTTGAAGGTGTGTTTTGAGCCCCATGTGAATATAACTTATGGTATATGTTCAATATTAGGACCCAATAAGAATGAGGGTCCATTGATATATTTGACTTCAGTAACTCAGCTTACAGAATCCTGTGACGTTGTGTGATCAAGTGATGGTTTAATTAAAGATAAGACTGTATTAGTTGTAAGAGACCATGCAGTGAGAGCACATCTACTGTGAGAAGTGTAGATTATTCTCAGGAAAGCAAATGAATTGTGCACAAGTGCTGAGGTTATAAATCAGTAGCTGGAATATATTCGGGGCAGAACAGACTACGTTTTGAATTCTGCAGATAAATGTTCCCAATGCAAGGGACGCAACAATCGTGCACAAATAGCGGGATGGAGATATGCCAGAGGGCATCATGAAAATGAAGAGGTGACATGTCCAGTTTGGAGAAAGCAATGAAAACTGAAAGAACTGTGGATGCTGTAAATCAGAAATAAAAACAGAAATTGTCGGCAAAACTCAGCAGATGCAGCAGAATCTGTGGAAAGAAATCAGAGTTAACTTTTCGGGAATGGTGACCCTTCCTCAAATCCTTCTGAGGAAGGGTCACCGGACCTGAAACATTAACTCTGATTTCTCTCCACAGATGCTGCTAGACCTGCTGCGCTTTTCCAGCAATTTATGCCTTTGTCGGGGAAAGGAATGTTCTTTTTGCAAAAAATTGAATCATTTTGCACAGAAGTAGCAGGATAGTAGGAAGCACAGCAAGCAAATATAAATGAAGAGGTAAAGACATCAGCTAAAGATTCTATCAAGTCAATCCACACCATAGAACAGATGGGTTCAGTCAGATCAATAGGTGATCGTCGGTTTATGATTATTGTAATGATTGAAAAAGGACAACATCAAGACAACATAAAATGTCAGATAAACACACATGTAATACACAGCATCCTGATCTTCACAAACTTCTGCAAAGTGGCTCCACGTAACAATCCAAATATGAAGCCTTCGAAAATAAGATTGAAGCAATATGTTGGAACCATACTTGCGTCAAGATGACTGACTATTCTATAAGCCCAATTCAATAACATGAATGAAGATCTCGAGTTCCAGTTCATAAACAGCATGGAGAAGTCACTCACCTCATCCAGGGCAAGGATAAATCTTGGACTGATTACTCCCAATTGCCAATGAGGTTTGCAATGTGCCGTGGTATGCAAAGCCATTGACTGCAAAACAGTTCCAAGTGAAGTGCAATTATGTGTTCACAGTTTAGGAAGGCTTCCAGGACGATATCATTCCAAATAATTTAGGATATAATACCAATTCCAGTTTCCCTCAAGTCTGACCTGAAAGACAAGGTAGAAGTGTTAGAAAAGGAGGAAACAATAAGAAAATGACTACGCTTGTTGAATAGATTAGCAATTTAGAAGCAGAGAAGCATCCTGGAAAGTTGACAAAATGCGTCAACCCAAAGGATCAAATAAAGCTCTGAAGAAATTTCAATATCCTACACTAGACATCGAAAAATTTTGCCACAGTTTGCAAATTCAAAAGTCTTCACTAGCCTTTAAAGGGTGCTTGTTGATAAGTGAATCTAGATGAAGGTAGTAGCTTTTTAATTACATTTTGCATGCCCTTCAGGTGATTCAGACGGTTGCATATACTATTTGGCATTTTCATGGCTCCAAAATAACATGAAAACATGAGATTGTGATCTACCTGGAGAAGTTTCAGTGGATGCTCTGCTAGTTTATGGACACAGTGATACAATAGAAGAAATTATTGCTGATCAAAATGTAGTATGATAGACTCAACACAGTTCACCAAGTGAACCTGAAGTTGAATAAGAAAACAACACAATTAAAGATGCCAGGATACACTATACATAGACAGACCTTTTGTTGTTAGTGCATGAACAATGCAACAATGAACAGATATGAAAACAGTGCAACATATTATTGGATATATCAACAAATTTGGCATAATTCTTGTCCAATTTGATGTTAGCATGTGAATCATTACACCAGCTCACAGCCAAGGACAAATAGTGGTTTTTGGGGCACAGAACAAGAAGCAGCATTCACTAAAATCAAGTAAAAGCTGAAATTCTATGAGGTAATTTATGAAATCATTGATAGTGCGATGCAAAGCTCATTGCCTTTGTTCAACTATTTAAGTCTCCCTCTAAATACTTTACAGCAATTATGTTTTCATCCTCATTCAAAGAAGACTCAATGTTCTGAATGCTTAGAATATGCTACACCTCTATTGACTCCATCCCTCTCCCCAACCCCTCCAACCCCACACACCAGTTTGTAATTTTACTCCTCAACATGTCTGTACAATTACTTTCTTTCTTCCTACACATTTTTCCCACTATTGCTCAATTGACAGTAGGGAAAGGGAAATTTAATCCTTGGTTCTGATGGCCTGTTAAATTTTCAGCATAGTCCACATACTTCTTAATATTTAATATAAGACAGTGTGGTAGTAAGAACTGGGGGCAATGGGTGGTGATGTGGTCATGGGAGTGGATGACTGTATCCCAGGATAAGACTAGCATGCATCTGCTGGAAATGCTTGGTAACTGAATTTTCCAGTCTGGGAAAGAAAATCTAACTTATATAAAATTAAATTCAATTAAAATCCCCTGGGGTGTACTCACCTGATCCAGGAATGTATGCCTGGATGTGGTAAATGAACCAGAATGTCACGGGTGGCTCAGTGGCTCGCACTGCTGCCTCACAGCACCAGGGACCCGGGTTTGCTTCCACCCTTGGGTGACTGTCTGTATGGAGTTTGCACATTCTACCTGTGTCTGTATGGGTTTCCCTTCCACAGTCCAAAGATGTGCAGGTTAGGTGAGGTGGCCATGCTAAATTGCCTATTGTATCCAGGGATGTACAAACTAGGTGGATTAGCCATGGGGAATGCAGAGTTATACGGGTAGGGATAGGACAGGGGTTGGATTTGGGTAGGATGCTCTTCAGAAGGATGGCATCGACTCAATGGGTTGAATGGTCTGCTTCCACGCTGTAGGGGATTCTATGAATGGAACCTATGGACACTTAAGTTCACAATCTGAGATATGTAACTCAAGATTATTTGGTAATTTCTTAAATAAAAAGAGGAAATGGTTTAAATGCAGGATAACAAGGTGTGGGGCTGGATGAACACAGCAGGCCAAGCAGCATCAGAGGAGCAGGAAAGCTTGATGTTTCAGGCCTAGACCCTTCATCAGAAATGGGGGAGGGGAAGAGGGTTCTGAACTAAATAGGGAGAGAGGGGGAGGCGGATAGAAGATGGATAGAGGAGAGGATAGGTGGAGAGGAGACAGACAAGTCAAAGAGGCGGGGATGGAGCCAGTAAAGGTGAGTGTAGGTGGGGAGGTAGGGAGGAGATAGGTCAGTCCAGGGAGGACAGACAGGTCAAGGGGGCGGGATGAGGTTAGTAGATAGATGGGGGTGCGGCTTGAGGTGGGAGGAGGGGATAGGTGAGAGGAAGAACAGGTTAGAGAGGCTATTAATGGTTTAAATGCAGTCAGCTTCTGGGGTAAAGAGAAAAAAGCAACTTAGCATTTCAGATGTTGTCCATTCTTTACAGCCAGTGATTGGCTCATTTTTTTTTCTGTATCACGCAGACCATCTGACATTTGTATCATTGGAGAACACACCAATGGCTGTGAGAAGATTAATTGCCTATCTCACCATGCGTTATTTTAATTGACTATACGAAAATTCTACATATATTAAGCTTAGAATAATTGGCATATTCATAATTAAAATAATAACCTAGAAGCTGGATGCACTAACTTAATTTTATTGTTTTAGTGTTTCAGTTCATCACTCATCCTTGTAATTGCCCTTCATCTCATTATTTTCTTTAAGGAAAGCCAATATTATATTTACAACCTTAATTTGGAAAATAATCATAGATGGTTAATTTGGCAGCTCACTCCTGATGGAGTCAATAACTGTCTCACAAAGAAATAACTACTGAGATTTTATTGCTCCCAATATGACTTTCTCATAGCCTTGAACACATCAATCTCAGGCTGAGAATTTCAGCCTTGATCTTTGTCCCTTACTTTCATACCTTTTAACTTCAGGTAGGAATGAATCAGTTGATGAAAAATGTTTTTGTTTTGTTTTTTGATGCATGAATTCAATTATGTGAACTGTTTTGTGATACATCATCTCATTTTCCTGTCACTTTACTGTAGTAAAATTAGGGTACATGCCTTCTTCATGTCCAAATTACAAAATACCAAATATAATTTTATTGAAGTCATGACAAATTAATTTTTTCTAATGTATTTGTCTTTGGAATGTGGGCAATATTAGCAAACTTGTTTTTATTGCCCATCTCTAGTTGATCCAAGAGCATTAACAATCAAGCAAACAAAATGGGCTTGAAGTCTGATGGAAACCAGACCAGTAAGTTTCCTTGTCTTGAAGGACATCAGTGAACTAGTTGGGTTTATAAGCCACAATGCAGCAGCTTTAATGGTCAATTTTCTGATTGCTAGCCTGTAATTTACAGGATTTATTCAATTCAACTTTACAACTTGTCACAGTGAGTTTTGAACTTATGGCCTCTTTGTTGCTTGTCCAGTGCCAAACCCATGCAATGCAGTGGGAAATGAGCACTCTTATTTTCTTGGATGCAATGGCTCTGTTCTGTTACCAAGTATTTCCTTCTTCTTTCTATTTGTATAATAAATTATATGTTTTATTGTTATTAATCATGGATGTGAAGTACCCCAGTGCTTATGGCTTAGCTACTGAAAGTAGAATAAATGAGTTGGCCTACTTCATATTCAAATGTCAAAATTTCTCACATGTAGCAACTTATTCAATTTTTTTAGGATCTGGAGAGTCATATATATTGTCTGACCTCATGTACTGAGATGACCATCACAGGATCATATTTGGCATTGGATAGGAAGGTGTATATCATTTTGCCACAATGAAGTGACAGGAAATGAGTTGATGTATTGCAAAACATTTCATATAATCATGTTATGGATTTTTAAAAAATGTTTCTGTTAAATGGTTCCTTCCTGAGGAAGAACATTTAAAAGGAATACTAAACAAAGTTCCTTTGTGGTAATTTTACATAATCCTAGAAGTAACACCTTTGAAATTCATTCATTTCCCTTTAGTGATTCTCTGCCATTCTTTACATTCTGATCAATTATCTGACTCATCTTTGCACAGTAATATGCTTTTCCCTTAAATTCAAGTCATCTGTGACTTTTTCACTTTATTCTGGATTGTAGGTCCTCTGTTTAAAATTTTTCTTCATTGTAGGAATATATATTTATTCTGAGTATTCTGAACTATCCTCTTATTTGTCTGCCACCATGTGTATATAGACTTATTTCCTAACATGATATATGAGTTCAATACATGCAGCTCAGCTGTCTTGATAACATAGTTATCCTTATTTAGGTTTAAAATACTAGTTCTAGCTCTCATCTTTACCCTTTCAAACTAGATATAAAATTCAATCAGTGCTGCTATCTAGGAGTGCTTTATCTCTCAGGTCATTCCACCCGCTGCCATGATGAAAGAGATGTGGTTTGACTTCCGTCAACTATCTACCACAGTTTGATTTCAGGTATTTCCCACATTTCTGAGGAAACTGGAATCAGAATTAGTGGTTAGAAATGTGGAGCTCAGACCTACCAGAAGAAAATAAGATTGAATTAGCAATCTGGCTGAAATTACTGTGACTCTTCAGAACATCTTGTCCAGTATTTATATGCCTGACCCAGTTCAGTTTCTGGTTAATAGTAAATCCCCGGATGTCATTACTGGGTGATTCAGTGATGGGAATGCCATTGATTGTCAAGGAATGATGGTTAGATTAATTTTTGTTTTTGGTGGACAGTGGCCGGCACTTATGACCTTCTTGCTTTCAGTGCCATGTTGTGCTTGTGAGTTCAACATATAGCAAGTGAAAAGTTGGGACATTCAAAAATCAAGAATGCTTTTGGTGAGATACACAGGGCACCAAATTATATATCTGAACCAGATTTACTGAAGAGTGACAACCTCATGCAGATTGCTACTCCAGCTCCTCTTTGTCATGAAAGAAAGGAGATTCTGCTCAGGGTTACTTCAGAAACACAGAGTGTTCTTCCATTCTGACAATTCTTTTGTAAGTACAGACTGTTGGAGATGGCATATTCTGTCATATTTTGAAATTAAAGGCCCTGAGAGCAACTTTGAGATCTGCTGTCAAACGGTAAGTACCTAAGTTAAATGGTGCAAAGATAGTATGCCAGGGAAGGTGGGGACAATGAATCTGGATAGGGTGAAAGCTGTGTTGTGTAAAAATGAGAGGGTTAGAAGGTAATTGGGGTGTCGGGGAGGGAGGGTGCGGTCATGTCCGTTGGATTCCAGCTAGGTAGGTAGAGATTATGTTGCCAAGGGTTAGGATGCCAAATGGTGAGGATTCAGGATGCCAGATAAGGAGGATGCTAGCTGGGGGTGAGGTAATGTGTCAGATGGGTAAGAGGTAAATAGGAAGTGGGTACAAGGTGGTAAGGAGGTCAGTTAAGTGATGCAGTGTTTAGTTTAGGTCAGAGTTCGTGGGAGAAATCAGGCCCAGCAGGAGGTTTGGGGTCTGGAGGTCCGAGTCAATCTGCATGGGGTTAGGTTGGGTCTGATGGCAGGGGGTGTGGGTGGGGATTGTGTCTGGTGATGATGGTTTGGGATGGGTGGCTTGGGTGTGGAGGTGGGTGAAGGGGGATTGGGATCAGTGCCAAGGTGTGGATGTCAATTTCCTTGGGGGGTTGGTCTGGGGGAGGTGTTTTTCGGAATGTATGAAGTGGATATGGGGTCAGCTAAATGGTTACTCAGGAATTAGGTCATGTACTTAATAGTCGAACCTTTCCTGAACCTTTCCTCAGGAATACTCTAAAGTTTCTGATTTAAATGGATGCTTTCAGAGAGTATGGGTAAATTGGAGGGTATAGGCAATTCCTCTATGTCTGGAACCCTCTGAAAGTATCCATTTAAACTGGAGGCTTCACATGTTTTCAGACATGGAGGAATTTCCCAGCCAAAGTTTCAATTTCCTTGGTAATTCCTTCAGATTCTGCATTGATAGGTCTTCCTTAGGGGTCGTGTGCACAAATGTCATCTATATTGAAATAACAACTGTCAGGCCATCAAAAAATATGGGCTATTATTGTGTAGTTTAACTTAAATATCTTCTTATTGCTAGTGCATCTGCAATATCCAACATAGTGTGTCGTACAATTTCAGACAAAAATGTGCATGTTTCCTGCTTGCCGTATTGGGAGCTTACCAAGCCATTAGGTACTTGTAAAATGGGTACTGCAGTGGTAGAATTTCTAAGCCATGGTCTTTAATCAAAATGTCATAAATCATAAAGCATTGTGGTTACAAAACATGTGTGTCATGAAATTTGAGATTTTTTTCTGTAAATAACCAAATCAGTTTAATCTGTTGTCTGCACCTCTTACATCTGATAGAAAGCATTTTACCACACCACTTTCTAAACTGAGTTAAAACAGACCACAAAACTAAAATGCAACCAATGTCAGTGTGCTTTTTTATGTGGAGTTCAGATCTGTCCCAAAGTGTAACACACGAAAAGTTATAAAGCAAATCATCTCTAAAGTGAATTCAAATAATATACAGGTGCCAAATCTTAATCACAAGGAATATTTTACAAAAAATTTAGAGCCAGGTTGGTGATTCACCACTAGGAATGGTAGGAGGGGTAGCCAGGTAATGCAAGTATTTGCTGTGGCTATCCCCATCGCAATTAGGTATGCCGTTTTGGATACTGTAGGAGTGTGGCCTCTCGGGGGAGCATAGCACTGACAGCCAGGTTTCTGATATCGTGACTGGCTATACCGTAATGAGAGGTACGTCAGGTTCCAAGTGCTTGATTGTAATAGGGGACTCTCTAGTCTGGGGCACAGACAGACGTTTCTGCAGTTGTCAGCGAGACATCAGGATGGTGTGTTGCCTCCATGGTGCCAGATTCAAGGATATCTCAGATAGGGTGCAGAATGTTCTGAAAAAGGAGAGTGACCAGCGGGAGGTTGTTGTGCACATTGGTACCAATGACATAGGAAGAGAAAGGGACAAGGTTCCGCAGAGAGAATTTAGGAAGCTAGGCAGAAGGTTAAAAAGTAGGTCCTCGAGCATGGTAATATCTGGACTACTGCTGGTACTATGTGCTAGTGAGAGTTGGAATAGGAGGATAGAGCAGATGAATGTGTGTTTGAGATGCTGGTGCAGGGGCAAGGGTTCATAGTTATGGACTATTGGGATCTCCTCGGAGGTAAAAATGACCTTTATAAAAGGATGGGTTCCAGCTAAATAGGAAAAGACCCAATAACCTTGCGGGAAAATTTGCTAGTGCTACTCAGGGGGCTTTAAACTAGTAAGGGGGTGATGGGGTGGGAAACAAAGCCATAGTCAGATAAGAGAAAAAGGTGAGGCTGGTATAATAGATAAGGGGAGCAAGTCAAATAGTCAACACAGGCAACAATTTTCAGAGAATGAGGTAAGACTGATAAATTAAACTGCAATTACAGCAATGCAAGACGTCTGACAGGTAAGGAAGATGAACTTATGGCATGGCTGGGAACATGGGACTGACGTATCATTACCATTATAGAAACATGGTTCAGGGATGGACAGGACTGGCACCTTAATGTTCTGGGTATAGATGCTGTAAGAAGGATGGAAAGGGAGGCAAGAGAGGCAAAAGAAGAGAGGAAGTGACATTTTTAGTTCAGGAGAATTTTACAGCTGTACTTAGGGACGATATTCCAGGGAGATCGCCAAGTGAAGTTATATGTTTGGAACTTAAAAATAAGAAAGGGATGATCACCTTATTGGGATTGTACTACAGGCGCACCCACACCCCAACGCCACACCCAATAGTCAGCAAGAAATTGAGAAACAAAATTGTAACGAGATCTCACCTCTTGCCTCCCTTTCCATCCTTCTTACAGCATCTATACCCAGAACATTAAGGTGCCAGTCCTGTCCATCCCTGAACCATGTTTCTATAATGGTAATGATACGTCAGTCCCATGTTCCCAGCCATGCCATAAGTTCATCTTCCTTACCTGTCAGACCTCTTGCATTGCTGTAATTGCAGTTTAATTTATCAGTCTTACCTCATTCTCTGAAAATTGTTGCCTGTGTTGACTATATGAAGAGAGGAGAGGAAGTGGCGTTTTTGGTTAGGAAGAATATTTTTGTTCATCATGCAACATGAGTGAACCATTATCTTGAAGCAATGTCATCCCTATAGTAGAAGTGCCATTCATTTTAAACAAAATTATCCTGGGAATTCTGTTTTTAAATCATAAATGATATTGGCTGTGACTGCAAAATAAATTTCTCCTCCAACTTTTACTCGGTCAGTCCTTTTCTTTATCAACATCTCAATGTCCTCAACCCCAGTCAAAATCTGCACCATTATGATTAATTCCACTCCCCATCCACATCTGATCCATCTGCTTGTTTAGGCAACCTTAGTGTTCTATTGGCCCAAGCAGAGGTTTAAACTCCATATTTCAACCATTGCCAATTAAAACTTATTCCACTTCTGTACAGTTATTCACCATTGTTGCAACTTCACCTCAATTGCTGCCAAAAATTTTATTCACAACCTTAACACTCATCTCAACTTAATTTCTGTAATGCACATTATGATTCTTCTTTTTATTATGCGCAGTTGCAAGTAAGCCCAGTTCTTTTAGCACATAGCATTTGCACAACTTAGGCAGAGGGTACATGAAATTCATTCTGCCTAATAGGCCCGACCCACCTATATTTGCATTTTCATTGTCCTTGTTTGATAATCACCCAGTTCAGGAATGTCCAAGGGTCAGGCTGGTCCCTAAATTGAATAAGGAAAATGCACTGCTGCTGCAGATCCTCAAGCCCTAGGAGTAAAATGATAGATTTCTTAGGGATGTTGGATCATTGTTAAAAAAACATGGACAAAAATATTTCAGGTCTCAATGATTCTCCTGTTGATTCAGCAAAGAACATTTATCCCCACTAGGATGTTCATGGAGATCCATCTTAGATCTTTTATATTAAGGAGGCCCTCTGATATTTTCGTAACAGGGTGTAACAGAGGTCCAAGAATCAGAATACTAAGTCTTTAGTTAAAATAGTAGACTCAAGATATTATAGGATCTTAAATTTGGAAAGACCTTCTAAGGAACTTTGAGATTTAAAGGGCATGGAGGAACTCGGAGCTAGGAAAGGATCAGGATAAGAGCATTGACTTGGAGGTAACAAAAACAGCAAGGTGAAGTGACAGACAAGTTGTTGTCAATTGCGACATAAACCTAGAAACAGTCTGGTAGCATGTGGCTGACTGGTGATTACCGCAGATCAGTAAGAACTCAATTGATCATGGTCACATCCCTTTTATACAATATAGACAGACAAATAGTTACTATCCACAGTATCACTTTCCAACATTTGCATGAGCCTGTCAAATTTCTTAATTTATCTACCTAGGGATATACTGTATTTGATTTTGCTGTGATTTAGTTAACTTTGCAGTTTTACTCTTACTTAAAATCAGTTATCTTGGTCTGATCAGTTACACAAGTGGGATGTATGATGTTTTTGTGTGTACTCTGCAGGTTCTCAAGGGATATTTTGGAATTGCTTGACATATTGGGGTGGGGTGCAAGCAAATGGAGAAGTTTATATTGAAACAAGGCAATAAAAATTATGGTTGTGTAATCATAAAAGCCTGTGGGTGCTGCTTTTGTTTTTTGTTCGGGTAGTTAAAGAGGATAAATTGCCAAAGTTCTTTCAGATGTGACTCTGACCAACCTCACACAGGAGCTGCTACATGCGAACAGCTCTGATTCTCATTACTAAATATTATAATGGTTGCTGAGCCGACTGAAATCTGGCAAATGTTAGAAAGGCAATGATGCAATACAGCTTACAAAAACCTGCCAACTTCTGGAGGTTTCCTTCAGGGTGGTCCAGGATATCAACTTTGGTACTACTATGGTAAATTATCAAAATAAAAGCGAGAGAAACGAACATATGGGAGGAAATGCTAGATAAGCTTTTTACATTGTTTTATTTTTCTTATATGATTTTTAGTCTAACTTCCATGACCCAGTCTTCTGATGTTTGGAGAGTTCACAAAATCATCCAGGATTAGACATGACACAATACACGCACACACAAATATAATCTTATACTAATTCAATGTTGGATTTCTTCCATTAAATATTTATAGCATTTCTATCATTTCCAGTTGTTGCTAGTAGAATTAATGCACTCCAAATGGTCAAGCAGGGTTCTTGAATTGACATACCTGTTTTGCCACTTTTAATACAAGATACTACTTTGGTAAATTTGTTCACAATCAGAGAATTGTTATAGTGCAGAAGGAACCTATTTGGCCCATTGTGTCTGCACTGGCTTTCTGAACATTCTTAGTGCTAATCTGCCTTTCTCCCTGTAAGCCTACACGCTGGTTTTGTTTAAATATTTGTCCAATATCCTCTTGAATACCTCAATTGAACCTGCCCTGACCACAAAGAAGAATAGTTTCTCCCTATCTACTCTGCTCAAACCCCTCACGATTTTGAAAACTTCTCTTAAATCTCCTCTTAATCTTGTCTTTTCCAATAAAAATAGTTCCAAATTCACCAATCTTTCCTCATAACTGAAGTGTCTCATCCTCTGAACCATTCTCATAATCATCCCCTGTATTCGCTCTAATGAAATCACGTCTCCAATAGTTTAACACTCAGAATGGTACACAGTACTCAGCTGAAGTCTAACTAGTGTCTTAACCTCCTTTCTCTATGCCCCTATTAATGAAACCTAGAATACTGTATACTTTATTAGCATCTCTCTCTACCTGTTCAATCATCTTTAATGAGTTGTGTACATCTATATCCAGGTTTCTCTGCTCCTGCACACGCTTCAGTGTGGTAGCCTTTATTTTATACTGTCTCTCCAAGTTCTTTATACCAAAATGCATTGCCTCACACTTCCCTGCTTTGAATTTCATCTGCAATCCATCCTTCAATATGTCATTTTGAAGTTCTAAATGGTTTTCCTCACCATTTACAATTTTCCCAGATTTCATTTTATTCTCTAACTTTGGAATTGTCAACTGCACATCAAGGTCTAGATCATTCATAAAAATCAGGAAAAGAAAGGGTGACCTTGGGTAACCCCATTATGAACCTTTCTGCGGCACAGAAAATACCCATTAACTCTCTTTTTCCTATCCCTCAGCCAATTTTATATCCGCGTTGCTATTGTTCCTTTTATTCCATGACTTCTAACCTTCCTCTCTGTGGAGTGGAATTGTGTTCAATGCCTCTTGGAAGTCCATGTGCACCTCATTAACTCTCTCTATTATCTCTTGAAAAAACTCCAACAAGTGAGTTAAACATGTTTTTCTCTTAACAAATCCGTGTTGATTCTTCCAAATCAATCAATATTTTTGCCTGCAACTATTAATTGTATCCAAAATAATTAGAGAGAAGTTTCAGTGCCATTCACAACTCCTCAAGTAATGAAGCAGTCCACGTCCATATGCAGCAAGACCTGGAGAATATCTCGGCTTTGTCTGGAGGTGGCAAGTAAAAGTAAGTAAAGTTTCCACAGTCCTACAGATCATAGGACTGATCTTTCATTGGAGAGAGAGGACTGGTGGTGGTTTAACCTGAGGCTCACCACACATCAGGAGAGAGGAGAGATTGAGAAGCAAAGTTGGTATGGGAATTGAACTTGCACTCGCATTACTCTGCATTATAAACCAGTCATTCAGCCAACTGCGGTGGCAAGTAACATTTTCACCACACAAGTTCCAGGCAATAACCACTTCCAAACAAAGACAATCACACCATCACAGTTTGACAGCCAATGGTATTATTATCACCAAATATCATCTTGAGGTCAACATCGGTCAGAAACTGAACTGGGCTGGTCAAGTCAATATTCAGGCAAAAGTGCAGATCAGATGCTATGAATTTTGCAGTGAGTAACTCACCTCCTTACTTCTCTAAGCATCTTTACTATCTACAAAACACAAGTCAGTATGGAATACTCCCCACTTGCCTGGATGAATTCCATTGTAACAACTTTCAAGACGTTTGACACCGTCCAGAACAAAGTAACCTATTGATTGACACTATATTCACACACATTGACTCCCTCCACCACTGACACTCAATAGCAGTAGTGAGTACTATCTGCAAGATGCATTGCAGAAATTCACTAAGGCTCCTTATATAGCATTTACCAAACTCACAACTTCTACCAGCTAGAACAATAACGACAGCAGATACATCAGAACACCACCTGCATGTTCCTCTCCAAGCCACTCACCATCCTGATTTTGAAATATATCGCTGTTCATAGAACATAGAACATAGAACATTACAGTGCAGTACAGGGCCTTTGGCCCTCGATGTGGTGCAGACCTGTGAAACCAATCTGAAGCCCACCTAACCTACACTATTCCATTATCATCCATATGTTTATCCAATGACCATTTAAATGCCCTTAAAGTTGGCGAGTCTACAACTGCTGCAGGCAAGGCATTCCATGCCCTTACTACTCTCTGAGTAAAGAATCGACCTCTGACATCTGTCCTATATCTATCACCCCTCAATTTAAAGCTATGTCCCCTCGTGCTAGCCTTCACCATCCAAGGAAAAAGGCTCTCACAGTCCACCCCATCTAATCCTCTGATCATCTTGTATGCCTCTATTAAGTCACCTCTTAACCTTCTTCTCTCTAACGAAAACAGCCTCAAGTGCCTCAGCCTTTCCTCATAAGACCTTCCCTCCATACCAGGCAACATCCTGGTAAATCTCCTCTGCACCCTTTCCAATGCTTCCACATCCTTCTTATAATGCGGTGACCAGAACTGTACGCAATACTCCAAGTGCAGCCACACCAGAGTTTTGTACAGCTGCAACATGACCTCATGGCTCCGAAACTCAATCCCTCTACCAATAAAACCTAACACACCGTACGCCTTCTTAACAACCCTATCAACCAGGGTGGCAACTTTCAGGGATCTATGCACATGGACACCGAGATCTCTCTGCTCGTCCACACTACCAAGAATCTTACCATTAGCCCTGTACTCTGTATTCCTGTTACTTCTTCCAAAGTAAATCACCTCATACTTTTCCGCATTAAACTCCATTTGCCACCTCTCAGCCCAGCTCTGCAGCTTATCTATGTCCCACTGTAACCTGCAACATCCTTCCGCACTATCCACAACTCCACCGACTTTAGTGTCATCTGCAAATTTACTAACCCATCCTTCTACACCCTCATCCAGGTCATTTATAAAAATGACAAACAGCAGTGGCCCCAAAACAGATCCTTGTGGTACACCACTAGTAGCTGAACTCCAGGATGAACATTTCCCATCAACCACCACCCTCTGTCTTCTTACAGCTAGCCAATTTCTGATCCAAACTGTTAAATCACCCTCAATCCCATGCCTCCGAATTTTCTGCAATAGCCTACCGTGGGGAACCTTATCAAACGCTTTACTGAAATCCATATACACCACATCAACTGCTTTACACTCATCCACCTGTTTAGTCACCTTCTCAAAGAACTCAATAAGGTTTGTGAGGCACGACCTACTCTTCACAAAACCCTTCAATGGGTTTGTTCCCAATTGTTCCTTCAATGTTGCTGGGTCAAAAAGCTGGAACTCCATCTCTTGCAACAGTGTAGGTGTTCTCACCCCAAATAGACTGTAGCAATTCAAAAATGTGGCTTACCACAACTTTTTCAAGGACAGCTAGGGAAGGGCAATAAATATTGGATCAACCATTGATGTTCACATCCTGTAAAAAAATGTTTCCCTATTACCAATGTTAAATTGAAGAATGCACTAAGAAAGGTTGCTCAAAGGCTCCTAATTGGCAAGTCTACCATTCCTTATTAAAGAGTTTCATACCATTTTTCTGTTTAACACTTCAGTTGAACATAAGGAATAAATTTTGAGAATTATTTAAAGCCATGCTCAACTTTCACTCTCTACATGTTGCTGGAGCTAGATTGCATTTGAAAGAGACTTTTGAAACAATAGGGGACATTTTGAAAACACCTATTTCACAAGCAATTTTCCTGGAAATTCTTAGGGTACTTAAGCTAAAGAGAATCAATGCAATGCTGCTCCATAATACTGGAGATATGAAATGTGCCATTGATAGAAAGGATGTCCTTACTCATGGGATTTTGCTAGGTCTTGATGAGAATTGGAAGGAGGAGATGAGGCCAGAGTGAGTAGCACCAATTGCTGCAAGAGAGAGGACATGGGAGACTGGAGGTGAGGCTGATCCATCCATAGGTACAGGACATTCATTCTCCTCTAGATCTGTCAGGATCTCCAGTGAAGTGCAACATCTAAGAAAATGTGATATCTTTCCTCGGTCTATGAAGCATTCCATTGTTATCAGTCACTTGACTGCTCACCTTCAGTGGGAGTTTCATAGGGAGGCTATATATATATATAGAAATGTACAATAATCGCTTTTAAATGGTGCTTTGGCATTAAACTTGTAACTATTTGTTACAGTCACTCCAACAATTTTGAATTTATGACAATTCTCACTAGCCCAAAATTGCTTGCCAAAACCTCCAAACAAGTGGACTTTATTAGTTAGCTTCTAACCACATTCATTTAGCATCTGTTTTCACCATTTCCTCAAAATAACCCCACTAAAACATTAATATATTTGATAGTCCACAGGAGAATTCCTTCTGCAAGTCTGTACCTTCTATTCCTGCACTCAGATATCCAATAGTAAAAGTCTGTGTAGCATAAATTCATTACATGTGGTATTAAATTTATAACACAACAATGTATTTCATGCAAGCCCAGATTAGAGTGGACAGGATTCTCTTTACCTTCAACTCTGTTTAAAATCTCAAGCTGCATGTTTTGTATTATGCATTTCTTATTCATGTTGCTGTTAAAGACATCATAAAAGTACTTTTGTTGTTGTATCGGTTGTTGGAGTCAAGCAGAGGTTTACATATGCTATTATTTTGGCTGTATAACTCCTTTTGTTCAGAGAACATAGAATAATAAATTATGCAGTACATTTATGTCTTTCAAAGGATGCTACATAGTGTTTAATATGGAGCCTATGCAGTTGATGCATTATCTTCGGGAAGAAGAATCTCGGGTAGAAATATCATAAAAATACTCTGACCTTTGTGATATCATGAATATGGAGCAGAAGTAGACTATTCAGCCTATTGAGATAACAAGCATGGGGCTGGATGAACACAGCAGGTCAAGCAGCATCATAGGAGCAGGAAAACTTGACGTTTCGGGCCTAAACCCTTCATCAGAAATGGGGGAGGGGAAGAGGGTTCTGAAATAAATAGGGAGAGAGGGGGAGGCAGATAGAGGATGGATAGAGGAGAGGATAGGTGGAGAGGAGGCAGACAAGTCAAAGAGGCGGGGATGGAGCCAGTAAAGGTGAGTGTAGGTAAGGGGGTAGGGAGGAGATAGGTCAGTCCAAGGAGGACGGACAGGTCATGGGGGTGGGATGAGGTTAGTAGATAGGAGATGGTGGTGTGGCTTGAGGTGGGAGGAGGGGATAGGTGAGAGGAAAAACAGGTGAGGGAGGTGGAGATGAGCTGGGCTGGTTTTGG
>JAHRHZ010000073.1:22755825-22771661 GCA_024137785.1 Ginglymostoma cirratum
GGGGAGGGAAAGATGTCTTTGGTGGTGGGGTCTGATTGCAGATGGCGGAAGTGTCGGAGGATGATGCGTTGGATCCGGAGGTTGGTGGGGTGGTATGTGAGGACGAGGGGGATTCTTTTTTGGTTATTATTGCAGGGACGGGGCGTGAGGGATGTGTTACGGGAAATGCGGGAGACACGGTCGAGGGCGTTCTCGACCACTGTCGGGGGGAAGTTGCGGTCCTTGAAGAATGAGGACATTTGAGATGTATGGGAGTGGAATGTCTCATCCTGGGAGCAGATGCGGCGGAGGCGAAGGAATTGGGAATAGGGGATGGCATTTTTGCAGGAAGGTGGGTGGGAGGAGTGTATTCCAGGTAGCTGTGGGAGTCAGTGGGCTTGAAATGGACATCGGTTTCTAGGTGATTGCCCGAGATAGAGACAGAGAGGTCCAGGAAGGAGAGAGAAGTGCTGGAGATGGTCCAGGTGAACTTCAGGTTGGGGTGGAAGGTGTTGGTGAAGTGGATGAACTGTTCGAGCTCCTCGTGGGAGCACGAGGCGGCGCCAATGCAGTCATCAATGTAACGGAGGAAGAGGTGGGGTTTAGGGTCAGTGTAGGTACGGAAGAGGGATTGTTCCACGTAACCTACAAAGAGGCAGGCATAGCTTGGGCCCATGCGGGTACCCATGGCCACCCCCTTTGTCTGTAGGAAGTGGGTGGAATTGAAAGAAAAGTTGTTGAGGGTGAGGACGAGTTCGGCTAAGCGGACGAGGGTGTCAGTGGAGGGGGATTGGTCAGTTCTGCGGGACAGGAAGAAGCGGAGGGCCTTTAGGCCATCAGCATGGGGAATACAGGTGTATAGGGACTGGACGTCCATAGTAAAAATGAGGTGTTGGGGACCGGGGAATTGGAAGTTCTGGAGGAGGTGGAGGGTGTGGGTGGTGTCACGGACGTAGGTAGGGAGTTCCTGGACCAAGGGGGTGAAAATGGAGTCTAGGTGGGTGGAGATGAGTTTGGTGGGGCAGGAGCAGGCGGAGACAATGGATCGACCAGGGCATTCAGGTTTGTGGATCTTGGGGAGGAGATAGAAGCGGGTGGTGCGGGGTTGGGGAACGATGAGGTTGGAGGCGGTGGGTGGGAGGTCACCTGAGGTGATGAGGTTGTGGATGGTTTTGGAGATGATGGTTTGGTGCTTGGGGGTGGGGTCATGATCCAGGGGGCGGTAGGAGGAGGTGTCAGAGAGTTGGCACCTGGCCTCAGCAATGTAGAGGTCAGTGCGCCATACTACGACTGCCCCTCCCTTGTCCGCGGGTTTTATGGTGAGGTTGGGATTGGAGTGGAGGGAGCGGAGGGCTGCACGTTCTGCGGTGGAGAGGTTGGAGTGGGTGAGAGGGGTAGAGAGGTTGAGGCGATTGATGTCTCGACGGCAGTTGGAGATGAAGAGGTCGAGGGAGTGTAGGAGGCCTTGGGGTGGTGTCCAGGAGGAGGGCTTGTGTTGGAGGCGGGAGAAGGGGTCAGTAGTGGGAGGGTTAGTTTCGCGGTTGGAGAAGTAAGCGTGGAGGCGGAGGCGGCGGAAAAACTGCTCAATATCCAAGCGTGAGCGGTATTCGTTGATATGTGGGTGGAGGGGGACAAGGGTGAGCCCTTTACTGAGGACTGACCGTTCGTCCTCAGTAAGGGGGAGATCTGGGGGGATGGTGAAGACTCGGCAGGGCTCAGTGTTGCGAAGCCTATTGAGCCTGTTCCACCATTCAATTAAATTGTTGTTGTTCAGATACATCAATTTTCAGCATTAAGTCCACATCCCTTAATGTCATTAGGAATCTATTGATTTTTGTCTTGAACAAGCTCAAAGGTTGAATTTCCATTGTCCTCTGGGGTAGACAATTGCAAATAGTCACCCCGCCCTCCGACTGAAGACATTCCTCCTCATCTCAGAATTAATGACCTGTCCTTTATTCTAAAATTAATTACTCTGGTTTCAGACTCACCAGCCAGGGAAATATCTTCACCATGACATCTTCATTCTACAAAACTCAAGGGAATACATTTTCAATTTCCTCAATTTCTCCTCATGAAATAATCTCAACATTTTAGGGATTAATTTGGTAAATCTCTTTGGGACGAAAGCCAACATACTATTTGCCTTCCTAATTGCTTTTTGCATGCTAACGTTTAGTGACTCATAGACAGGAACATTCAGGTCTCTTTGGACACCAGCACTTCCTAGCCTCACACCAATTAAGAAATCCTAAAGTGAATAACTTCACATTTATTCACATTATATTCCAATTTTCATGTTCTAGTCTATTCACTAAGCCTATCCAAGTCCACTTAATTGTCCTTGCACCATGCCCATGGCTTACATTCCCTCTTAATTTGTTGTCCTTATCAAATATGGAACTATTACAATTGGTACCCACATTCGAATCATTTATAAAAATTGTGAACAGATGTGGACCTGGCACTGATCTTTAATACATTACTAGTAACAGCCTGTTATCCTGAGAATGATCTGCTTATTCCTACTATCAGTTTTCTGTTGGTTTATCAGTTCTCAAATCATACTGGTATATTTTACCCAGTGCCATGCATTGTAATTTTATTTATTAACCTCCTGATTTCCCTTTAATCAATCCATCTTGACTCTGTCCAGTTTTACCATTAGTTTCTCAATGTGCAGTTATCACATCCTTTGTAATAGAATATACCATTTCCTGATGTCAAGCTAACAGGTACATTTCTCCAATTACCCTCTTCCTCCCTTCCTAAATAATGGAGTTAAATTTATTACTTTAAAGCTCACAGAATATATAAAATTTTGAAAGATAGTCACCATTGCATCCATTGTCCTTCTCGCAACATTCTTCTACATTCTAGGAAAAAGCTAATCTGGTCCAGCCGACTTATCAACCTTCAACCCGATTGATGTTTGTATGACCAGTTCCCTGGTAAGGCTTCCCCGTTTGATATGGTTTTAATACAGGATATCCCAAATCATTAGCTCCTGGGTAAGGATGGATAAATTGGCTCCCCTATTCATTCAGTGGTTAAGGAGGCCTTTATTAGCCGAGGCATAGAGTTTATGTGCAGGGAGGTTATGCTGCATAAAATACAGGTTAGACTACGGTAGAGAATATTATTTGCAGTTCTGAAATCCTCAATATAGGAGGGGATATGATTGCATTGGAGGGGTGTAAAGGATATTTACCTGGATATTTCCTGGGCTGGAGAATTTTAGTTCTAAAGAGAGATTGGGCAGTTTGGATTGTTTTCCTTGGAGCAGAGGAGACTGAGAAGGTGGGGGAGTTGTGGGGGTGGGCATGATTGAGAAGTATAAAATTATGAGGCACATAGATAAGGTAGACAGGAAGAACTTTTCCACTTGGGCGGAGGAAACAATGAAAGGCAGGCTTAGATTTAAGGTAAAGCGCAGGAGGTTTTGAAAGGACATATGGAAAATCTTTCCACTCAGAGGGTGGTGGAAATCTGCCAGGAAGGGTGGTAGAATCAGAATTCCTCATAATAAATAAGAAGTATTCTGATTTGCACTTATGATACCAAGGCATACAAGTATATGGGCAAAGTACTAGAAAATGGATCTAGGGATAGTTAGGTGTTTGATTTTGGTCAATGTTGATTAAATAGGCTGAAGGACATTTTTCTGTGATGTAGATCTTTCTTACTCGATTGATGAGTGGAAAAATACCATTATCCATGACAGAATTCAGCTGCATCGGGCGCTAAAAGCTAGACAGAACGTCATTTATATCTGCTTTTAGTAGATGAGAGTTGGTTGCAGTAGACAATCATGGACTATAAAATAGTTGTTGGTCATGAAGATAGCCCCCATTGGGGCAGGGTGGGTAGTTAATGAGGCAAATTTGTTAAGACATGGCAAGAAGACTCGTTAGTCTTGATGCAACATGGATTTAGACAACAAAATTCAGCAAAAGTATCTATATTTTATTCTGGAGGAGATTTACCAGAACATATCACATGATTCTAATTTACTAATCACCTAGAGTACATCTTGCTTAGGCAAAGTTTCCTGACAGTCCTCATGCTAATAAACTGGTTTAAGGTTTACCCATCTTAAATGTTAAAGACAATTTTACCTTGAGTTAAGTATTTAGAAAACAAAATTCAACGGGAATAAATGAAAAAAATTTCTTTTCTTTTGGTAACCTTACGGTAATTCCTTATTGATGCAAAAGATTAAAGAGAAAAATATATAGCAGCGCATTCTATGCCAATAGCACACTATCAGGATTGTTAAGATCGTGTGATGGTTAAATGAGTTGAAATTTGGGGGATAATGGACTGATTTCCTTAGAATAGGATAAGGCCTTTGTGAAAGTGCTGTGTTGGCAGTCTAAGTTCATAACTCGGGGATTATTCTAGGGTTTTCGGTCAAAGTATCAAGGTCTGTTTTATATTTGCTGTCTATCAGACAGTGCGCAACTAGATGAGGAAACAGCAGACAAATCACAATTCAACTATCGTTAGACCATTACAGTAGTATTTCTCTGCTTCTATGAACAAATCAACTTTGTTGAACTGGTTTTCTACTAATTTTATGATTGAGTCTTCAGGTCTATTTACTCTTCTGTCACCTGAAATCTAAAGACAAACTCTAATGTGAATTCAGCATGTCACAATTACAAAGATATCTAATTGACTCTGAACAATACTACAGTACTAGATAATGTGCCACAAAATTCACCGTGAATTCATACAATGCACTTACAAGATTCACTTACAGGAAAGGAAGCAATTTCGGAGGGTCAGGAGTGGGTTACAGATCAGTCAGCTGTTCACTGGAGATTTTCACAGGGCCAGGAGTATTTTTGGAGTATTGGGCGAAGACTAATGTGGCATGTTGCGTTGGCAGATGATTCGCAGACTAGAAGAGGACATGTTGGAGCATAATTGGAGTATTGGGTTCCCATTTTACCTCCAAATTGGGGTTGACACTGTGTCATGGCAAGACTGCAATTGTAATTGTATAGGTAAATAATGATACTTTCAATGCAACCATTAATTTGGTGATTTAATTTGGCATTCTGAATTCAATGAGTGACAAACAGTGATCAAGGGCTGACAGAGAGACCCCTAACCGTGTAAATCTGGAGGGACCCCAGCTGACGCGTAAGGTTTGCAAGTGGATGTTAGCCATATTGGAGTTGCCTTCAGTATGTGATTTGATTTGTTGGAAGTTAGGAGAGAGAGAAGGCTATTGGCAGAGGTGGCACACCTATTACTGTGGGACAAGTAGCATTGAATTGGCGTGGAAGAACTGAATGGAAGGAGCCAGTAGGTCAACTTTAAGGAGCTGAGGAGTTTCTGATTATGGTCATAGACTCTTGGCAGGGAAAGGAATGTCACAAAGTTTGGGGGATTGACAAGGCTGAGGATCAAAGGGAACTTTGCTGTAATAGCAATGCATGATAAAGAGTGATAGCTGTTGACCTAGAGCTCACCTATCCTTGAAGAACCTCATTGCAGAGAATGTATAGCACATAGGAAGGGAGGGTTAGGCACCAGACACCAGTGCAACAGCAGGCACATATAAGGAAGCTAAAGTGCAGTGACAGAAGGAGTCTAAGATGGGTTGAACTGTAGACCCATTTTCTGGACTTGCTCGAACTAGTTCTAGGTGCCAGAGTGCCAGAACCATGGAGAACATGGTTGTCAAGAAAGGCTGAAACTGAACTGTGCATGATGCTGCAGAACAACCTGCAATGTCTGAGTTAGGAACAGAGGAGGAGGAGTAGTCCATTCAGGCAATCAAACCTGCTCTGCCATTGAATACAATCTTGGCTGACTGAACACTTCAATGGCTTTTACCCACTCCATAATCCTCTATACCCCTGGTAATCAGAAATATGTTAATCTATACCTTAAACATGTTGAACTTTTCCAGCTCTCTGTAGTACAGAATTCTAAAGGTATGCAACACTGAGTAAAAAAAATTTCTCCTCAACTCAGTGCTAAGTGGCATCCCCTTATTTTAAACTCTCCCTGATTCTAGACCTCCTAAGCAGCAGAAACATCATACTTGCATATACCACTCAGTAGAAAGCCAGTACCTAATACAAGATGCCACTGGAGACATGTGCAGTGTCTCTCAGCTAGCAGCTTGTTGCTGCAATAAGGACATCACCAATGCATTGTTCCAACCTATTCATTTTCTGAAACCCTTGTACAAAGAAGTAACAGCAATTAAGGGAGGCTGGGGAGAATATTAATTCACACCTGCTTCCTGCAGTTATGATGCCTTTGAAATACTTGCCTCATAAAATAAAATCTCAACTACATACTGGCATGATATCTCCTTCCACTTATTAATTGCAATCACCCAGTGCCCAACCTTTCCACAAGCAATGCTGCATCTGAGGAGATCAGGAAACTGCACCTGCCCCACAAAGACAAGCAACCAGGGTGCAAGTGTATATCTTCCATTTGGTACTCATTGCATCAAGAAGATATATCTCAAAGCATAATAGATAGTTTTGAAACAAAGCCATGAATGATTAACAAAATAAAGACAGAAATTGCTGGGAAAACTCAATAGGTCTGGCAGAATCTGTGGAGAGAAATCAGAGTTACCTTTTTGAGTCCAGTGATCCTTCTTCAGAACTGTTCAGAACTTCCTTTCTGAAGAATGGTCACTGGACCCAAAACGTTAACTCTGATTTCTGTCCATGGATTCTACCAGACCTGCTGAGTTTTTCCAGCAATTTCTATCTTTGTTTCTGATTTCCAGCATCCACAGTTCTTTAATTTTTTTTACTTTTTCCATTATTAATATGTGCAGGCTTTGAACTCCATGATACAACTAGGTGCTCATCTTAATGCACTTTTGTGCATGTCCCAGGGCTAACAGCTGGACTGCAAGCAGGCCACCTATTGGGCTGCACTGTAGCCTGGGGTAACTTGGTGGCCATCTCCCAACTTTCAGGATCTGTGAGCTGGAGTGCTTTTGCATATCAAGTGGCTGTTGCACAGGCACAGGGTTGTTAGAGGCATTGAGAGGCTGAGGAACACCAGTCTTTATTTAGGTTGCCTAAGACAAGTCTTCAGAAGCAGATTGCAGTTGGTTCTGCACCCTTGCCATGCATTTTCGTACCTTCCTGCAAGGAAAAAGTGCAAAGCACAGACTCAAGGCATCATATTTCTTTTTCACCTTACTGCTGTAGTGTAGACCTCATGATAAACATGATGGTACGTAGGCCTAGGCTCATCTCCAGCATCCATTCACTGGTCTGCTGGACATGGCTCTCCAGAAAAACATATGACCAGATTTATCATATGCATCCCTCTACTTGCCACAGCTGCCCAGTAGGCTCTGTGTGACTGGCTCCAAGGTTTATTGTCAGCCTGCGGCTTAACATAAGCATGGCTCCCACTGACTATCGGTGAGCTCAGCTTTCACAGCCTCTGACAGCTGTTTGGTAGAGTCTGAACTGAAAGGGTGCAGGCAATAGTATGACACTGTACTCTCTGAGGAATTTTCACTCTTGCCCTCGGAAATGCCCCAATCTCTACAACAGCCTGTCCTTTTGGAGTGTGAAAATGTACGTGAGTGAACTCTTAACAGTTCGATAGCAAGGCTTTCCGATTTCCTCCTCCTATTTGTCTCTGTTGTGAACAATCATAAACCCAATAATGGATGTGTGAGCTCACTCTCTTCATTTATAACTCTAGCTTTGCCATCTGCAATCATTCCCTGACCTCCTGCCAGTTTGAGGGTCTCCTCTTCTGCAGGAGCCAGTATGCAAATGTTTGTCACCTTGCCTTTGGTCTCATCCCTCTCCTTGGACGCCCTGCAGACTTTTTGGATGTTAGGAGCCTAATTTTCCCTGAGGTACCAGATACTAAAACCCTTTCTAGAGTTGACGGATTTAGTTAAGAAATATTACCACCCCCAGCTTCCTCTAATTCTGAGACATTATTGGTTTTACTTGGCATTTCGAGAACCAGGGTAATCTTTACTGGGATTTTTGACAAGGTTAAGACAACTGGCAGAGGCACATGACTTTGGTTTAACAATTAATGAGATGCTGAGAAATTGTTTGGTATGTGGGATTAATGATGTAAATATGTAAAAGCTGATACTAGCTGAAGCCCAACTGGACTTCAAACAGGCACCACAACTGATTTTATCATTGAAAAATGCAGCAATTGGAGCATATGAGTTACAGGGCATTCTGATGGAAGTAGACGCCCTCACCAGTCCAGCTGAGCTTGGGGAACACCACTTGAATGAAGGCAATTACATAGCCTCACTCAGGACATATCCTGAACAGTGAGACTCTAGGTCAGCCCACAGCAAAAACTCAAAACAAAGCCAAGCCTTGACCAAGCTAAGAAAATTTTCGCAAGGACCCGAGCTGGCAAGCGGTTGTATTTGCTGCCGGTATGCAGACTTGGGACAGCAAAAGAGTGCCACTAGTCTGAAATTGAGCAAGAGAGCTCACAGGCTGGTAAACAGGAGCATGCACACCCTGGAAAGCCCACTTACATCTGATTTGGAACAGTTAAATTGCTTGGCCACATCTAAATCAGAACCAATCAATACGAAGAAGGGTCTTCTGAAGAAGGGTCCAGACCCGCAACGTCAGCTTTCCTGCTTCTCTGATGCTGCTTGGCCTGTTGTGTTCATCCAGCTCTACACATTGTTATCTCAGATTCTCCAGCATCGGCAGTTCCTACTATCTCGCAATCAAAATAAATGTCTGGTTAAATGATCACCCGGCTCTAATGGAGGTCAATACCGGTGTTGCACCCATAGCTTCTGGCTGAATTCAGTAGTTGGCTCTAATACCACGTGTGCATAATTACAAGCTGAAACACCATTCAAGAGGCCAAGTAACAAATGCACTAAGCATTTGCATGCACTAAGCACTAAGTAACAAATACACTAAGCCGCCTCTCACTGGAAAATACACCGTCAGTGGTACCGCCACTGGAAGACTCTGCAAGAGTTTTAAATTTTCTGGTTACACTTCCAGTCACAGCTGATAAAATCAGCCTTTAGATGCAGAAAGATCCAGAACTGAAACAGCTGGTGGTGATTGGAGCAAACTAAAGCATCGTCACAACCAGAATTAAAATCTTTTTGGACCCAGAGAGGCCACATCGCAGTAGAGGATGGCATATTATTACATGGAGCAAGAGCGATTGTCCTGAGCAAAGTCGCTGCCAATACTGGCTGAACTCTACCAGGGTCTTCCAGGGATTTCCAAAATGAAGATGTTGGTGAGACGTCATGTCTGATGGCATGGAGTGAATGCAGGTGTACTTGCTTTAGTGGGGCAGTGCCCAGTGCAGTGACTGGGACAAAAATTACTGCCAGAATGGCCGCATGAACCCTGGACTCAGTTACATGTCGACCAAGCCGGTCCTTTCATGGGCTCAACGTTCTAAGTCATTGTGCACACCAACTTAGAATGGTTGGATGTGCATAGAATGAATTCATCAAAACACAGGGATGACGATAGAAAAACTGCATGCATCTTTTGCAATGCACGGACTCCTGAAATTGTTGGTTACACATGGCAGGCCATTGTTTACCAGCAATGAATTTGAGTAATTCCTAACGTCAAATAGTTTTCGACATATAAGAACAGCTCCACACCATCCATCATTTGATGGTTTGGCAGAAAGAACTGTCCAGACTTTGAAGGTAGACTTAAAGAAACAGCCTACACTTCACTAGATACCAAACTGTCCTGGTACCTATTTGATTATAGGGCCAGCTCTCATGCAACTACAGGGATAGCTCCAGCAGAATTGTTACTGGTGAGAATTAAATCTGACTTCACAGACGAGGGGGTGTGTGTGTGTGTGGGGGGAGGTGGGTGTTGGTGGTGGGGTGATCGTGAAACAGCATCAGGAAAGTTTACTTCAGGGGACAAAATTTGGTTTTGGAGCAATGGGAATAGCACTGCAGGGATAAGAGACATGGCTGATGTGAGATCGGGTCCAGTGATGTATAAAGTTCTGCTGGGTGCGACAGTGCTGAACAAACATGTGGATGATGTGAAAGCTGTAACCTCGCAAACGGTGCAGGAGTAAAATGTGCCTGGCTCCTCGACAGGCTTTCTGACTCTTCCAGGACCCATGGGTTCTCCCTGTCCTTCAAGTGTTGAAAATACCTCGGAATCTGAGATGAACACAATGGATGTTACTGCCTCAACACTTCTGTTGCTTGAAGAAGAGAACATCAATTCCCTGATTGAGACTGTGAATGTGGTCCAATCAGGGAGCCCTGGCTGACAGATATAAACAGGAGTGCCAGATATCCTGTAGACTCTGAGAGCTGGCTCTGAGGGAGCTAAGTATTGGCTGCAGGGCACACTATCTACTCTAAATACTATGTATTGTCAGTACTGTGGCTACATGAGCAGTACAGAAGTTGGGATTTCTGCAACAAATAATTCCCTCCTGCCTCCCAAAGCCATTGACAAGGCACAAGTCAGGTGTGTACTGGGATACTATCCACTTGCTTGGATGAGAGCAGCTCCAACAACAATGAAGAAAGTTGACACTATTTAAGATTTTGAGTCATAGAATCTCTATAGTGTGGAAGCAGGCCATTCAGCCCATAGAGTCCACCCTAATCCTCCAAAGAGCCTCCCACCTAAACCCACTCTACCCCTGTGTTTCCCATGGCTAATCCACATAAACTTCATACCTTTGGACCGTGGGTAGAAATCCATGCAGACTTGTGGAGAATGTGAAAACTCCACACAGACAATCACCAGATGGAGGAATCAAACCCATGTCTGCAGTGCATTGAGGCAGCATTACTAACCACTGAGCCACTGTCCCACCGAGTGGAGGGGAGTGGTAAAGAATTGTGGATTATCAAGTTTACAGGAGGTAATTGGGTACTGGGAGAAGGGAAGCAGAGGTGTTTGGTTGATGGGAAAGTTGACATGCTTACTTGGGAAGCATTCCTGCTCCTTTTGGCCCACATGTGGTGCTGTAAAAAAAACTTAGCTCTTCCATGCAACAGGCCTCTTTTTAACTGTTGTGCTTCCTGGGATTAGTGTTAAAATTGGATTAGGGAAAAATAATCTGAAACATCTAGCTTGTTTAAAAGAATTAAATGAGGAATCTGTCTCCTGGAAATGGGTGATTTCTTATCCTCTGTTCTAACACAGTTTTGAGATTTTGAGCATTTTTCATTCCTGTCTGATCCATTTATGAGAGGTAAAATGTGGAGGGACTGAATAATGTTTATTGTCATGTGTTATTGTTCTTGTAAGGAGGTTGTACACTGTACACCTCAAAGCTCCCTTTCCGTGGCCTTACCATCAAATATGGAGTAGCATTAAAAGTAAATTCACAGTTATGAAAGTGTCTTTCCTGAGCTAATATCAATACCTGAAAAATACACACAAGAACACAAACAAAAAGTTAGTACAGAGCTATATGTATTCAGAGACATGCTGTTGAAGCATTTCATCTTGTCCTCATCAGAACAGAATCAAAAGGATAGCAAATTCTGGGGCTTTAATGTATTTGTGATGCAGCCACGTCCAACCCAATAAAATGGGACAGCAGAACATGCTCATTATACTTCCATAATGACA
Organism: Ginglymostoma cirratum; assembly: GCA_024137785.1. NCBI lineage: Eukaryota > Metazoa > Chordata > Chondrichthyes > Orectolobiformes > Ginglymostomatidae > Ginglymostoma > Ginglymostoma cirratum. The sequence goes on from JAHRHZ010000073.1 coordinate 22,767,411, forward strand.
TAAAGAAAAATTTAGCAACTGAATTGAATGCATCTGATTAGAGCTTTCTCTCTATATGTGCACATCAATATGTATAAAATAGATTAATAATTTGAAGCACCATTTATCTCATCCCATTTAAACTTTAGCCACTGTTGAGACATTGAAGAAATGCATTCAAGGAAAGACACAGGAACTTGGTCCATGTCACAAAAAGATTATATTCTTCATTTCTTGATTATACTTTCTGTATGTTTTGGAATCAAACTATAAAAAAAAAGATTTAATGTTTTAGAGGAACACGCAAAGCCACTGAATCCAAAAAGATATCTACGACAGACCTAAACTTTTAATAGATGTTGGTATTGGAAGATGCAAAAATCATTTTTATCAAGAATTTTATAACAGAACACTTAGAAAACGGTAGTAGAATCACACACGGTCATTATGGATATACAAACGAGAAATCATGCTTGACATATCTACTGGAATTCTTTGAGGATGTAACTAGTAGAGTTGATTGGGGAGCCAGTGGATGTGGTTACTTTGACTTTCAGGAGGGTTTGGTCAAAGTCCCATGTAAGAGATTAATGTACAAACAGAAAGTGCATGGGATCGTGGTAGATGGGCAGACGGGTAGAAAATTGGTCATCAGATAGCAAAAAAAAAGAGGAAGAATAAATGGGTGTTTTTCCCGAATGGCAGGTTGTGACTAGTAAGGTACTGAAGGGATTGGTACTCGGATCTCAGTTATTCACAATATATGTTAATAATTTAGATGAGGGAAGTAAACTAACCTTCAAATTTGCAGATGATACAAAGCTGCGCAGATAGATGAACTGTGAGGAGGATGCAGAGATGTTGCAGTGAGATTTGGATAGATTGTGTAAATTGGCAGATGCAGCATAATGTGGATAAATGTGGGGTTATCCACTTTGGTAACAAAAATAGGACGGCAGATGATTATTTGTATGACTGTAACTGAGAGAGGGAAATGTTCAATGAGACCTGAGTGTCCTCATGTACATAAGTAAGTCAACATAAGTAAGCACACAGAATAACAGCAGTAAAGAGACCTTGACAGCGAGAGGAACAAGGATGTCTAATCATAATTATACAGGACATTGGTGAGGCCACACCTGGTATATTGTGTGCAGGTTTGTGCTTCTTATCTGAGGATAGATGTTCTTGTTGTAGGAGAGCCTCAAAGGTTTATCAAATTGAATCCTGGGATGGCAGGCCTGATGTATCTGGAGAGATTCAGTCAGTTAGAATTATATTAACTGGAGTTTCGAAGAATGACAGGGAATCTCATAGAAACCTATAACTAATAGGACCTGACAGGTTAGATGCAGGAAACAAAGCATGAATTGATGTAGGAATTCAGCAGATCTGGCATCTATGGGGAGAAAGCAGATTTAGTGTTTCGAATCTAGTGACTCTTCAACAGAAGTTTTAGCAGCAAGAAAAACATGTCATTTATGCTGAAGATGGTCTGGCATGAGTGGGGGGAAATGTGAGTGGGTGGATGGAGACAGAGCCGAGAGAGAGAGAGATAAAAAAGAGGTAGGCAGGCAAAGGAATGCTGAAAGCAAAGCAGGATAAAAAGGAAGCTGAATAAGTGATATTGAGAGCTACGAGTAGGAAAGAATGGGTAGGCTGGACTCCCACACTCCCATCTTCAGCATGAATAACACCTGTTCCTAGCTGTTATCAGTTCTGATGAAGAGTCACTGGACTTGAAACATCAACTCAGCTATCTTCCCATAGATACTGCCAGAACTATTGAGTTTCTCCAGAAATTTCTGTTTCTGTTTCATATCTCCAGCATCTTCAGTTCTTTATCTTCTGAGAGAATCAGGGAGGATGTTCCTGATTGTGGGAAAATCCAGAACCAAGGGGTTTAAGGATAAGGGATAGTTTTTTTAAACTGAAATCAGGGCGAATTTCTTCATGTGATCATGTGGAATTCACTGCCACAGAAATGGCTGAGGCCAAAACATTATGTGTTTTCAAGAAGGACGTAGATATAGCTCTTGTATCTGAGGGGATCAAGAGATATGACAGGAGGGTGAGATTAGGGAATTGAGCTCAATGATCAATCGCCTATTTCTGCTCCTATCTTCTATGTTTCTATGTATCTATAGAGTAGGCCTTTTCTCGCCTATGCCTTCTTGTCTTCTTACAATAGAAATGTAATTCAATATAATTCCTCCTAGCGAGGAGGGACCGCAACATTAAAGTTTACTCTTTAACTGTGAATGAGTTAATAATTGTGAAACTAAGCAGAACAAATCAACCACAAGAGGATACCACAGCTTTAAGGGATTATAAGAACAATATTACAAGTTGGTTTGTTCTGCCACAATTGCACTGATTTTCAAACCTCAGCAGTGATCTGGTATTCAGTTATGTGTGAGTTGAAATGTGACTGCTTGTTTAAAATGAAGTGACAGTTTAAGTTATATGAAAAGCCTTGCACCTCAACACCCTGCCAAACCAATATGGCCAGGTTCCAAATCTTTCCAATGTAAAGGAACTGAAGGATAATAATTTCACTTAATCACAACCACCCTAGTGCTTATTTTACAGCAATTACCTTATTAGGGAGCATTATGTGCAAACAGTGTTGAAAGAAATGTCAGGAATAGCTGGTCATGTTCACTTGAAGGATTTGTGTAATGGGAAAATGTCTTTTGATGTGAGTTCTAGTATGTCATGTCATTTGTTTACCTCAGGTGTGATTTGTCTAGGCTGTTCACAGGTGTTCAACAGACTTAAATGAACTATAAGTAAGTTTACATATTCATTGTAACGTGACTTGCACTTAATACCTGTGTTTGCATTGCAGTTGGGAAAATGCAAATAGAGTGTAAGGTCCATAGCACATAGGTTCAGTATGTTTTGCTTTCATTTTCAAAGAGCCATCTATATTTTTAACAAAGTAAGCATCTCAGACCACCTGTTGTTCATATGGTTTTAGGGTGGCAGTGATAGATAGAGACCAGCGAATAGCAGAAAATCAGCGCTGTACAGAACCTCATCCTGGTAGTCATTTATAAGGAATTAGATAGAAATTTGATGCCCAAATTGTCAACATCCACCCCACCCACTCCCTCTCCCCAAAGGAAACCCCAGCAGCAAGAAGATTAACAAATTTAGCAGAAATTTAACATTGGAAAAATATTTAGCAAAATAGCAGAATACCGCTACTTTACTACTTTGGTGTCAGGGATCAAAATTGTCATCCAAATTTTCCAGTGTAAGTGGTGGGATCTTCATGTTCATTGCCTGCTGGATTGACTTGTCTAGGTTTGTGGGTTTGTGTGCGATCACACAATTTAAATATGACAGACTTGCTTTAGGATTCTCTAAGCTGGGAGAAGATGCCAATTCAAGAGATGTAGAGTTGCCAAAGCCTTCCCACAGAAACATCTTTAAATGATTCAACATGGCCTTTGTAAGTATGTAAAGAAATTATGGCTACTTTTAAAAAGTTATTTGTGGGTTCAGGTCAAAATCTGTCAGGAACTCTATGCTTGGGAAGAACCTACCCAGAAATGGTTTGTTCAGCACCTGGGCAAGGAAGCAGACTACATTAATCTTTTAAGAAATAACAACATATTCTTTACTTGTGGCAGCCTCATTGGTCCTTCTGGAGGGTCCCAGAATTTCCCAGAATTTCAAAAGCAAAAGCTATCAGCATACAGGGTCCCTGCTTCTGGTTCTTCCAATTTTCATTGGCTTTGGAAAAGGCAGAAATTCCACTCTTTCTATGGAAAAGATGGTAAAAGGTTGACTCTATCAGTCTCCTAGGGTTTTGCTGATCTCTTCTGCTGTGAGATATGATGGTTGACTAAGAGCTGTTAAATTTTATGTACTAATATTGTGAATTTGAGGCACAACAAGGTAAGAGAGGTTACTACAAAATGGACATGATGTCGAAGTCTTTTGTCTATGTCACAACTATATCAATTATATTCTACTGACTTTGAATTCCATGAGCTGACTTAATACATGAGACTTATATGGATTGAAATGGTTTTAAAAAGGATCAAAAGCACAAACTTAAAATAATCACAGACATCACCTGATATAAAAGGTACTGCAGATGCTGGAGAATCCGAGATAACAAGGCGTGGGGCTGCATGAACACAGCAGGCCAAGCAGCATCATAGGAGCAGGAAAACTTGACGTTTCGGGCCTAAACCCTTCATCAGAAATGGGGGGTGGGGGGGGTGGGGAAGAGGGTTCTGAAATAAATAGGGAGAG
>JAHRHZ010000073.1:22776661-22853199 GCA_024137785.1 Ginglymostoma cirratum
AGGCTTGGGGACCGCTTTGCAGAACACCTGCGCTCAGTTCGCAACAAACAACTGCACCTCCCAGTCGCGAACCATTTCAATTCCCCCTCCCATTCCTCAGACGACATGTCCATCCTGGGCCTCCTGCAATGCCACAGTGATGCCACCCGAAGGCTGCAGGAACAACAAATCATATTCAGCCTGGGAACCCTGCAACCCAATGGTAACAATGTGGATTTCACAAGCTTCAAAATCTCCCCTCCCCCAACCGCATCCCAAAACCAGCCCAGCTCATCTCCACCTCCCTAACCAGTTTTTCCTCTCACCTATCCCCTCCTCCCACCTCAAGCCCCACCCCCATCTCCTATCTACTAACCTCATCCCGCCCCCTTGACGTGTCCGTCCTCCCTGGACTGACCTATCTCCTCCCTACCCCCCCACCTACACTCACCTTTACTGGCTCCATCCCCGCCTCTTCGACCTGTCTGCCTCCTCTCCACCTATCCTCTCCTCTATCCATCCCCTATCCGCCTCCCCCTCTCTCCCTATTTATTTCAGAACCCTCTTCCCCTCCCCCATTTCTGATGAAGGGTTTAGGCCCGAAATGTCAAGTTTTCCTGCTCCTTTGATGCTGCTTGACCTGCTGTGTTCATCCAGCCCCACGCCTTGTTATCACAGACATCACCTCACCCACATAAGTTAGCCGAGATTCACAAAACTGGCGTGAATTAAAATTTGAACTGGAAGTAATAATTTATCTAAAGGCAATGAAACCAGTCATTTAGCCCCTTGGGGGAGAGAAAAGGTCTTCTTTGGAGAACCAAATTTAAAATCGTCACACTTTGGAGATGAAATATTACTTATATTTATCATATCTGGACACTATGAACTCAGCAGTTAGATTGTGCAAAGAAGGTGCCGTTTCTTTGGTAGAACCTGTGGGGATGGATTTTTAACTGCAGGACTGAAACAGACTGGGGAAGACTATTTCTCTCTCTCTTTGCCACTCAAGGGAAAAAACCAGGTGACAACACTGACTGGACATAAACATCAAGAACTTAAATATTAACTACAATATTCACTGTGCCAATGGTCCAAGAACAAAATAAAGAATTGTAGTCTCCGGTATAAAACTTTACACCTTGCAATCACGAAAAGGATATTTCCCTATTTTAAATTTGTCTTCCATAATTATGAAGTGCTTTGAGAGATTAGTCATAGCTCACATCAACCCCAGCCTACCAGATTGGCTCGATCTTTTGCAATCCACCTACTGGCACATTTCTCTGGCCCTACACTCATTCATTCCTGGAACATCTGGATAACAAGGATACCTATGTCAGGCTCCTACTTATTGACTACAGCTCCACCTTCAACACCATAATTCCAAGTAAATTCATCTCCAAACTCTGAGGCCTACGTCTCGACTCCCCACGTTGTAACTTGATCCTCGACTTCCTGACCTATTGACAGTAAAAATAGACAACAACACGTCCTCCATGATAATTATCAATACCGGTGCCCCTCAAGGCTATGTACTCAGCCCCCTATTGTACACTTTGCACACCCACGAAGGTGTGGCAAAATTCTTGTCCAACTCCATTTGCAAGTTTGCTGATGACACCAACATTGTAGATCAGATCTCAAACAATGAGGAGACATAGTACAGGAAAGAGATTGAGTGCTTAGCAGCATGGTGTAAAGACAACAATCTCTCCATCAACATCAGCAAAATGAAGGAGCTGATCATTGACTTCAGGAAGCGAAATGGAGGTCACACCTCTGTCTGCATCATTGGTGCTGAGGTGGAGATAGTTGAGAATGTCAAGTTCCTGGGAGTGACAAGCACCAACAATCTGTTCTGGTCCACCCACATCCACATGACTGTCAAGAAAGCACAACAACGCCTCTACTTCCTCAGGAGGTTAAGAAAATTTGGCATGTCCGCAAAGACTCTTGCTAATTTTTATACACACACCATAGAAAGCATTCTATCTGGATGCATCACTGCAGGCATGGCAACTGCTCTTCCCAAGATGAGAAGAAACTATAGTGAGTTGTGAACACAGACCATTCCATCATACAAACCAGTCTTCCATCCATTGATTCCATCTATACTTCCTGCTGCCTCAATAAAGCAACTAACACTCCTCCGAGAGATAACAAGGTGTAGAGCTGGATGAACACAGCAGGCCAAGCAGCATCAGAGGAGCAGGAAGGCTGAAGTTTCGGGCCTAGACCCTTCTTCAGAAATCATTACACCTTTAAATGCTATTTTTAAAAACAACTGCAGAAAGTTTGTCTTGGAACTGTAGTATTGAAATGCTAAATTGTTACATTTGATGTCAATGCGTTCACAGGACAGGACGAGCTAATTTATAAAAAGTTGAGTCTTGTCCTTGGAAGGATTAAGAAGAGAGTTCCAGCAAAAACCAAGAAAATAGAAATTGCAAAGTGGGTGGTGAAGCATCCAGAATTGGAAACTGAAGATACTAAAAAAGATACATTACAATTGAAGCACTAGAGGTTAGAAACAGAATTCCAACAGAGGTTAGAGGAAAAAGAATTCCAGGAATGGGAATAGGAAAATCAGAGAAAGAGGCAGGAAAAAGGAAAAGAATTCCAGGAAAGGGGAACAGAGGGGGCAGAACCACTAAAGCACCTCAGGTGAGGGAACCACACCTAACTCACACTTAAGAGCTGAGGTATTCAAAGTAACATTGTATCCAAAGGCAATAAAGCCAGTCAACACTCCCTTAGCTCTTCTCCATGCCCACTCCAATTTGGTCCTTACAGCCTCCCAGTGAAAACAGTTAACTGTATTTAAAATGAACAAACGAACAACTGAAAAAGTATAGCAGAGGAACAGGCCCTTTGGACCTCCAAGCCTGTGCTGAATATCATTCCCTAATTAATCTAAAAACAAACCTGCCATTTTTTGATCCGTATCCCTCTATTCCCTCCTTATTCATGTACCCATCTAGGTGCCTCCTAAATGTCTTCAATGTGCCCACTTCCACCACCTCTTCTGGTAGTGCTTTCCAGGCTACTACTACTGTCTGGATGAAAACCTTCCCTCGCACATCTCCTTTAAACTTTCCCCCTCTGACCTTGAACCTGTGCCCCTGTGTAATTGAAATTTCAACCGTGGAAAAAGCCTCTGACTACCCACCCTATCTATGCCTCTCAGAATTTTGTAGACCTCTAGCAGGTGTCCTCTCAGCCACCTTCTTTCCTGTGAAAACAATCCTAGTCTTTTTATCCTTCCCTCATAGTCAATGTACTAGAGACCAGGCAACATCTTGGTGGACCTTCTCTGTACTGTCTCCAAAGCTTCTACATCCTTCTGATAGTGTGGTGACCAAAACTGCACACAATACTCCAAATGCGGCCTAACAAGGGTTTTATATAGTTGTAACATGCCTTGCCAACTCTTGTACTCCACGCCCCTGGTGATGAAAGCAAGCATGCCGTATGCCTTCTTAATTATCTTGGCTACCTGTGTTGCCACTTTCAGGGAACTATGGACCTGCACGTCCAGATCCATCTGAATGTTGTGTTCCTAAGGGCTCTGCCATTTACAATATAATTCACACCTAAATTTGATTCTCCAAAATGCATCACAACGCGTTTGTCTGGATTAAACTCCATCTGCCATTTCTGTGCCCAAGTCACCAATCTGTCCATATCCTAAATTTAAATTGGAGACAGATATGAACACATGTTAAAAGGAACATAAACTTTTGTTGTGACCAACCAGGGAGGCTGAAGAGGGGAATGGACCCCCCTCCTCCCCTTGGTGTAACATCTTGTCCTTGACAGGACAGACATAAAAATGTCAAATCTCGAAAGGAACACCAATTTATACTTCAGGGGAAAAGGCAGTTAAGGTTTCTACAAAGAGTCCAATTAGTTAAGGCCCCACCATAGAGAATGCACCATACAATAACTATCCCCCACACTTTTTGTTTAGGTTCAAGCCAAGCAAATCAAATTTGATTGGTTAATACATTGCAATAGAGAATGTTTAATTGGAAAAGGTGTAATGCTTGGACATGTTCTTTCAGTTTGCCAAGAATTAATGAAAGAATCAATCAATATAGTTTACACATTATGAGATCAACTAATAATTTTATATTCGTTGTTAGTGCACACTTTTGATTGTCCAATCATGCATGTCCAAAGTTGCATGTTCTGTTCAGAGTTCTGCAAACACAGGCTGCTTGAGTGCAGTCTGTAGTCTGGAGTGATGAGCCAAAGGGACATGCTGTTTGATATGATCAACCAGTTGTTATGACATATGGCCTACACACCTGGCATCACACCAGCCTTTAAATTCATGAACCACATTAGTCATGTGTAATCAGGCAGAACATCATTTTTGGCTTGATGGCAGCACCCTGTCCATGGAAAATAACACTCATGGTGCTATTACATGAGACTGGCATGACCCACTATCTTCACTTCAAATAATGTGACGACTGCTCCCTGGTGTATTCCCCATTGGTTGATGGATTACAATCAGAGCCTACTTGCCAAGTGATCACTAGCCTTTTCACATAAAATGTTTCCATTAAGATCCTATGTTCTTGTACCTGTCCTTATGCTGATAATGGGGTTTCAGCATTAGCAGTGCCATTGAATATCAAGGAGTGATTGTTAGATTCCCTTTTATTGGAGATGGTCATTGCCTGGCACTTGTGTGGAGCAAATGTTATTTGTTACTTTTCAGCCCAAGCCTAGATATTGTCCAGATCTTGCTGCATTTGGACAATATGTAAATTGTGGCAAATACACTGACATTGAATTATACATATTATTCTGATTAGACTCACATTTGGACATGATTTTTCATATTTGGTGAACTGCTGTGTTGAAGATAAATATTTAACCTCATATCATTGCAAGACTCTTACAATAAAAATAGAATAATTCTGCCATCTTGTTTAGCCTGATCGGAAAAGTTAAGTTCTGTGTAAAATGTTGATATGATTTGTAGTTTGAAAACTGTTCCTTTGTTGTATAACAAAATAATAGAAGGCATTTGATGGTTTTGACAAATCAAAGACCCAACATGAAATACAATTAGAGATGACAAAGTGTAGAGCTGGATGAACACAGCAGGCCAAGCAGCATTAGAGGAGCAGGAAAGCTGACGTTTCGGGCCTAGACACTTCTAGGTCCAAAACGCCAGCTTTCCTGCTCCTCTGATGCTGCTTGGCCTGCTGTGTTTATCCAGCTTTATACCTTGTTATCTCAGATTCTCCAGCATCTGCAGTTCCTACTATCTGCGAAATACAATTGCCTTTTTCATAAGAAGATTGAATTCTATTTTGTGTTGTAATATATTCTTGAGAGTATAGGGTCATTACCACCAAAATATAAATAATAAATATTTTACCTAGGCTGTTACTGAAGGTAATTTATATATAATTTCACAGAATTAACCGTCAGACAATGTGAGTTCAAATGTTCAAAGACGCATAGCTACATGACTTGCACTTTGACAGTTTATGTTAATCCCCATCTCCTCCCTCCCCCAAGCATTTTATTCTGATCCTTATGGCTGCCACAGACAATTTCTTACTGTGAATGTGAACTGGTGGCCCATCCTCAGGCAATTCCTGATCTCCCAGTTGAGTGAATCAAAAGAAGGTGAAAAGTCCTGTCAAACTCTTCTTTTTTTCTGAGGAAGGATGTTGCTCCTGATGCCTGACCTCACAAAAAGTTGTTATATGAGAAATTTTCTGTATTCATTTACATTCCATCACTATGACGTGGATTTCAACATTCTAACCCATTCATTTCAGGAACATTAAGTTTCAGTGATATATTTGTCCCTTTTTTTAACTCAGCCAATGTATTTGCATCAGACTTTATTGGATTTTGACTGTTTAGAGTATGTGGGTAGACCTTAAGCAGTCTGATTCAACCCCATTTTTTAAAGGGACCTTGTGAGGGTCAGAGTGAAAGCATTATTGCAAGAACTGAGCCAGAAACTCAGCTTGAGGAGAATGAACTTTATTTTGCACTTACTGGATCATACGGGGTTCCCCAAAATTAAGAAAGCACCTTGTGAGAGAAAACGTACCTGTAGTGAAAGCTTGCCTTCGAATAAGAGTTTAGCAATTTATGAATGGCAGAATCCTCTTCTATTGCAAAAGATCACATATACTTTACAAAAAAAATGTGAATGCAATTCTACATAATAAACATACTCAAAGATTCTTATTGATTATATTTCACAGTTCATAAAAGACTAAAAAATAGTAACTGGATCTTGATATAGACCTAGCTGTTTATGAAGTAGACGTTAAGATTCAAGGAGCTTGACAATTGGAAGTGGTGGCACAGATTTATCCCATAATTTTATAATTGCATTTTCAATAGTACTTCCGGGACCAAGATTGCCTGTCCACAGTACAGGGAAAAATTCACTTTTATTGCTATTCAAAAATTTATTTTAATTCATAAAATTTCAGGCAACCTAAGCTAGTGTTTGTAGGATTAATCAATTTCCATGCAAGAAACCTGCTTTTGAGTGGCTCTCCAATTTTTCCAAATGAGAACTGTGAATTGTTCTGAAAGAACATGAACATCATATCGCAACATTATGAGCTGTTTCTAATCCTCCACTGACTTATATTATTTCTTTGTCTGCTTTATGTTGTGGGCAGTTGCATCTTTTGGTTAATTCTTGCTTTACCACTTCCTCCTTGAGTCTGTATTGTGTTTCGACCTTCCACTGGTAGACAATAATTTCAAGTTATTCTCCCCTTTTAAATGCTTCCTTTTCTTGCATACCAATTTCTGAGTTTTCACTATAATCACTTTCAGATGCTATCCAACAGCTTTTCCTCCCACTAATGAATAAACTAGGTTTGCTCAAAAAGAAAAAGTAAAACTGGAGACAAAGAACAAATGATTAATCCTAATTTGATCTAAAACATATCAAGATAAATCAAACATTAAAAACACAGTCAAATTAAAAAATAAATTTCCAAGACTGCCAGGACTAATTATAGCCAACAACCACAGAAAAACGCGTGGAGCCTTTCTGACTCGCATAGTAGGAGCCAATAAGATTTGTTCGCCTTGTTCCGATGTCAGGCATTATTCTTGGCTGTTGTTAAGCTCACAGAGAAATACTCAGTGTTTTTTGTATATCATGTAATAATCAGAACACAATGTACACTACTTCTTTAACTCCTGTATAAGGAGTCACTGAGTTCCAGTTCTTTCATTTCCCATACTTAAGAGTCTGAGTGTCTTGTGTGGCTCCCACAGGCTTCGTACTCCCAGACTCGGGTCTGTAACATTTGCTTTGGGACATGTCAACAGTAAACCTGGTGAGCTGCCAAGGGAAGTAACCCCTGCTTAGGCACCGCCCCTCTAATATGAAAATGTTATAGGAGTTCAGTCCTCAGATTTTTGTTTCCACTCTAATGCCTATGTTCATGCAATGACTCTAGGATCCTGAAATTCACATAAAATAAGTCAATTTTTGACACACAAATCATCATAAGACGATAGGGAAGAATCACCTACTCAAGAGGTTCTCTTTATTAGGAGCAAAAAAGAACTAACAATGTACATATTGTTTCAAAATTGTCTTTTAGTCCATTCGTTTAACCAGCTATCCAAGCTCTCGTTGAAATCACTTAAAATTTCCAAAAGATAACATTTTATTTATCAACAGCAATCACAAGAAGTAAAGAACATTGTATTAAGTTCTGATTTTGTTATTAGCCTGGCAATATGCAATTTTTTATAAAATCTTTTTTACTCAGAGGATTGTGAATATTTAGAACTCTCGCCCACAAAGGGCTATGGAGGCTTAGTTTGAGTTATTCAAAGTGGAGACTGACAGATTTCTGATTACTAGCGGTATACAGAGTTAAGGTAATGGCGTGAGTAAAAGTGTTCAATCAGCCCATGATCGTATTGAATGATGGGATAGGCTCAATGGGCTGAATGGCTTGCTCCTGTTCAAATATATATTCTTATATTCATTACTAATGTTTATCTGTCTAAATTAGTCTAGAATTTGTAAAAGCCTGTCCTTTCAAATGACCAGTCTATTATTCACCTCTTCTACAATTCAATCTACTCTGATGAGTTTAAGCATGAACAACTGTTCCCTATTATAAAAGATTGTACCTTAGTTTATGGTTTACCTGATGTCCCTAATGGAATGCCTAATGATTTCTAATATATTTCATATTTTGTATGGAGAAGTGGTGTTGCTTTTGTTCCTTATTTATTGGATAGCCTGTAGGAGACTGACCTAGAACGTCTTCTTGCCCTTGCCTCCTTTTTCATTCATCTATCTCTGCTTTAAAAGTTTTAAAAATATATGATATGACACTTCAGAAGAAGAAGTCATTTGTCTCAAAACTTTAACTCTGTTTCTCTCTTAACTAATGTTCCCAGACCTGCCGAATTTCTTCAATATTTTCTCTTTTTTTGTGGTTTTAGTTATTGCCAACTGCTGCAACCATAAGAGAAAATAGAATTGTAATTGGTCAGCAAATGTTAACAAAGGAGAAAACAAAAATAAATTTGAAAATTAATGAAATAGCAAGTGAAATGCCATATATGCTGCATTTTCTAATTATACGTAAAAATTTCTCATTATCCCTATCTCTGCCTTCTTCATGTCCATCATAATCGTCCACATAGTTCATAATGCTCTCATGATTTGTGACAGCTACAAATTTTGAAATTGGGTCCTCTGCACTTGAGTCATGATCGTTAATAAATATCAAGAAAAGTTTTGGTGCTGGGAATTCGCTGAATATGAAAAAATAATATTGCGGATGCTGTAAATATGAAACAATCACAAAGAGTGCTGGAGAAACAAAGCAGTTCTGGCAGTATATGTGGAGAGAGAAGCAGAATTAATGTTTCGAGTCTAGTATGACTCCTCTTCAGAACTGGAGAACTTCAGAATTTAATATAAACTTTCCAGTCCAAAAAATAACCATTCACCTCTATTTTGTTTCCGGTTACTCATTCAACTCATATTCATGCTGCCAATCTCTTTTTTATTCCATGAACTTTGACTTTGCTGAGAGCCTATTGTACGGCATTTTATCATATGCCTTTTGGAAGTACATGTACACTACATCAAATACATACAGTCATACCCTGACTGAGCTCATTGAAAACCTGTGTTTGGAGTTAATGAGATAACAAGGTGTAGAACTGGATGAACAAAGCAGGCCAAGCGACATCAGAGGAGCAGGAAGGCCTACATTTCAGGCCTAGACCCTTCTTCAGAAATGGGGGGGACGGGGTGTCTGAAATAAATAGGGAGGGGGGAGGCGGATAGAAGATGGATAGAGGAGAAGATAGGGGGAGAGGAGACAGACCGGTCGAAGAGGTGGGGATGGAGCCAGTAAATGTGAGTGTAGGTAGGGAGGTAGGGAGGAGATAGATCAGTCCAGGGAGGACGGACAGGTCAAGGGGGCGGGATGATGTTAGTAGGTAGGAGATGGGGGTGGGGCTTGAGATGGCAGGGGGGATAGGTGGGAGCAAGGATAAGTTAGGGAGGCGGGGATGAGCTGGGCTGGTTTTGGGATGTAGTAGGGGGAGGGGAGATTTTGAAGCTTGTGAAGTCCACATTGATATCATTGGGCTGCAGTGTTCCCAAGCGGAATATGAGTTGCTGTTCCTGCAACCTTTGGGTAGCATCGTTGTGGCACTGCAGGAGGCCCAGGATGGACATGTCGTCTGCGGAATGGGAGGGGGAGTTGAAATGGTTCGCTACTGGAAGATGCGGTTGTTTAGTGCGAACCGAGCGTAGGTGCCCCGCAAAGCAGTCCCCAAGCCTCTGTTTGGTTTCCCCAATGCAGAGGAGGCCACAACGGGAACAGCAGATGCACTATACCACATTAGCTCCACACCTTGTCCGCTCCACACTCCCCTCCAGCCCCACTACACCCGGCACTTTTCCCTGCAACCGCAGGAAGTGCTACACCTGCCCCTACATTTTCCCCCTCACCCTCATCCCAGGCCCCAAGAAGACTTTCCACATCAAGCAGATGTTCACCTGCACCGCCTCCCTAACCTGTCCTTCCTCCCACCTATCCCCTCTTCCCCCCTCAAGCCCCAACCCCATCTCCTATCTACTAACCTCATCCCGCCCCCTTGACCTGTCCATCCTCCCTGGACTGACCTATCTCCTCCCTACCTCCCTACCTACACTCACATTTACTGGCTCCATCCCCACCTCTTTGACCTGTCTGTTTCCTCTCCACCTATCTTCTCCTATATCCATCTTCTATCCGCCTCCCCCTCTCTCCCTATTTATTTCAGAACCTCCTTCCCCTCCCCCATTTCTGAAGAAAGGTCTAGGCCTGAAATGTCAGCCTTCCTGCTCCTCTGATGCTGCTTGGCCTGCTTTGTTCATCCAGCTCCACACCTTGTTATCTCAGATTCTCCAGCATCTGCAGTTCCTACCGTCTTTGGAGTTAATAAGGTGGTCAGTCAGACTGTAATGGCACCAGAAACCAATATGTGGAATTTCCTCTGGAAAGCCAAAGCACCACCAAAACGTTATGCCATGGTGTTTATTCTAATGCACCATGCTGGTGCTAATTCATTTTAATAAATCAGCTCACTTGCTATCTGGTTATATCAGGTTATTTCACAAATAAATGGTTATGATTCTACTATTGTGTTTTTCATTCAGAATTGTTCCTATGGTTCTGAAGGACTTAAGAGGTGAAAACACTGTCTCTGAGACCTGTTCACACAGTCCAAAATTTGGCTCTCATATTATGATATCTGATCTCAGCTGGGCAGGCTGTTTAACTAGGTCTAATGTAGAGAAGGTCAAAAATCAAACGTCACCGGGTTATAGTTATTTGAAATCGCAAGTATTTGGAGCGTAGCCCCTTCATCAGGTGTGTGGCTATGCTCCACCTGATGAAGGGGCTACGCTCCAAAAGCTTGTGTTTTCAAATAAATCTTTTGGAGTATAACCTGGCATCGTGTGATTTTTGACCTTGTCCAACTCATTCCAACGCGGACACCTCCACATCATGGCCCCACAATGTAGAGAAAAACCAATATTCACATTGAGAATATAAATCCAGTTCTATGTTTAAATAAAAACAGTAAAGGAATAAATAAATTAATATAGATTATTTAGGAGGAATTATTTAGCGTCACCCATTTTTGAGGTAATCAAAGCACCAAAATAATTATTTTTCAAACTTTATGCGCAATATACGTATTCTATTATTCTCAATAGAACATGAAACATATAAGGGTGATAACAAGAGCACAAATATTGAAGTTGGATGTCAGACCAATCATTATATTAAAGAATAAAAAGCACTTAGAAAAGAAAACAGAAATATTTGCATTTTAATTAAGACCAGATATTGATTAAATTTAATTTTAAGCCTGACAAACTTCATAAACATACTACAATTTATAAAGACACAGATTATTTTTGTATCCGTCTGGAGGAACAAAACCACCCTTTGGTTAGTAATCTTTCGATGAACTATCAGGTGTCAATTATTTAGGCAAATAAATAATTAATGATTTCTAACAATTTTTGTATTTCATGTGGAAAAGTGATGATACTTTGTTTCTCTGAAGGCTCAAAGATGGTTCATGTAGGTGCTTTTAACTGCCCAAGTATATTTAAAGACTCTGAGGAATAATTTATTTACAATTATATTGTGTAAAATGGCCATATCTGTAAATCAGCTGGATAAGGTATACAGAAAATGATGTAAGGTTAAGCTAATGATATTGACAGACAATGACATTTAATGAATATTGCTGGGTTCCTTTGACACACCAAGAAAGAATCACTTCATAATTCACTGCATTAAATTTCATTAATTACTAGTTTGCCAATTCCAAAGACCTACATTTTCCCTCTTCATTTCCATCATAATACTCCTCATAGTTCACAATATTTTCAAATTTTGTGACAGCTACAAGTTTTGAAATTGGGCCCTGGACGCTTGTTCAAGGTCATTAATTAAGATCAAGGCAAATTTTGGTCCCAGGGAATTCCTGAAAAAATAATCCTGAATTACATGAAAATATAATTCTGCAGATGCTAAATATATGAAACACACGCAAGAAATGCTGGAGAAACTCAGCCGATCTGGCAGCTTTTGTGGAAAGAAGCAATGTTAATGTTTCAAGTCTGGTATGAGTCCTCTTTGGAACTGGAGAAATTCAAAATTCACTGTAAACCTTCCTCCTATCCAAAAAATAACTATTCACCACTATTTTGTCTCTTGTTACTCAGCCAACTCATATCCATGCTGGCTCTCCTTTTTAATCCATGAGCTTTAACTTTGTTGAGAGCCTATTGTATGGCATTTTATCATGTGCCTTTTGGAAGTATGTGTGTGCTACATCAAATGCACAATGGCAGACCCTCTCTTAGATAATTGAAAACGTGTTTGGATTAAATGACATGGTCACATCAGACTGTAATCTCACCAGACACCAAATAGTGCAATTTCCTTTGGGAAGCTAAAGCACCACCAACAACTTATGCCAAGTTGATGTATATTCCCTTTACTGTTGCTGTGAAGGTATGGTTGCTGGTGACAGGACATAAACTACCACACAGGCAATATATCTTTCCTGATATCCCACGAAAGCTCATCCTCCAAACATGCCAACTTAGAGATCCTCAAGATAAACTCTTTGGAACCTATAAAAGGGAGAACTGGAAAATTAAAGAAAAAAAGCACCAAGACTTATGAAAATGTAAACTTGGAAAAAAAGTGGAATGGGGGAGGGGGAAAGTATTACAAGAAGACCCTTTAAAAGCTCCATTTCATTTTGCTGTAAAATCTGAAGAACTGCCAAGACTTCCTGCTGGCTAATTTTCACCAGGTTTATTTGAATCTTGCCATTCTTCGCACCTGTGAGCTGAAATATGGAACAGCTATATTCCTCGCCATTTCCACTTTCTCTTATTTTACCTTTCTTTTCCCATGTGAGTATACTTAAAATTCTAAGGACCAGCAACGTGCATGCAAAACACATTTGGTATAGCAGCAAAGGAAGCTTTTCAGAAGTGAAATTCACTGTCAACTGTTAATTATATATTTACCAGCAGTCTGTTAAAGAGTTTCTTGGTCAAACAGTGAGGATCTGCATTGCGGTCACAACGTTCTTGCCCAAATTGTTTGCAAATAACAATTGAGCTAAAAACTCAATGTAGAGACAGGCATTTTTCAAATTAAGTGTCACTTGTAAATAATTCAGATTACGTTGGGTTTACTTTCTTTACATGTGAATCATTGTTATTTGTGTTCATCCTTCATTGTTTGTTTGTGCTGATATCCAATGTTGTACTCACTGCTCTGTGGGGAATGACTGAACCTGCAGGCTCCGCTGGCCTTCTGATCTATGCATTGTAATGGGCATTATCATGGACCATCTCATCAAATGATTGAAATATTATGGATGAGCCCAATGCCCGGGACACAAACAGGTAATACCCTGAGATGGACCAACATTTGGATTGTAAACTTTGGGCTCTGCATTCTCAACGTTGATCAACTGTTCCCTTCACTCATAGGATACCAGCACTTTCCATTTCACCGCCTGACACCAACTTCACCTTCTATCTTTCTCTCATCACTGTCCCATTCCCTCTCAGTTCCCAACCCGACTCCACAAACTGCCTCACCACTGACCCACCCCTGCCAAACCTGACCCCCAATGCAATAGTTCGTTCTCCTGCTTCCCTGCCTTATGCCATAGAGTTAAACAATGAAAACTGGTGACCTCACATATAACCCACTTTGAACAATGTGAACCAGGTGCTTTGAAATTTTTGTGTGCTGTGCCTTTATTTTGAAGGTAGGACATAACTTAAAGAGTTTTGTACTCATCAACATTCATGAATGTAAATGTATTACAAATAGGAGCCTCCAACATGCCATTGACATTATCTCAACATCTCAACGCTTTAAGATATTAAAATTGTCCATTCGCCCACCTAATGAAGTCACCCCAAATACCACATTTGCCACCTTTGTCGACTCCATGGATCATTGTTCTCCACCCCCTTTGCAACTTTTCCTTCTGAAAACTTATGCATTTTTCTTTCGAAAATTCTGTTAAATCCACATCCTCCTTTCAGGCAGTACTTTCTACATTATCAAAAATGTTCTCTTCTCTGAAATTTCACATTGGAATTCAAAGTTTTTTGACACCGAAACATAAAGCTGTCAGTGCTAAATGGATATGAACTTAGCACGAAATATACCTGAGGGATTCCCTGCAGCTTAAAATCTGCAAGTCTATGACAAGTATAAATAAGACCAGCAGTTGTGCAGAAAATCCCTAAGATGGAAACTCTCCTGTTTCAACATGAACAGAAACTCTTTTGAAACATTAACACACAGGTGTGGACGACCACCTGTGAGGCAAAAATGAAGCAACTTTACTGCAACTTTTAACATCCAGACGTGCTGATTGTTGACACTCTGCCACAGATTGTATAAAAAATGCCTGTTGTGACAATTGTTCAGACAAGCATCTAGAAGTGTTTTTAACCTGAGACACAGTTGTATGTTTTGGGCCTGAATTTCTGTTATTCTAGATTACACTGGTCTTCTGATACAACTCTGGCAAGAGATAGATGGAATTTCAGGGAGATGCAGGGTGATTTCGCATATTTGGTTCTTCACCATTTTTAGGAGTTTCCTTGACACTTTCTTATCTGCCCCTTAAAAGCTAAACTGTAGTTTGGGGACACTGACTCCCCAAGTTAAAACGTCTTTGACCTGGAGTGCAAGCCAGTAATGCAGTTCTGACCACTATATGCAGTGGTTGAACTTGAGCTGTACCTGCCCTCTCAAAAGGGCATCATGGAAGATCCACCAATGGACCACAAACTAAGTAAATGACCTAGACTCCAGAGCGTAACTAGTTAAAAAAGCAAACACAAAATTCAGGCCATTTCCATATTGCCGGTTAAAACTTTTCCCAAACGATTTGGCAATGACAGGAGAGTTAGGAAAATCACTGGAGATGCCAGCAAGGAGATTCACATCGAAAGCAATTAATGCCATTTTCCAAGCAAGTGTGGCACATTGAGATGAGATTCTATGTGAGCAGTGAGAGACCTATTTACATGTATTAACATCATTAATATAATATCATCTCCCTTCATTGATATGCAGTTTCCCATTCTACCACCTCTCGGATAGAAATTACACAGCAACAATTCCCACAGAGCAGTAATCTGCTGACTCCAGCTCTCTGTTTGCTCTTCTGGACCTCTGTCAGTCACCAACATCTCAGAGCATGGTCCATTGGAAGTGACTGCACGCATTCTTCATCCTCAGGGACCTCCAGATCCTTGCCGGCAAAGTGAGGTGCTACTTTCTCTCTGCCCAACATATCTGGGACATTTGACAGGAACCATGCAGGGCAGCTACAGAATGCCAGCACTTGGCTGGGTGTACGGCTGGGCTTCAAAGGTGGTGTTGGAGCCAAGGATCCTGCAAGACCCTGGCAGTGGCCGTACATCCACCTATGGCAAGATAGAGAATATGATGAACTGGGCACCATAGGTGCATAGGTAATGATGTGAATTGGAAAGATAGCATGAGCAAGCTCACTTTGTCTTATGGAGAGGAATTGTCCGTAAAGTTAGCCAAAATTGGCATTTAGCTGATTTCTGGTAAAATTCACCTCCATGTTTCTTGCTAGTTCCTCGTAATAGTCTTTTTTCGCTCATTACTATCTTGGTCAACATTTGCTGATTTCTACAATCTTTCCTATCTTCAGGCTTGCTATCCATTTTTGGCAAGATAATGAGCACCTCTCTTTAAAATAATACAATATTTAAATTCTCTTGTTAGCCACATTAGACCACTTTTCCAATAAGGTTTTTATTTCTTAAAATAATGCATATTTGTTGGAAATTATAAATTAATTCTTTAAATTTATGCAATAAGTCAATTACACAGCCTTTGCCAGACCATCTACCAGAGCTGCTCCCTGGCTTTCTCAGTGCATATTCACCTTGTGCCTACCAGCATGCCCACAGCATGCATGTCTTGCCCTGCCCTGCCCTGCCTTGCTTTGCATTAACAATTAGCACAGTCAGGCAACAAAGCAGAAGCCTGTGCTGTGCAGCTGTCCTCAGTCAAGGGTACCTTTGGTAATGCCAGTGTGCCAAGTCAGTCTACCAGCAAACAACCTGACCTCTGCACCAAACACACAGCATCTACAGCAAAAAATAGGATGTGTCTGAAAGGGCGTAGTCTGCAATGAAGTCCGTTGGAAGCATCTATCAGTCAGGGTGCTGACCACTACAGTCATTGAAGGGCAGCCTCCCATACCAGTCCTGAGTTTCTGCCATGGTCAGGTGTCCAGTTGGAGTGGCCTTCCACAGGGGCCCATACTTCAGTGCTGCAGTGAGTGGGTTATAGTCAGTCCTTTGTTTCCAGTTGAGAGAGGAGGGCTGTCACTGTCGGGAGTTTGTGTGTTCACCAGCCAGGGATCTGGGAAGGTGAGAGCCAGTGATGGCTGTTTGGGTCCAGAGGAAGCCACAAGTTGTCCCGTTACCTCCATTCTCAGAAGTGAAGGGGAAGTGGGAAGGGTAGGGGGTGGGGAGAGGAGTTGGGGGAAGGGGCAAAGAATAGGCAGATTTAGTGTACATGGCTTAGATGATGGCCTGGGGAAATGAGAAGCCTGTGGGGTTAACAGAATGGGCACCTAAAAAGCAGAATCTGATGCTGGGGGCCTTGCTGTCATGCCAACTGTGAAGCACATGAATAGTGCGCAAAGTTGGGGAGAACAGCTGGAAGGCGAATTTGCAATGGGTGGGTTCAGTGAGACAACTTGTGAGGGAAGGGCTTGCATCTGCAACTGTTCACTGGACCTTCACTGGAAAACAACCTTGTTCCCTAACACATGATATGTTGACAACACGGGCATGCAGTGTGCCAATCCCTCAGCCCTCCTGTAACATTAACAGTCTTGGGTGTGTCTCCTTGTGACTGTCGCTGCTGGGTCTCTCCCTGTGAAATACAATCCTGTGCATACAGCAAGATGAACAGGAGGTAATAATAGGGGAAGGTGGCTGAGTTGTTAAAGTGACCCAAAACCATGCACAAATATTGCTCCTGTCTCATTATGGAGAAGCAGTGATACCACAAACTCCATAAAGCATCTACAGCCACAACAGAAAGAGAGAGAGAGAGAGAGAAAGAAACAACCATACAAAAGGTGAAATGCAAACATTTATGAAATGTTACAACTATTTACATACAATCAGTTGTGAAGGAAATCCTAAACATGAAAGTGTTATCTCAATAAACTGTGGTCATACCATACTAGTGTGGTAAGCTAACTATTTATAGTCAGGTATAATGATCAGCAACCTTTTCCAACTGTGGCACTCACTTGACTTGACTATGTTATTCTCCTCTTGTTCCTCCCACTGTACCACACTGAGCTACTCTGCTTCACAGGGTGGAGGGAGCTGGCTCTTCAATGAAGCCCTTGACTCTGGAGATTTAGTTGGGTGGTCATCAGAATGTTTGGGTCTTGATGGGATATACAGGCTCAGGGTATTTTCTGCTGGAGGCAAGTTGCTCCTCCATTGGCAAGCTTTCATAGGTTGGAGAGGAGCAGGTAGGGTGGAGGAGGAGGCCCAGCACCTCTACAGTCTCCTGAGTAGAGTCTGTTGAGGGACCTGTGTGAAGCTCCGCCTCCAGCTGGGTGCCTTCTCTCCTTGTGAGGAGGGAAATCACTAGGACTAGGTTCAAAGCTCCTCATTCTCACTCTCACCTTGCCTTCAGTCCTGAGGACAAAAGCATGGGCAATGGATCACAGGCATTGTCAGATCTTCCTGCAGTGGTTCCTGAAGGTGCTGGTCCTGTGTTTCTGTATCAGCCACCAAGTTAACCATGGAGACAGATAGAGTTGCAGGACTGCCTGCACTGCTGTAGAGTCTGGGCGAATACAGGCAGTGAATTGATAGACTCCCTGCACTGCTGCAGGTTCTAAGCAATGGGATAGGCAGTGAATTGATGCAGTGCTGTGTTGCCCCAGCTCCTCAGCAATGAAGGCTAGTGAAACCTGTCTACGTCTCTGTCACTGCTGTTCCATCTTTGGAGCTGCACAAAATCCCTTATGGCCAACATCCATCTCTTGCTAGTTGGTCATCAGGTCTGGAGGCATATAGGCCAAACACAGGCAGGTGGGACGAGATTGGTTTGGGAACATGGTTGGTATGGATTAGTTGGACCAAAGGGTCTGTTTCCGTGCTGTATAACTCTACGACTCTATAAAGGCATAGTATACGCACAACACAATGATATGTATAATTGGAGAATTAAAAGGATACTGCTATAAAGGAACAAGGAAATTTAGGTGCAAACTACTCCAAGACCAATATCTTAACAGAATCTGGAATTGTCGAATAGAAGAAAATTAACTGTTAGCTGCCATACAAGTTTGCAAGCAGGAGTCATTCAATTTTTCCGGAATAGGATGACTATTTTCAATGCTCTATGAAAAACGTCTTCTTCTGTTTGAGATGTTCCCAAGGGTACATTTATTTGAAACACACTTTTCTTTGAGAAAAACTTGAATGCTGGCCAAAGTGTAAGAGATTTTAGTTTCCTGTAACAGGAATCTGATAGCTTGTATTTTTCTCCTACTTTTTATTTCTCCAACACCCCCTTCTTCTGACAGCAATGATTCTTTGTTGGGGTATGTTTCAATAGACAAAAGACACTCTTCTATACCTTGACTAAGTATCCATTTAATTGCACATAAGCCTAGACATTGAGTGTGGCCTATTGATATTAGGGGACTTCTTATTCAATCATGACATCATTTGCTGTCCCTATACAGACATATCCAGCAGAAGCATTTAGTTGGCAATCATTAGCAGTAATCGGTTTGATTTTATTTCTTTCAGCCAAGTACACTATAATCAATATTATCAGCATACGTTACCTCTGTCTGAGATTAGCATTCAGATTAGGATTTGGAATCTTTGTGGTTCGTTTATTCATGATCCGCTGTCTTAGTTGTCAGAATATGTTGTTATCTTACTTTAGAATGAGTTTGTTTTCAGCATATGTTTGTCATTACCTTAATTTCTTTAACAATAATGTAGGGTGCAGGGTATTTTAAACTTGCATCTAAAATTTATGGGTAGTCAAGTTAGTATTCATGTTATTTGACTGAAGCCATTCTCTAGAAGCCCCCAGTATTTTCGTGTTTGGGCCTTTGGACTTCATTTGAAGGCATCCAGTGGGCAGTTTGTACCCGCTAGAGCTCAGTAGTTCGATCTAGTTGGAAGAGGGGATCTTTGGTGGGAAATTGGCAAACTTGTGGTGGATAAAGAAAAGTAAATATTGGACTAAATCCAATCTCTCCAAGAGTTCACTCCAGTTTAACCACAATTCAATTTCTTTCTGACATTACATGTAACATACAGTAAAAACAGGCCATGTGGCCCAAGCAGCCCACACTGATGTTTATGAGCCATTTCCCACCGTTCTTGATCAAACCCTATTAACATAATCCTCTATTCATTTCTCATTCATGGATGTTTCTAGCTTTCCCTGATTGCATTGATGCCATTTATCTCAACTACCCTTGTAGAGAGTATGTTCCATTTGCATCATTCTCTGAACTCCCTATTGAGGTTAGTAGTGAATAACTTTTTTCAGGGATCTTCAGCCTCCCAGCAGGAGCAAACTCTTTCATAATCTTAAAAACCTCTAGCAGGTCACCACGCAATCCTCAACTTTCTAGAAAGGGCTTCTTTAATCTTTCTTAATAGGTATAAAGTCAAATATAGGAGCAGGTAGTTCAGCCACTTGTCCCTCTAATAGCTATGATGCGTGGTTTTGATGATAATGATGCAACAATATTAAGCTTCAAAAGTAGTTGGGAACACATTTGTCAGAGTATGAAATTTTACCTTATTAGCTAAACCATGACATTAATATTCCACTTCCAGTTTTGCCAACCAATCAGAATGTAGATGTATTGGGTATCTATGTGTCTACGGAAAGAATTCCAGTTAAACCTGGCGTGGATCAGAGTAGCTGCTCCATCTTTTCTTCCTCAGGCTTCCACGACCACAAAACTGGAAAGGAAATGCTGACAGGTTGCCCACTCCAGCCCCCACCCCTCTCTCCTGGGGCTCTAGCTTTTCCTTAGGGTTTGTGCTGAAGGATCTGAGGGGCTGAAGAAGTGCTGATTCCTGTGGATAGGAGGAAAAGGCCAGTATCTCAAGCCAAGCAGGCATGACTAGAAGTGGCAGAGAAAGTAAGCAGAAGCGTACGCTCCCATGGCACTGGGATGCAGCGTCCCAAAGTCATTGAATGGTCTAGTTATGCCAGGCAAAGTGATCAGTCAGTGTTGGTGTCTACCACCAATCTCTGACTTTGACAGCACTCTGTCTCCAGGTACCTCCTCATATTCCCATTAAAGCAGCCAACACTCGTTCAATATTGTGCCATCTCTCAATCTTGCCTCACAGTCATGCTCTGCACTGCTTTTAGTCCTGCTGTGGGTCTTGCTCTTTCCTACTGTTCCCTAGCTGTGTTTTAGCTGCCGCTGCACCATTTTTACTGTATCCAACATTTTTTCTGACACCAGGTTCAACATTGTCTCTGCCAACATTGCTGGAATTCATATTTTCCCCCAGCTCACTAACCCTGCTGCATCTGCATCATCAGTTCACAAGCCATGTCTCTTATACAAAAAATTTAGGATGTCACTCCAGTGCAATATTGAAAAGGTGCTGCGCTGTTAAAGATGCTGTATCCTGGCTAAAATGTTTAATCTTATCGGGTGGAAATAAAAGATCTCATAACATTATTTTTAAGATCAGGGAAGTTCTTTCCAATGCCCTGGCAAATATATTTTTGTATTGATTCGCAGGATTTGGGTGACTCTGGCGAGGTCAGCATTTATCACCCATTCCTAATTGCACTGAAAGCAGCTGAGAGTCAATTACATTGCTGTGGTCTGGAGTCATGTGTAGGCCTGACCAGGTTAGGACAGCAGTTTCCTTCCTTAAACAGCATAAAGAAAATGAACCAGAATTGTTGTTCCAAAAATTGACAGTGGCATCATGTCATCATTTGACTCTTAATCCAGATTTTTATTGAATTCAAATTCCAGTATCTGCCATGACACAATTTGAATTCAGGTCCTCTAATGGCCAAATGGCCTAATTCAGCTCCTATTTCTTATAACAATGGTCCCCAGAACATTACCTAGGCCTCTGGATTGATAGTCGTGCGATAATACCACTAGGCCATTGCCTTCCCCAGGGGATTATATTTCGCATATGCCTTAACCAATTCTTTAAAACAGATAATCTGGTCACTATTACATTGTTTTTGAGGGACTTTGCTATGCCTAAATTGGGTGGCGTGGTACATTAATGATTCACTTCAAAATTACTTCTTCAGCGCTAAAGCATACTGGAACACCCGAAGGTCGTGAATGGCATAACATATAAATAAGTTCTTCTCTTTCCTTTTAGGAATTACTCATCATCTTGGTTAAAACTAAGTAGTGTCATAAATAAGGTTCCTATCCATTTCAAATTAATGATTTTCTTGTTGCTATTGTTGGCTCCTGTAGATTTTAACACCAGATACGTCCAATGGATGCTGATGCTTGGGAACTGCTGAGGCAGCTCAATTAAAAATTACTTTCAGCCACTAGAAATCATACTCCAACAATGTTTGAGATCCTTGTAAAGCATGTAGAGAAAAATTCCTTTGTAAGTATTTAAGGTATTTAGATGATATCATTGTGTACACAAATAATTTTGATAATGTAATTACAAGTACTCCAAAGGATATTTGGTAGCCACGTCAAGCTGAACTTACTCAATTTTTTTATTGCAAAACTCTTTCCATTATGCTTTCCCAGCCTTACTGTGAATATAACCAACTATTCATGCATCCTGATATTTGCTTTGGGAACACATAACTTTATGGGTGAAATCACATGTTGCAAGCATGTTCAAATATTGAACCATCAGTGTGAATGATTCTACGAGGTAGAATTCATCCTGACAAATTCCACTTCAAACGTTGTGATGTGTAGGCTACCACATATTTTTCTTTTTTGGAAATACGAACTGAAATGGAAGTTGGAATGATATAGCTGAAACTCCAGGAAAGTTTTGCAACTTAAAGACTGAGTGTTGCATTTCATTTTGAGCTGTGTTATATAATGTTGGTTTTCGCAGCAATGAGAGAAGGAATTGGAGACAGAGCGACACCAAAAGCTCAAGAGTTAAGGAAATTCTGCCTGAAACTAGTTGTCTAATTGGTTGAGCTGTTGAGTGCTGGAAAGTTTTAGTTGCCTGGGCAACAGCAGCAGAAAGAAACATTTAGAGCCAGTAAACAGAAAGCATCAAATTGTCCTTAGCTCTCCTCTTTGTGTGATAAAAAAAACAAAAAATCCAAGGAAGATTAAAACAAAAGAAATGTAACAAAAGGCAAGGTTTAAGTTGACCTGGTCAACCATTGAATCAAAGAACCATTCTACAGAAAACATGTTATCATTACAAAAACTGAAAGGAATATGAGAAAACAACATTTTACCTTGTGATCTGGATTTTTAATCTTTAGAATTTTGTTTATGCTGACTATATATTCTTTCTTCACTCATAGTTTATGTATTAAACCATCTGACTAGTGTTTGTCTTAATCATGATTGAGCGTGTATGTATTTGCTGGTTTTGAAGGAATATAGTTAAGTCACATAGTAACAGATTAGAAATCATTACTTTTGTCTGCTTTTGTTAAACTATGTTATGTTTCAAAAATAGTTTTTAAAAATTTATACGTTATTATGATTTGTGAAAATGAGTCCGAAAGTAGAGGTAAATGAATTTTTGGTTTTAAGTTTGTGAAGATGATTTGTTTTTTTTTCAAGATTTAGCAACTTGTTTAATTTTTTAGTAATGGATCAAAACACATTTATAAGAAATTGTGTGACTAAATTACTAGTTTGTCTACCA
The DNA here is from genome assembly GCA_024137785.1 of Ginglymostoma cirratum. Taxonomy (NCBI): domain Eukaryota; kingdom Metazoa; phylum Chordata; class Chondrichthyes; order Orectolobiformes; family Ginglymostomatidae; genus Ginglymostoma; species Ginglymostoma cirratum. The sequence continues at coordinate 22,799,670 of JAHRHZ010000073.1, forward strand.
CATAGGATAATTGACATAAACGTTTACTAAATTGAACTTTTACTACTTAAAGAGAGTAAATTGTGACGTCAGCAACTAGATGCAGGTTCAGTTCAGAGGAAAAGATTTGTACCAGCAAAAATGCTGCCTTACAGCTTAGAGTAGACAAAACAATTGGAAAATTCCCTGTGTTTTATTAAGCGTTTTGTGACAAACATCAATGAGTTAGCCAATGTCCTTGCCTGTCGGGGAGAGACAATAATGGTAAAAATTGCATCTGGTAAATATGTAGTAATTCGCCAAAAGAAAATGCTTATGTCAGTTGAGTGTGAAATTAAGGAACAAGGATAAGAATGAAATTTCACTGGGGTTGAGCATCTGTAAAGAACATCGCTGGGAAAAGAGTTGACACTTTATGCTGTTTATGATTAGATAACTTTGATTTCTTTTCATTTTGTTTAATAAACTATGTTATGTTTTGTTAAAAGTAATTGACAGCCTGGTGTGAATATTTTCAATACCTAACTACCATGCTAACCTAATTTCAAAAATAAAGTATGTGTTTATTTCAAGCAATGCTGGCTAACTGATCTTGGTGCTCTGATTTAGAACAAGCTTACAAGTGAGGCAAGAACACCAACTACAATGCTTCCCAACCCTTCAAGCCCACAATATTCAAATAAAGAACAAAATGTGAGAAAGAAATATAAATATCAACAGGAAAATGTTAACTAAGCTTCAAGAATGCCCCGTCACATTCATGCTGCAGGTCAAATCTATTGCCAAAACTGAGTTCGCCTTTTCAGAGTTCAATTTTTGGTACAAATATAGACTTTTGATATAGAACGTTTCCAGGGTTTCCTTGATCTCCTGTTGTAACTTTGGTTGTAGATCTGTGGAAACTCTAGTGTAATTCGTTATCAACCATGTATCTCTGTGGTTTCCACAAGGTTATGGCATATGACCAAAAGACCATCATGGAAATTCCAACTGCTTATATTTAGGCTTAAGGCTGAACTACTGGCGAAAACATGTCACAAATTCATTACCTGTAATGTGTTAACTTAGGCTTTGCTCTGCAGTGCTTGGTGTTGTGCAGGACATCATCATCAACTAAACTACAGTTCTTCAATTCTGATCATGTAATCCTTTCCTTTGGTAAGAATGAACTAAATTATATCCTTGCTTGAAGAAGGTTATTTATCTTTTATTATTTCACAGTTTCATAGCAACACTCGTGCTTTTACCTTAAACAGATTTGAAGAAATAGAGGCAACATTCTGAAAATCATTTCAGTATAGCAGTCATAATTATGAATAAATATGTACATAAAATATATACAGTGAGGAAAAATTAGAAAAGTCTTTCAGTTTAATTCTCCAAATAAGCTTTAGAATAAGAATATTCTGTCTATTGCTCATCTGAAATCTGGTCTTTGTTAGCACAGTTGAAATGGTCAAAACTGACTTTTGATTAGAAATCCAAGTTGGTTATATTAAATATTTACATCAGTGGTGAAATTACATTTCGGTTATTTCCGTGATTCAGATGTTTCAATCAGTTGTACACATTCGATGGATATGGGAAATATTATCACTCAAAACACTTCATAAAGACTTGAGCTGGAGAGATCCAGCTAAAGTAAGATTTCTCAAAAATCCATGACTCGCTTCAATTCCTGCAGTATAGGAAAATTATAAGGACTGCAGCTTAAACCTAAACTCAGAGAAGGTCAGCTGTCATGAGATCTGTAGCCTGTTCCAACTTGCAGCAATTAAACTTTAGTTTCAAAGAAGACTGAAATAATAGGAGTTAACATGGAATTGACCGATAATAGTCGTAACACCTTGTTACTTTTCTCAAGGTGGTGAATTTTGAAGATACATTTCAGATCAAATAATTGCTGTAGCAACAAGCAAACAGATCTTGAAACTTTGGTACTTAATCCACTGTAGAGCTGCGTTAAAAAAAACTGAATGGTTTTATCTGTTCTTAAACTTAAAGTACCTTTGGATGGAGGTATTTTAAAATTTGTTTTTACTTGTGTCTAGGTTAGTGTCAACAATTTTGATCTTAATGATGCAATTCACTACGGCATGCTTTCTTTAATCTGTGCTGAAACCTATTTAATTTGTGCTACAACAGAATATTGTACTTTAGTGTGTAACGCTGGGAGCTCTCACAATCAGAGTTTATATCAAAAGACTTTCTGAATCCTGAACAAAGGTGAAAAGCTCGATTACCATGATATTGCAGGGAAAATATCTCCATATTTATTTGTACAACCTTGGAATATTTGATGTAAATAGATATCGAAGCAGTATTTTTTGTTCATGCTTATCTCTCATCTTCAGGATAGCAGCAAGAAAAAGTATTGATAGTCAGAAAAAATAATTAAAAATGAAACAGATGGGAGGTTGATAGTTACAAAGAATCTATATCAGGTATGGCTTTGGTCTAAAACTTCTCAAAGGAATAGCTGGTCTCTTTTATTTCTTTTGGTTGCCTGTCTTGCCTTGCCTCAACTGTGAATCAAAATCAAACAAAGAAAGAGAAACTAGTGATTTGCTCAGTATGGTGCCGCAGTGAATGCCCAGTGTAACCTGCATTTAGGTGGTATTGCTCAGCCAAAGTTATGATGAATAATTTAGTAGTTTAAGTTAAGTGAATGTAAAACTATGACTATCCATGGATGCAACATGGCTCAAATGTACATAGAAATATTTAAGTTAAATAAGAACAAAAGTTTTTTTGAGATATAAATCTACAGACTATTCCTGCAGAGCCAGAAGCAGCAGGAGTACTTCTGCACCCTTGCAATTAGCCCTCCACATTGCTGACTCCAACTATGGCCCATATACCTCTCTAAGACTTTTCTTGATCCCCATTCTTTTCAATTGAGACTAATAATTTTACACAGAATTTTAAGAGGCTTAAGGACAAGCTTTATGTGTCAGCTTTCCTGTCTCTGCATTGCAAGTTAGGACCTGGAAATAGACCAAAAACAGTTTCAACCCAATAGCTTAAAAATCAGGACACATATAAAGTTAAAGATGTCAGAATTATTCAAATGTTGGTAACCTGATACAAAAGAAACTAGGTAGCTGAGACTTAAAGGTCTAGAAATTCCCCAGTATGATTCCCAGGCTGTACTAAGTTGGCTACTTTCGGCACAGTTTGTTGTAGGATTGCTACAAAAGTCTTCTGTACGCCTAGACTTGAGGAGAAAAAAATCAGTCAGGATCCTCATTCATTCTGCTGAATAAGCTGTCAACACTCACTGTCTAGGATTACATGTGAAGTGTGATCTAGAAGTGACCTTGTGTGATCGGAATTACACTTCATCAGAAGTTGAAAGTTACTGGCAAGAAAAAAATTATCCAAATTGCTGTATAACTGATGGTTTTGAGATTAAAACCTTAGAGTTAGCCTTTATTTTTTCTCTCTGCAAGTTTCTGCTTATTATAATAATTGGAGGAATACAAAAGAGAATAACCAGAATGATTTGGGTGATAAAAGGAATTAGACAATGGGAGCAATGATATTGAGTGAGAAAGTTCTCACTGGCAAAAGGTTTGAAAAGTGTTATAATGTCTGATTTTAGAATTCTAAACAGACCAGGGTGAAAGAAATGAGGGATAGACAAGCTTTGTTAAACATTTATGGTCAGAATACCAAGAAACCTGGATAAAGTGCACATGGAGAAGATGTTTCCACTGGTAGGAGAAACTAAGACCTGAGGGCACAGCTCAGGGTGAAGGCACAACCTTTTAGAACTGAGATAAGGAGGAATTTCTTCAGCCAGAGGGAGGTGAATCAATGGAACACATTGCTGTAGAAGGTTGCAGAGGCCAAGTCATTGAGTGTCTTTAAGACAGATACAGATAGGTTGTCAATCAGTTAATGGACCAATGGTTATAGAGAGAAGGCAGGTGATTGAGGTTGAGAAACATACTAACCATGATTGAATGGTGGAGCAGACTCAATGGGCTGAATGGCCTAACTCTGCTCTTGTATCTTCTGGTCTTATTGTTCAAGTATGTCCAAACTGTAGCTAATTTCATTATTTTCTATTCTTCCTCTCATGGTTGAAAAGTTCAATGAGGATCAATATGGACTTCCATGGATTTGGTCGGCCATGTTTTCATTGATGGTGCTTATGGGTTGGGAAAATCTGTAGCTGTGCCACCCCAGCTCTTCTTCTGGAAATTGGATACTGCAAGTGTGCTGTAAGGTTATTCTCGAAACATGCTGAATGAAATTTCAGTGTCTATCCTCATTTGTATCGGTTGAATTACAAAAAATTTGTTAAGATCAGATTTGGAGTGCTTATAGGATCAGATAATGATTCAGCATAGAAGAATGCCATTCAGCACATAGCACATACGTCAGTGCTGAGAGAACTATTCAGCTAGCCATATGCCCAATGTGTTCTAGAACAGTCTGTGGTATGTATTTGTGGATAGAGAAGCTTCATTTCAAACTTGATGAGCTAGAAGCTGAGTTGCAGGCACCTGGAAGGGAGAAAGTTACCTGTAACCTACATATCAAGGGCCGTCACAATCCTTAGGATGGGATCTTCTGATTTGGTCACTGTTCAGGGACAGTTGCAAGTAACTGCAAGTGAAGTAGGTAAGGAGACACTGGGGTTAGAAGTGAAGGAGCCTCAGCCTTTGTAATTGTCCAACAAGTTTGAGGTACTTTCAGCTTGTTTGGATGAGAGTCAGGGCCTCAGAGTGATTGGGCTAACTGATTATGGCACCATGGCACAGGAAACCATTCAATTGGGGGATAGAAAAGGGAATGTAGCATTAGTGGACGGTATAGTGAGAGTAATTGACCAACATCATTCTCTGCAGCAAAGAGCATGAGTCCAAACACGTGACTTGCCTCCTGGTGCCAGGGTTTGGGAACTCTTTACAGGGCTGGAGAGGAAATTGCTGTCAAATGAGGTAGATCATGTCAAGTTGTCATTGTAGGTGCCAATGACATAGGCAGGACAAGAAAAGAGGTTCTTCATAGTCAGTTTGAGGAGCAATGCACTAAACCATGAGCAAATTGGCATAGTCCAAATAAGATTAGAGAAATTAATGTGTGGCTCAAAGAATTATGTGAGAGATGTGGGTTCCTGTTCATGGGTCACTGGCACCAGTACTGGTGAAAGTGGAATTTGTACCTTTTAGACAGTCTGCACATGAATTATGCTGGGACAGTATTCTAGCAAACTGCATAACTAGGGATGTGGAGAAGGCAGTAATCTAAATAATTCAGGCAAGATATCAAATTTGGCAAAATGGGGTAAATCAAAGAGTAGAGACAAAGCAAAAGAGAAAAGTATTAATGAGAAATGATAAACAGACCATAACAGGAAGCAATAGCAATAGAGATAAAAGGTACTGCAGATGCTGGAGAATCCAAGATAACAAGCATGGGGCTGGATGAACACAGCAGGTCAAGCAGCATCATAGGAGCAGGAAAACTCGACGTTTCGGGCCTAAACCCTTCATCAGAAACCGAAACGTCGAGTTTTCCTAGCAATAGCAATATCCCAGATTAAATTAACATTAAAGACTACAAGCCATCCAATATTGGAGCAGAAATAGACGACTCAGTCCATGAGTCTGCTTTACCATTTAGTGAGATCATGGCTGATCTCATAATCCTCAACTCCACTTTCCTGCTTTATCACCATCGCCTTTACTGATCAATAATCTATTTATCTCAGCCTTGAATATTAACAAACCCAATATTTACGCCCTCTGTGCCAAAGCATTGCCACAATTGACTACTGTCTGACAGCAAATCTTCCTCATCTCTGTCTTAAATGGATGACTCTTTACTCTGAGATTATGCCTCTGATCCTAGACTCTACCTCAAAGTAGAAAAAAATTCAAGGCACCTACCCTTTCAACTCCCCTAAGGATCTTATCTGTTTCATTAACTTCTCTCATTCTTCTAACCTCCAATGAGTGCAAGCCCAATCCATTCACTGACATAGCTACCACAAAAGTTGCATTAATCCCAATTTCCTGCACTTGTCTCATATCCTTGAATGCTTTGATATTTGAAATGCTCAGCCAAAATTTTTTTATATGTTGTAAAGTTTCTGGCCTCCACTACCTTTGCAGCGGTGCATTCCAGATTCTCACCAGTTGCTGAATGAAAAAGTTTCCTTTCCAAATCCCTTCTGAATCTCCTTTCCCTTACCCAAAAACTATGCCCTCTTGTGATTGACCCCTCAACCAAGGGAAACAGCTGCTCTCTATTCACCCTGTCCATACCCCTCATAATCTCATAGACCCCAATCCTGTCCCCCTCAGTCTTCTCTGCTCTAAAGAAAACAATCCAAGCCTATCTAGTCTCTCCTAATAGCTCAATTTCTCCATCACAGGCAACATTCTGGTGAACCTTCTCTGTACCCCTTCTCGTGCTATTACATCATTCCTGATGTGACATGACAGGAACTGCACACAGTACTCCAGCTGTGGCCTGACCAACGCTCTGTACAACTCCAACATTATCTCCTTGCTCTTATACTCTATGCCACGACTGATAAAAGCAAGTGTCCCATATGACTACTTAACTATCCTATTCATTTGCTTTGATGACTTCAGGGATCTGTGAATCCATTAACTTAACATCCCTCTGTTCCCCTAAGGTACCCAGTGTCCTGCCATTCATTAAATACTCTCATCTGACACTGGTCTGCCCATCTGACCAACCTATCTATATCTTCCTGTAACCAACAACCATCTTCTTCATTATTAACCACTCCACGAATCTTGGTGTCATCTGCAAATTTGTTTGATATTCCCCCCACATTTTCATCTGCATCATTTATATGTGTAACAAATAATAATGGCTTAGTACAGATCCTTTCGGTACACCGCTGGACAGCTGCCTTCAGTCACTCAAACAGCCTTCCACCACTACCCTTTGCGTTCTATTACTAAGCTGGTTTCTGACCCATCTCATCAAGTTTCCCTCAATTCCATGTGTTTTAACCTTCTCAATCAGTATCCCATGTGGAACTTGTCAAAAGTTTTGCTAAAATCCATGTAAACTACATCACCTGAACATCGACACACTTGATCACATCTTCAAATTTTCTAACAAATTTGTTCAGCATGAACTCCCTCTGATAAAACCATGCTGACTATCTCTAATTAACCAATGCCTTTCCAAGTGGGTATTAATTTGCTTCTGCAGAATTTTCTCTAATAGTTTCCTGACCACAGATGTGAGACTTACCAGTCTGTAGTTTCCTGGTTCATCTCTACCACCCTTCTTGAAAAGTGGAAAAAGTGTTAGCCATCCTCCAGTCCTTTGGTACTTACCCCGTGGCCAGAGTGGAATTAAAATCCTGCAAGTTCCTGCTTTGCCTCCCACAGCTGACTGGAATACAATTCATCTGGGCCAGGGGATATGTCTGTTTTTAAGTCTAACAGAGCCTCCAAACACTCCCCATTTTCTATGTCAAACTGTGTAAGTTCCTCACAGTACCTTTTCCTGAATTCTGTACTTCCTTTCTTCTTTTCCAGAGTGAAGAACAAAGAGAAGGATTCATGTAACACTTTCCAATATTCTGTGATTTCACACATAGATTACCCCCTTGGACCCAAATGGGTCCTGCTCTTTCCCTAGTTAAGCTCTTCCCTTTAATGTATTTAAAAAATATCTTTGGATTCTCCCTAATCCTGCTTGCAGGTCCTTTCTCATGCCCCCTTTTTGTTCTTATAATTGCTTTTCTTAATTTTTCTCTAGGGCTGCAGCTGAATTGATCCCTTTGGACTTGTTAAGTGCCTTTCTTTTCTTCCTCATTCAGACCTGAATTGTCCGAGACATCCAGGGTTCCCTGAAATCATTGCTCTTATGTTTCCCTCTAAAGGGTACGTGTTGGACATGTAGTCTCCCCAGCTCCTTTTCGAATGCCCCCCAACTGCTCCACTGAAGACTTACTGACAAGTAATTGTTCCCAGTCAACTGTGGCCAGATCCTGCTTTATTTTAGTAAAATCTGCTTTCCCCCAATCCTTGAACAAAACAAATTTGAACTGTACCGTATTTTGGTCACCGTCGCTAAAATGTTTTCCCACTGCCACATCGAACACTTGTCCGGTTTCTTTCTCCAGAAGCAGATCCAGCACTTCGTTGTCATTTATTGGCCTTCTACATATTGATACAAAAAACTCCCTTGGATACTTTTCAAGAAATCTGCCCCCCCCCAAACCTTAACACTATAACTATCATAACTTATGTTGGAAAAAAATTAAAATCATCTGGTATAATCATGAGGTATTACTAACCTTACGCTGGTATTATTTCTGTTACACCCTTCTGTGAACTATCTTCATATTTGCTCCTCTATTTCCCGCAGACTCTTTGGGGGCCTATAATATATCCCTAGTAATGTGACTGCCCCCTTATCCTTCCTAAGCTTGACCCACAAAGCTCCATTTAAAGACCCTTCCAAGATGTCATCTCTCCTTATTGTAGTAATTGCCTCCTTAATACACCCTCCTCCATCTTGCCTAAAGATCCTACACCTTAGAATGTTGAGTTGCCAGAGCAACCCTTCCCTCAATCATGTATCTGTGATGGCAACAATATCATTCTTTCATATTTCAATCATTAACTCATTCAGTCGTACCTATTACACTCCAAGCATTAAACTAAAGACCATCCAGCCTTGCCTTACTTGCTTGATACTTTACATGCCTGAGCTCACTGTGACTTGCTTCCTCTGTTGTACATGACGTGTCTCCATTTCATCGACATTCTGTGTCCCTCACTCCTCCCGGATGAGTTCAAACTCCTCCCAACAGATAGCAAACCTACCTGCAAGGATGTTGGCCTTAATGTCCCACCCTGTTCAAAAATGGTCCCAGTAATCCAGGAAATTAAAACCGTCTCTTTTGCACGAATTCATGAGCCAAACATTCATCTGTCCAATTTTCATATTTCTAAACTCGTTAGCATGTGGCACCAGGAGTAATCCTGAGATTATGATCACTGAGGTTCTGCTTTTTAATCTACTGCCTAGCTCCCTGAATTCTTGATGCAAGACCTCATTCCTCCCTTTGCCCATGTACCACAACCTCTAACTCATCACCCTCCCCTTTCAGGATGTCCTCCAGCTGTTCAGTGACATCCCGGACTCTGGCACCAAGGAGGGAACGCACCACCCTGGAGACACATCTTCGAACACAGAAATGTCTTCTCCTCCACTAACTAAAAAATCCCATATCACGATTGTTCTTCCTTTCTTCTTCCTACCCCCGGACAGTCAAGTCACTAGCGGTGCCAGAAGCTTGGCTCTGTCTGTATTTCTCTGAGGCACCAGCACCTTCATCAGCTTCCAAAATGGAATACCATTTAATGAGGGGGATCCCAGCTGACTCCTGCACTATCTGCTTATTTTTTCTGGACTGTGTGATGGTCACCTATTCCCTTTTTTCTTCTAGTCCTTGAGCTGCAGTGTCACCACCTCTCTAAATGTACTATCTAAGTAATTCTTTACCTCACGGATGCAGTGTCTCCACCGCAACTCAAGCTCTGACACTTGGAGCTCCAGCTTTTTCAGCACTTCCTTCACATGTGGTCATCTAAGACATTGGCAGCATCCAGGACTCCCCTTATGTGACAGGCTACACATTCTGCTCAGCTGCTGATAAAGAGAGATTTGCTGCTCCCCCTACCCCCACACCCTGTTCTGAAGAAGGGTAATACCAGTACATTGACTGCTCCTTTCCTCCAGATGCTGCCTGGCTTGCTGTGTTCTTCCAGCCTCCTCCTTGTCTACATGGATTCCTACCTCTGCAGTTTTTTTTTTATCTCTAGTCATATAGTCTGCTCTCTGTTCGGATTCAGAACATGCCAATCTAAGGTATAATCCCAAAACCTTTCCATGACCTCCTCATCAAGACTGCTTTTGCCCACCTGATTTTTCCATTTTATATATATAGATTAAAATCCCTTGTATATATCATCATCCCTTTCTGATAGGATCTGTTATTTCTTCCTCACATTTTCTGTTACATCTCTGATGTCTTGACATCCTTCCTACAGTAGGGTGTCTAGAATTGGAGACCATATTCCAATTGCAGTGATGCATAATGGTCTAGCATTACCTCCTAATTTTTCTTTTACTCTATATCACTGTTTATAAAGTCATAGATACCGTATTCCCTTTAACAGTTTTCTCAACATGTTTTGACTTGTCAAGGTTTGTGTATATAGACCCCTATTTCTCTCTGTTTCTACTTTCTTTTAAAATGATATAATTTAATTCATACTGAGTGTCCTCATTCTTTCTACCAAAATGTATAACTCTGTAATTTACTGTCTTAAATTTCATCTGTCATCTGTCTGTTCATTTAAACAATGCGTCCACGTCCTCTTTAATGTTTATTAGATTTTCAAGTTTAGTTCATCTGCAAACTTTGAAATAATTTCCTCTACAGTCAAATTCAGGTAATTAACCTATATCAAAAGTAAGCATCAGTCCTCAAACTAATCCTTGGTAGAAGCCCTTCTATATTTCTCTCCAGCCTAGGAAACATCTGTTCACCACTACTCTCCACTTTAGCACCTTAACCAATTTTGTATCCATGTTACCATTGTCGCTTTAAGCCCTCGAGCTTCAATATTTTTAACATTGTTATGATCTTGGACAAAAACCAGTCACTTTATTTTGAAAGAAGAAAGCTGAAATTCCAGATATTTATTGAAAGAATGTAGGCACAAGATTCCACAGTTTAAAACAAACTAACTTTACTATACAGGGCTCAAACAAAATAAACAGTAAATATTATCTTGAGTAAGCTTTTAAACTTTAAAGCCCAGAACCAATATACATTAAATATGAATTAACAGACAAATTGTGGTTGATTATAAACCATAAATTACACATTAAATGACAGAAACAAATCAAGAGAGAGCTTTAGAAATTGGCTCAGCAGTGGCCTCAGCATATATGTCATCATTTACAGTAAGGCAGTAGTATCATGATAATGTTACTAGGTTAATAATCCAGAACTTGATGGTCTTGCACTGGGGTCTTGCATAAAATTCCCACCATGGCAGGTGGTGAATTGGAATTCAATAAAATCTGGCCCAGTGACAACCACGTATGTCAATTGTTGTAAAATTCCACTTATTTCATTTATATACACACATGGGACATGGGCATTGCTGGCTGGACTTTTTTTTCTAATCAATCTGTTCAGAGATGTTATGACACACTTCTGGAGCAGGTGGTACTTGAACCCAGGTCTCCCATCTCAGAGATAGGGACATTACTATTACATCACAAGGTTGCTGGCTGGACCAACACTTTATTGGCTGTCTCTTACTTGTGCAATTTACTCCTAAAGTTATGAATAACTGCTTACTTTGTGTTGTAGTTAACACTGTAGCTCTAAAACTCTGCTCTAAAGTATTTTGACAAGACTCCTCTATCAGTCAACTACTTATGAGAAGTGTGGAAATGGGACTACCATACTGCAGCTTCAATAATCTACCTATGTTTGCTTACTAACTGGAAGGTTCTTTGTTGCCATCATGGCCTCATGAAACTACCTTCTGTGTATTGAAGCCAGCTGCTGCCTGCTTCAGCACATTGCTTCTTTAGGGTACAGTTATGTTTTAACACAATGGCAGAGAAATATGAGAATGTTAAAATTGTTGCAGATTCACCTGGTCCCTGTCTTAACATCCGATTCACACTACATGGTGTAAACAAACCAAAAACTACCTTCCATTCTCCAAAACATTATAAAGTCATCACTTTGTGACAATGTGCGATGCCAGCCTTATACTATAACTTTCCTGATGCAAATATCTGTAAAGCCAAGAGAATCATAAATGTATAAATTATGTTTCTTTTTACTAAAGGAATCCTGTTCTGTAAAGAGAGAACATTTGAAATATTCGGATATTGAATCCAGATGCATACAGTTCAAGTCTGACTTATTTTAAATTACAAGTAATTGGAAAAATGAAAGAGGAACTTAACTTCTGGCAAAATAATCCTAGAAGCACAGATTTAAAACTGACTCAAATTTTAATTTAGAAAGGATGGTTGGATAACAACCATGTTACCAACATATTAGTTTCGCAGCATTTATCAAATACAATGGTGCATGATGCACTTAAGTTTCTGTTTTGAGAATTAACTGGTTGTTATGATTGCATCCTGGGAACCTACAGTTTCTTATGTTTATTCAGCAAGTTTTACCATGTATTTCGCTAGACTACACTTAGACCACCCTGAAGTTTAGAGTATCAAGTTTTATAACAAAATAGAGCTATGTTTAAGAGAACAGGAAACAATTCATTGTTATATGCTAGGCAAACTGGGTAAGTGGTAATTACAGAACATTTCCTAAAGATGATGGTTTTATTGCAGTTAGAGTCACTTTGTTTTGACTGTTAAATGTACTTTTATCAAAATTATCAATATAGAAACATGGCAGTCAATTTCTCATAACAGCATTTTTCCTTAAAAGGTCTCATTCAATGTGATGTTAGTAATGTTGTACAAAATCAAGTACTGCATCATATCATCATATACATTTATTATCAACTGTCCTGAAAAACCTAATAATATTTTAATTGACCTAGAAACTTTAGACTTTTGCACATCTCGGACGAAACTTACTCTCTGCTGAATTAGTGTCAACAATTTGTGAAGGGCATTGAACTAAGAAATATAGAAATAATTAATGAAATAGAAAATGGTCCATGCATTGTTCGATTAAAGTTGGTGATGGACGAAGTTGAAATCAAATATGGTGCAACAAGGTTATTTCTGTGCAAGATAGAGAGTGAGGGAGTAAAGTCTGAGCTACGAATTACCAGCCAGATGCAAGTGTTATGCAACTATTTTTAATGTCAACCTATGTACCATATGTTTAGTCTCTCTTTTTTACACCTTAACTTTAACGATAATACTTCATTTAATGAATGCATTTGCATTGTTTCAATTAACAGCTCTCTACTGAAAACCTGGGGAAATCTTGCTGGACAACTGGCTTCCTGCATTTTCATTCATGGGATATGGCATTCCTGTCTAAGCCACTGTCATTGCCCATCCTTAATTTCACAGATGGCAATTATCAGTTCACCATATTGCTGTGAGTCTGGAATCACCAGGTAGGTAAGCCCAGGGAAGGATGGCAGATTTCCTTCCCTGAAGGACATTGGTGAACCAGCTGAGTTTTAATGACAGTTGAAAGTAGTTACATGGACATAATTAGACTACTTTTGAATTCTACATTTGATTAAATTCAAATTTTAACACCTGCTATGTTAGGAATTAAACCCATCTTCCCTGACCATTAACCTGAGGTTCCAGATTACTAGTTCACTGACATGGTCACCATTGAAGCTCGAAGTAATAGGGTCATACAGCATGGAAACAGACCGTTTGGTCCTACTAGTCTATACTGACAATGCTTGTAAACCAAACTCGTCCCATTTGCCTATGTTTGGCCCATATCCGTCCAAACCTTTCCTATTCTTGTACTTATCCAAATGTCTTTTAAATGTTGTAACTGTACCCGCATCCACTACTTCCTCTGACAGTTCATTCTACACACGAACCACTCTCTATAAAAATGTTGCCCTTCATGTCCTTTTCAAAACTTTCTCCTCTGACCTTAAAAATATACCCCCTAGTTTTGAACTCCACCACTCTAGGGAAAAGATCTTTGCTATTCACCTTATCTATACCTGTCATGATTTATAAACCTCTATAAGGTCACGTCTCAACCTCTTACACTCCAGTTAAAAAGGTACTAGCCTATCCAGCCTAGTTTTATATCTCAAAGCCTCCATTCCTGGCAACATCCTGTAAAATCTTTTCTGAACCCTCTCCAATCTAATAATATCCCTCCTATAGCAGGGCAACTAGAACGCCGCAGAGCACTTCAGAAGAGGCAATCTTGAGAAACAGCAACTAATCTTTCAATCAGGCATTTTACAGTCTTCAGCAATTTCAGGTCATAATCTCTGCCCCCACTTGTTTCCTTTCCTTTTGTAGATTTCAATTTCAATTTTCTTTTGCCTTTTGAAGACAGGAGTTCATCGTCCTGCCATTCTCTCCTCAACTAAATATATGGTTTGTTATTTTACTTGTCCCACTTCCTTTTTCCTTTCACCACCAGGTCTTTCTTACTAAACTCTTCTTTCTTCCTTCACAGATCTTCCTATTTCTTCTGTCTATCACTTTCTCCACCTCACCACTTCATCTGTTTAAAACCTATTATGTTGGTAACTTCTCCCATTTCTGATGAAATGTCAAGTATGTTTCTCTCTCTCTATAAGTGCTGCCTGCTTGCTGATTTTGTTTTCATTTTGCAAATCTTTTGCATGTTAAAAATGTCAAGTATGATGAGCTTTTAAATTCTGCGATACAAACAAATACATTTTTCTCTATTCTGCAATACACTACTGTTGGAAGTTTTTTTTAAGACCATAAGACCATAAGACATAGGAGTGGAAGTAAGGCCATTCGGCCCATCGAGTCCACTCTGCCATTTAATCATGGCTGATGAGCATTTCAACTCCACTTACCCGCACTCTCCCCGTAGCCCTTGATTCCTTGCGAGATCAAGAATTTATCAATCTCTGCCTTGAAGACATTTAACGTCCCGGCCTCCACTGCGCTCCGTGGCAATGAATTCCACAGGCCCACCACTCTCTGGCTGAAGAAATGTCTCCTCATTTCCATTCTAAATTGACCCCCTCTAATTCTAAGGCTATGCCCACGGGTCCTAGTATCCCCACCTAACGGAAACAACTTCCCAGCGTCCACCCTTTCTAAGCCATGCATTATCTTGTAAGTTTCTATTAGATCTCCCCTCAACCTTCTAAACTCTAATGAATACAATCCCAGGATCCTCAGCCGTTCATCGTATATTAGGCCTACCATTCCAGGGATCATCCGCGTGAATCTCCGCTGGACACGCTCCAGTGCCAGTATGTCCTTCCTGAGGTGTGGGGCCCAAAATTGGACACAGTATTCTAAATGGGGCCTAACTAGAGCTTTATAAAGTCTCAGAAGCACATCACTGCTTTTATATTCCAACCCTCTTGAGATAAATGACATTCGCTTTCTTAATCACAGACTCAACCTGCAAGTTAACCTTCAGAGAATCCTGTACTAGCACTCCCAGATCCCTTTGTACTTCAGCTTTATGAATTTTCTCACCGTTCAGAAAATAGTCCATGCAACTGCATGGACTGCTTTGTAACCAAACTAAAGTTGCCATAACTGATGAACGTTCTTGATTCTGCCTATATGGACAGATAAGCAATCTCAAACTATATAAAAATTAAAGAAAATTATACCATTGCTTTATCAAATGTTAGACACAACCTTGAATACTGTGTTAAAACTGAAAGAACTGCAGATGCTGTAAATCAGGAACAAAAACAAAATTGCTGGAGAGCCTCAGCATCTGTGAAGGTAAAAACAGGGTTAACGTTTCGAGTCCGGTGACACTTCCTCAGAATTTATGATGGCTGGGAAACGTCAGTTTATGTGCAGAAAATAGGGAGGTGGGTGGGGCAGGGAGTAAACGATAGGATAGGGCCCAAAGAGAGAGAAAGACAGTTGGACAGACGAAGTAGTTGCTAATGATCAGGGTGGGAGGGTGAATAGTTGTTAATGGGGACTGTTAGTGACTAACAACAGGGGGTGTGTAGTGGCAGGCTATGTGGTAACAAGGCCTGGTGTGTACCCATTAACAACTATTCGCCCTCCTAGCCTGATCATTAGCAAATACGTTGTCTGTCCAACCGTCTTTCTCTCTCTTTGGGCCCTATCCTATCGTTTACTCCTTGCCCCACCCAACTCCCTATTTTCTGCATATAAACTGACATTTCTCAGCCACCATAAATTCTGAGGAAGGGTCACCGGACCCGAAATGTTAATTCTGTTTTTACCTTCACAGATGCTGCCAGACCTGCTGAGTCCTCTCCAGCAATTTTGTTTTTGTTCTTCGATACTCTGTGTTGTTCTGGTCATCTAATCATTGAATGGATGTTACTATTCATAACAGGGTAAAAGGCAAAAAGCCAAAGTGATTGTGCATGCCAGGAATCCAAGATTAGGTATAGTTACAAAAAAATTAAATGTGAAGCATAATTGGATACTGCCATTCACGATATGATAAAAAATTAAAGGAATGTGCAGAATTGGGAAATATATGACACACATGGTCTTCAAAAAATGAACAGGGTGTGTTTCTCTGCAGCCTTGATAATGATCTGCTGAGGATGCACAAATAAAACATTTTTGTTAATGAATCAAGAAAAGCAGATTCAAACCAGGAAAAGTCATAATTAAAAACTTTTTTTCTTAAAATATTATCACAAAATGTAAGGCCATTGCAGTTGGCTAGGCTTTGCAATACCTGTCATTACAGTCAATTGAGCTAATAAAGAATTATTGATACATATAAAAACAGAAATGGCTGGAGAAACTCAGCACATCTGGCATCATCTGTGAAGAGGAAACAGACTTAATGTTTTGACTCCCATCATTCTTCCTCAGAACCTAAAAAGGGGCCCTGGACCTGAAACATTAATTCTGTGATAACAAGGCGTGGGGCTGGATGAACACAGCAGGCCAAGCAGCATCATAGGAGCAGGAAAACTTGACGTTTCGGGCCCAGACCCTTCATCAGAAAAGAAACATTAATTCTGTTTTGTCTTTCTCAATGCTGCCACACCTTCAGTTTCTCCAGCAACTTGTTTTTGCTTGATTCAGATTTCCAACATCTGCAATTGTTTTCTTAAAGAATAATTAATTACTGTCAGATCAAGCAATAACATCTTACTCTTTTTCTCATAGAAAAAAACTACTGATGTCTTTCAGCAGTTTGTCCCAACCAGCAACTTCTTTCCCATCTTGTGCTCACTGTTGTAGATAGCAATGACTTTTTCCAGGTTTTTCATTGGGAGACTCATGCCTTGACTTGGGATTTTCTATAGATGAATAACTGATAGTGTGCTGAGCAGAATTAGGGAAAAGCAAGAACAAGTGTTGCACTACCCAGTAAAATGTGTTAGTGAACTTTTTATGCGAAAAAGAGTAAATATAACATTTTTACAACATTACAACATAAGTGACAGTAATCAATTATTTGTTATTAGTTCAATGGTCTACAAACAGAGGGCTCAAAATACTGAATTGGCTATTGGCCCAGATTTTCCATGGAGTTTGAGGTGCTATCTCTCACCTAGTTGGAGAGGAAAATACACACTTACATTTTGAGTAGTTAGTGGAGAAGTGTACAGAAATGTTCGCAGTGAGCAGCATAGCCAAAGGAAATCACACCTCCTTTTACAACAATAGTTGTCAAATTATGTGGCTTAAATATCCTGCAGCCACTTTGATAAGTAAAAGGTAAGTTGGTGAGTGAACTGTGGTTGTCAGGTTGGTACAGGTAGGGAGAAAGAGTGGCAGGTTGGTGGGGGGTGGATAGGGTGTGAGGTAAGTGGATAGATGCTTGGATTATGTTGAGTCTGGTAGGGGATGTTGGCTCTAGCAGATTGTTTGGTCAAGGGAAGAGGATGCATCAGGAAAGGAGATGGTGATAGTCAGCAGGGGCAGGCTGGGGATTGTCATGTCTAGAGACTTGGGTTAGGATGTGAAGGAAGGTTAGCTTTGATGTTGGAATAAGAGGGATGGGTATTAGGTCTGATGGGGTCACGTTGGGGAGGTGGCATTGAGTCAGGTACTTTTGGATACAGTGGGGTCAGATTGGGGTGATGAGGTTGTCATGATAATGGAGTGACGTTGTCAGATCATTGGGGGATAAGGTCAATGGTGAATCAAGGGTTTAATTTAATGATTACCAGGATGTAGATTAGGTTTATAATCATAATTCAACTTCAGTAATTATAAAGCCTAAGTGAATCTGAACCCTCTGAAATCTCTGACTGACTCAAAGTTGGGTATCTTTTCAGAGGATACCAGCCTGTGGGTAACTGTCCCAAGGAAATACCAATTTCTTGAGAAATTCCCATTGAGTTAGCTGCATCAAGATTTCCACATACATAGTCCTGATATACAACTTTGAAATACCTTGAAAAAATGACTAACTGGCCAATGAGATTTTTGCAACAATATGTTTTAAGTACTATCTTCCAACATTCTGTCCTTTAAAGAATTTATGTCCCTCCACTTTCAGCTAAGGATTTTTATGATAGCCTTTCAACTCTTTCACCAAAATAAGGTACGATGGAGAAAAAGATTAGATAAGAAGATTAGAACAAAAATGTTTCTTGGTGTATGTAGTTCTGTTCATTTTGACAATAGTTTTTATTGTTTTTTAACTTTTTGACACTAAAGTGCAATCAATATTCAACTGTTTGGGTAGACATTGATGGATTAGCTACCAAATTCCATCTGGTGATCAATTTACAAAGCAGTGGAGTTGATATGGAAAAAAAATTATCATGCAAAATGATATTGAGTGAAAGTCAGATCGAAGGACAGTGATTTTTGGAATCTCATAAACAGAAAAATTCACATTCCTATCATCCTGAACTTTTATAATGAAAGCTTATTTTGGCACCACATACTTCTATGAGACAATGTCCTCCCAAATGAGGACAAGTTAAAATATCATGCCTATCTCACAGCTACTCATTTGATGGACTGAATATGAATAGCAGACTTAAATTATAACCCAGAGTTCAAGGCACTGGGAGATAATGTGTCAGGTGTTACAGACATTTGGTGAGTAGAAGACAAAATGATTAATTATACATATTAGATTTCAGACTTGTTAAAAAAGATAAGTAAACTGTTTATTCTTTTTTTTTGGGTAGATCCTGGGTTGCATTCAAGATTCAAGAAGTGATCTTCACTTAAAAAGGTTGACGAACTTTGGTCTAGGAGTTAATACTGTTGAGGAAGATAGCAAATATTGCTTTGTTTATTTTCTGTCTTGAACTTTACACAGCAGCTTTAAGACCCTTTGGTCCAACCAGTCCATGCCAAATATAATCCCAAGCTAAACTAGTCCCAACTGCCTGCTCCTAGCTCATATCCCTCCAAATGTTTCCTATTCATGTATCTATCCCATTCTACATGCGAACCACCTTCTGTGTAAAAAGATTCCCTCTCATGTCTTTTTTAAATTTTTGTTCTTGCACCTTAAAAATGTGCCTCTTAATCTTGAAATCCCCATCCTATGGAAAAGACAACTACAATTAACTATATCTATACCTCTCATTATTTTATAAATTTCTGTCAGGTCACCTCTCAAGCTCCTATGCTCCAGTGAAAAAAGGTCCCAGCCTATCCAGCCTTTCTTTATAACTGAAACCTTCCATACCTGGCAACATCCTGGTAAATCTCTTCTGAATCCTCTCCAGCTTGATAATGCCCTTCCTATAACCGGGCACACAATTCCAGAAAAGGCCTCACTAATGCCCTGTACAACCTCAACATGACTTCCCAACTCCTAAACTCAAAGGGCTGAGCAATGAAGGCAAGTGTACCAAATGCCTTTTTAACCACCCCTTCTTTGTGTGACGCAAACGTTAAAGAATTATGTACCTGCACCTCCTAGGACCCTCTGTTCAACAACAGCACCCGAGACCCTACCATTAATTGTTTCAGCCCTACCCTTGTTTGTTGTACCAAAATGCAATACCTTGCATTTATCCAGATTGAACTCCATCTGCCATTTTTCAGCCCATTGAACCATTTGTAATCTTAGAAAACCTTCTTCACTGTCTACTGTGTCACCAATTTTGGAGTCATCCGCAAATGCAGGGAATTGAAATTATAAACATGTAAGCAGTACTTTTTTCAAGTTACCTTCTACTAATCATTTTCTGAGTGAATTTTCTATCCAATAGCTTCTTCATGCCACTTCATGGATTTAAGAAATCTGCTATCTTTCCAATGTTCAATAGTTCATTTGCGTTTCTATTAGCTATTTCTTACTGTCTTAAAAATCAAATGTGATCAAGTAAAACAAGGAAAAAACCCCTCTATTGAACATTAGATCCACCACATAATAGAATAAAAGAGGATTTTCCATTCAGGAAGCTCCTGATCAGCTGAACAATTCAGGAGATATGTTGAGAATTGAAATGTATAATGCTTCTTCAGAGTGGTACGAATTGGAGATTAAATTATAAAGCTAATTAAGGGGAGTGATAGGAGCAAAGTATTTTTGGCAGAGGCCTGGGGCAAATAGAGTATTAAGATCATGAGAAAGGAGAACAGGAGTAGCCATAGAATCCCTACAGTGTGGAAACAGGCCCTTCGGCCCAACAAATCCACACTGAACCTCAGAGCATCCCACCCACACCTGTCCTCTTGTAAGCCACCTAATCTATGCATCCCTGAACACTATGGGCAATTTAACATGGCCAATCCACCTAACCTGCACATCTTTGGACTGTGGGAGGAAACCCACGCAGACACAGGGAGAATGTGCAAACTCCACACAGACAGTCACCCAAGGCTGGAATTGAACCTGGGTCCCTGGTGCTGTGAGGCAGCAGTACTAACCACTGAGCCACCATGCTGCCCTAGTTAGCTCAGCCTCCTCCACCATTCAATATAGTTGCTTTAATGTTGTTTTCCTACCTGTTACCCATAACACTTCACTTTCTTTTAGATTAAAAATCTGTCTAACATTTCATTATATTCAATGCTACAGTCTCCATTGCTGCCTCTGTGGAAGAGTATTCTACAGGGTAATGATGCCCCTAAGAAGAAAAAAAACTCCCTCCTCAATTCCATCTTAAATAGGAAACCCTTTATTTTTGAACTGTCCTCTATAAACTATTTTCTAGTATGACCCCACTTTAACATTTGAAAATTGAGACTCAAGATGCCGACAGAAACAAGATTAATTAATTAGCGCAACAACATTTAGTATATAATTAAGCATAGAATCCTGACAGTGTAGAATGAGATCACTTGGCCCATTGAGTCCATACCAACCCCCCAAAGAGCATCCCACCCAGAACCACCACCTCCACCGCCCCCCACTCTATCCACATAACCCTGCATTCACCATGGCTAATCTACCTAGCCTACACATCCCTGGACTGTGGGAGGAAACTAGAGGGAACAGCAGAAACTTATACAGGTACTGGACACAGGGAGAATGTGCAAACCCCACACAGACAGTCACTCAAGGCTGGAATTGAATCTGGGTTCATGGCACTGAGAGGCAACAGTGCTGATCACTGAGCCACCACACCGCCTATTAAAGCTTGCCTATTGTCAATCACTTAGTAAATCATATAAATCTGAAAAATGTGTTTCTGAAGTACTATGCCAAAAAAACTATTTCAGGCACTCACCTGTCCATAGTTTCATCTAAAACATTCAAGCAGCAGGTAATATTACATTCGGATTTGCATCCAGCATTACTAATCTATGGTAAAATCACAGTAAGGTTTTCTAAAGGCCATCTTGACATCAATAATTTTAATGATAAATTACTTCAATTAAGGATTTTAATTGACAAAGTAGTATTCATAATTTCAGAGATGGCAGTTTCCTTACAGTTTCTACT
Source organism: Ginglymostoma cirratum (assembly GCA_024137785.1). Lineage (NCBI taxonomy): Eukaryota > Metazoa > Chordata > Chondrichthyes > Orectolobiformes > Ginglymostomatidae > Ginglymostoma > Ginglymostoma cirratum. Next base: position 22,821,211 of record JAHRHZ010000073.1, read on the forward strand.
GCACACAATGCATCTTTAAACTGAAATTCTCAAAATAAGCAATCCCCTGAATGTCGAACTGCATTCCTTCTAACCCAGGATGGCTCTATGGAGTGTTTTTAAACAGGCATAGGACTTGGCACACACAAATCAGTTTCATAGTTGTCCCCACTTCTGAATGAGATGACTCAGTGAAACCTCTCTCAACCATAGACTGTAATCAGCTTCTCCCCCTCCTCAAACAGATCAGTTGGCTGGTGGTGGTCAGTGGGGAGTTACAATAGGTCTGACAGCCTGAACCAGTAGGCTATTTGCTAGCAATTTTGAGCAGACAAAACAAAACTTGAAGGTGGAGGAGAGCACGGCAAGTTTGCAACCTTCATCATTACGCCTGAGACCTATATTGTGTGATCCACGTTTTAGGGACTGCTGTTTTACTTGATGTAAACTGTTTAAAAACTTACTGTACAGCAGATCATAGAATCATGGAGTCATGATCCAATTTATGATAAGCTATTTGAATTCCAAAACACAACCACAAGTGGCAAAAATGTGATTGATGGTTCTTAGCCAAATAGAGGCTCATATGACGTGTATAATTTCCTTCTTAGTTTGCATCTATATAGCACTAAGCAGTGTTGTTTTTCTCCCCAACCGAATGTGACTTATAGCTGATAATAACAAACTTACATTAACAACTGACTAGATAGAACAGTGCAATGAATGAATATTTCTTTTAATGCTGGTGTCATTTTCATGATTAAAATGCTAAAATCAATACCTCAGTTTGACAGAAGCCCATTTCATTATGGATTATTCCTTCAATTCCTTGCTGGCTGTGCATTCAACTTAGCCATTTCTACCTGACCATGACATGCATTACATTCCATTGATCCATCATTCCCATCGCCTTGGCTAACTAAAAGAAGTCAGAGTTTAGGATAAGGGGGGCTTTTTTTTTAGGATGGCAACCTGCAACTAGTGGAATACCACAGAGCCACAATTATTTACAATATATATTAACCAATTAGATAAGGCAAGTAAATGCACTATAGCCAAATAGGTGTGAAGGTAAGTGGTGAGAATTACACAAACAGTCTGCAGAGGGATAAAGACAGGTTTAGCGAGTGGGCAGAAACTTGGCAGATGGAAAATAATGTGGGAAAATGTGAGGTGAAGCACTTTGGCAGGAAGTAAATAAGATGAATTTAAATGGAGAATGACTGCATAAAGCCACAGATCAGGAGGATTTGGAATCATAAGAAACTATCATCCAAATTCAGCAGGTAATAAAGACGACCAAGGCAATGTTGGCATTTATTTCAAAGGGAACGGAGTATCAAAGAGGTTTCTTTCTAAAACTACACAAGGCACAAGTCAGGCCACAACTGGAACAATGAACAGTTTTTGGCCCCTTATGTAAGGAAAGATCACTGGAATTGGAGACAGTGCTGAGATGGTTCACTTGACGGATACCGGGTATGGAACGAATATTTTATGAGAAGATGTTAAGTAGGTTGGGCCTGCACTCATTGAAATTTAGAAGAATGAGAAGCGACCTTATTGAACGTACAAGATTCTTAGGAGACTCAACAGCGTAATTGTGAAGAGGTTGTTCCTCCTTGTGGGAGTGTCTAGGAACAGAGGGCATTTCTCAGACTAAGGGGTTGCATAAGGGGTCAACAGCATACAAAGTGTACTTAGCTGAATCATGATGAATGGAAGCTTACAGATGCATCACTTCACTGAGTACTGCACATAGTCCGCAAAGAGTAGGTGACATCTCATTCACAAACACAAATAAGGAAGAATGTCATTAGAGGTGAGGCGGATCCAATAATAAGATACCGTCTTTGGACAAAGACATGATAAGACTGTATGGTGGACTCTGTTCTGGTGCATAATCCTGATAATAGTTTAGCAGGTGTTGACCGTTTGTGTAGAATATCAGAAATTCTAAGAAGCTGATCCCAAGTAATACTGCACCAGTAAAATGCATCTCATATGCATCACAGATATTACTGGAAAGGATACCTCTAACTCTACTTCTAATATTTTCAAGGATATTGTTGCTGCTATAGGCTAGATAATTTAAGGTCAAAACTGTCTAGCATTCAAGATCACGCACTGGCACAGCTAGTGGGAACTCCGACTTTCAGTCCAGTCGTTCACCTTTTTTTTGCTTGCGTCTTTTATTATGTATTAACATTGCAGCTGATTAACTGCGTCTTTTCAAAGTTCAAATTACAAATCTAAAATTTTAAAACTGAACAGTACAATAATTTAACATTAGCTTTTATGAGCACAGATTCACTTATTTTCAAATTAAAAGGAAATAAGCCAATGCAAAAAATAAACAAATTTCACATTTTATTAGAATATTACTGAAATCACAGTACAAATCACCCTTTCGTAAGTTTAACACACAGTTAAGAAATGCGCAGAAAAATATTTAATTCAGTACTGCTGAGGTTTTGACAGTAGATCAGCTTAACATTGTTTTCTTGCACTACTGCCAAATAGGAACTTTACTCCATATATTACTAATGCTCTCCATGTGGAATATACAAAGGATTCATATATACTACAGCAAAATGCTAAGCACAAATTGCATGGGGTGACATTACTGAAGTTTCCTTTTTAATCCATTATTGTAACAGAAAATACTGCTTAAATGGAGTTCACTGTACAGAGCAATATGAAATGCATGCAGAGCAGAGGTTCCAGTTTTCAATACTTGGCGGTCACAAGCCCTTCTTTTTCCAGAAGTAGATCTGCATACCTTTGCTGGAGTTCCTTCTCTCTCTCCTGCTGCCGTGCAACATCTTCCCTCAAAGACTAAGTTTTGGAGTTAGGAAAGGAAATGACAAAAAAAAGGTTAAATGATGCTTTATGACAGATGATAATGGAGATTTACTCTTTAATGGTTCTTTTATGGATGCATCCTTTTGATACTCAGAAAATGTTTTGGAATAACCTTCACTGTGACTTTTTAAATCACATGGTTAAAGATTGCATTCTTTAAATGCGCTACAGAACTTTACACAATATTTAGCAGTTGCAGAGCCTATTATTCATGTTGCTTATGAAAAACGCATCCTGTCAAAGATAGATGAGTAGTAATAAGATTGTGACTAATTGACTAACATGACTTGACACAATAAAAACCACAAGTAATTGAGTTTTAAAATGAACGCCAGTCCTGCAATTAATAACTTGTCATTAGTACCAAGGAAATTTAATTCAGAATGAATACACCAATTGAGCTTTTCATATGACCACTGAGGACAGCAGCCTGTCCAAGGCCATAATTATTTGAATGAGAAAGCAATCCACCTAATATTGCTAAGGCTATCCACTTAGTCTATCCACTTAGTCCTTTATTCCATGTAAAATCAAATGCAGGTCAGAACCAAAACCTTTATCTTCTGCTGTACACAAGGGTCTTCCTTCCCATCGCCAGCCATGTTATCTTTCCACAGACAACTTCAGCTGATTAGGAGCGAGGACTGAATACTTCAGAGTGAAAATAGAGGAAGCACAAACTAATTTCTTTTTAACTGATGCATGTACTTTATCAATGGAAATGGTTTTCTTTTGAAAAAAAGAGACAGGCACTTAAGTTTTTGCTGATTTTTCTCGGTTGCCTTCTTTTAGGACAGAAAAATGTTACATATTATCTTTTGCTCTCAAGACCAGGTTTCAAGACTACTTTCAATTTACTACATGACATGAAAATCATTTTAAGAATTCATTTTAAAAGAATACATTGTGGCAACCAAAAAGTCAATCTACTGATTCTACAAAACTCAAATAAACAAAGGTAATCAGAATTACCTCTTGTCGCCTTGGAATAGCTATATCTTCATGCTTCTTTAATTCTTCAAAGGTACATAATTCCAGGTGTGCTTGCTCAATCTGATCCCAGAGATCACTCAACTGTTTCATAAGACCTGTAGCACGTGACTGATATCCTCCAAGTAGTATCTTCAGTTTTTTCTCCATTTTTGCTGCCTGTTTTGCTTCTGTAGTCATGTGATTTCTATTGGTCTATATAAAAAAAAGGTATTATGACCGAAAAAGTAATCCAGCATTTTCTAGGACCAAATAAAAACTAATTATCAGCTAGAACTGCTACATTACCCCTAAGGGTGTGTACGATTTAGTACTAATTTTATTTCAGAGTTCTTGGCCAAAAGATTTTTAATAATAACTCAAGATCAGTTTAATAGAATGTATTTAAAGCTAGACATGTTGTCCTTTTTTTTCAGATATTAAATAAGTTGTAGTGCAAAGGGATTATGAAGGTGAAGGAGTTTGAGGCGCTCACAACATATATACTGTTCATGCTGCTCATGAACAAGGGCAGCCAAAATGACAAACTTATTCTGACTAATTTAAAATAAGCTGTAGTTGCCAATTTAAAAGAAGCTATTACTAAGCTCATGAGGTCAAACTATGAATTGTGACAAATATTTTGAGGGAATTTTCTTAAAAACTGGTACATGGCTGCAACTTCACAATTCTAAAACTGCCTTCTAGCAGACCAACCCCCTCTAATCAACTTATATAACACATTCACTGTTAGAGGCACAATTATCTACTGCCTATTGTACTGGACAAGCAACACTAAAGTTATGAGTTTTAAGTTCACCAAGCAATGTTTTCAAATTAGCTTCAAAACATTTGCAGAATTTATAACCATCACTAGAAAATGACCACAGATACAGAAACCCATGTCTTTCACTTAAGGAATTTGCCATGTTTAATCACCTTGATTTTGTGCCTATTGATGTCGTAGAATGCATGAGATATATGGGGAATGTCTTCAAAAAAAAAACACCAAATTGTTCAAATTGCTCCAGCTTTATGAACATTCTTTGAATCATACAATAGAAAACTATGCAATACCAACACTGATTTAGTGAGCACAATAGAATAAAATTGGAGACAAAAGTAGAAGAAACCATCTAGCATATAATATCTCCTGATAATATAGGCCATATCTAGAAGACTGAGGCTTCAACTAAAATTAATTTTCTTACCGCTATATCTCACATTGATCCATTCACCATTTCAACAGCTTTCTAATTTTTTTTAAGTTAATTGTGAAAGGGAATATGATGTAGATAGTAAAGCTATCTCAAAATTATTAATTCTTTTGAGTTTCAGACTTCATTCCAGCCCACTTCATTGGCTACAATCTTAGTTACTGTTTAGATTCAAAATGGCAGTTAGACTTTGTCTTTCACAGTGGTGAAATTCACAATAATGTAGCTTGGGAGACTGGAATAGGAAGGCCAAAAAAAAAAACTTGCATTAAGTTATTATAAAGATGACATGCAAGTAATAATAACTGGAAATATGTTCATTTTGTCATTATCCTTCACTAACATGGTTATTTCAAACCATCACTCACAAAAGGATTAAGTAGGTCTATACATCTTCAAGTTGGAGTGTACTATCAAATGCTTACTTAGATATGGTCCACAGCTGTTTTTAATAGCAATAGAAGCATGGTAAATTCTCTGAATGGAACTGCTACTGCCTGATTCTCAGAAGTACCCGTGTGAATGATTTCCAACCTACTTACCACATTTCTCTGCCAAGATATTTTAAACAAATCCACCCTTTGTGAATAACTTGCTTGATTAACTGAAATTTATCCACAGGGGTATAAATAAAACATGCTACCATTGCAATCCTATTGTGCTTATTTTTTCAGCCAAAAATTGAGTTTAAAAAAGAAACAATGCTGAAAAAAAATGCTTACTCTATTCTTGCCACTCATTTTTGTTGTAGAACTGATAATTGTACATTAGGATTATACTAAGATTATACTAAAATAACAGAAGGCTAGGCAATTAAGACGGTAGATTATAAAATATAACATATTTTTGCTAATAAATACAAGGCAAAATGCTTTGTTGCACATTAAAGCAATCATGTTGTATCTTGGCGTGCATAACCAGTTTAGTCATGGGTTTTAAAGTGCAGGCTTTTGTAGGTTCCACATGACAATATTAAAAGTTAGAACACGGAATAATATTTAACTGCTGAAGCCAAAAGAACTAATGTAAATTAAACACCTAACAGTAGGCTGAAAGAAGACATTTATCATTTAAATTTCCTTTCAGTTTCATACATTTTAACAAGCCCTCATAATCAAGCAGCAAGTATTCACTATGGAAATTGTGCAATCTTCATCTGCAGGTAGATCATTACTTGCGACTATCGTATTTATTCTGCATTAAGAGAAAGTTCTAGTTTAAAAATATGGCTTCAGCTGAAGTGGATCAATGCTGCACTCTTCTGGATAAATAAGTGTAATTTTTTGTAAATGTCTAACTTTACTTCACATTCCCAACCATGTGCATTTTATTAAAAAGCATGCATGGTACTGTTTGAATTTCATTTTCTGCAGTCAATGCAAATTCTTGGAGTCAGTCTCCTCATTTGTTCAGTTAAGGTGACCACCTGCCACTTGGTATGTAGAGGAAACATATTTTGATAATGCACAGCATTGTTTGTACCTCTCTGCAAGAGGTTTGTACCAAGGCCACCGCAGTGGAGTTTGGCAGCGCAGGAGCTCTGGATTGTCTTGAACCTGTCAGCAAGGACAACCCTCACTATTGTAATTAAAAGTTTGCCACTCAAGGAGATTTGTCACAAGGAACTTGTTAGCGAATTCTAATGTTTCTGATCTGTTGATTCAAAGGATTTGTGCTGGTTGATCTCGCTCAGAGAAGGTTGCTCCACATGAAGCATTGAGGAGATGAAAGGCAGGCAGTGGTAGACTGAACAGGTCATCATGGCACGTTAAGTGAGGAAGTGAGATGTAGCACGGATGTAGCTAATGAGGTTTCATCAATTGGCAGATATGTGGGGAGTAATATTTGCAAGGACAGCATAGCAGTAGTGGTGCGCTGAATGGAGGGTTCCAGTTACGATACACATATTGCATTCAATGGAGTGTCAAAAACAGCAGGTTTTTTTCAGATAGGTACATAGTACTCTGTTGCAGAGTGTGATTGGGCAATGATTGGCTTTAAAAGGCTTCAATGTCAGATGCTGTACATAGCAGTAGCCTGTAACTTTGTAATACCTCCATTAAGGTCCTCCTCAAGTAACACAAGATGTCATGGGCAAAGATGAAGCTGCAGGTTGTGCTTGTTGGCTGGTTGTGTTGGTGTGTGTATATTTATATCTAACAACCAATATTGGGGAAAGCACTTGGCCTTGTGGTAGTCTGTTGGTAAATCCTCCCCATGCACTTCTCCCTTGCCCAGATGGATTCTAAATCTTTTGTTGCTAATGATTATGTGAACAACTGTCTTGACCCAGACTGGAAGCAGTAATGATAATTTTAGGAACAGGCCTATAGGCGGCTGTCGACATACATAAAATTTTAATTTTTTAAATTATTTCATGAATGTGGATGTCACTGGCAAGGCCAGCATTTTGTGCCCAATCCTAACTGTCTTTGAACCAAGTGTCTTGTTAGTCTTTTCAGAGGATAACTGAGAGCCCACCATATTGCTGTGGTTCTAGCGTTGGCCTCTGATTCACTGGCAGCCTCAGGCAGGGCTGGTCCTCAGGATGAGCCTCCTGATAGATGAAAAGTTCAATGGATAGCACCTAAGAACCTAATTGGTACTTGACTGGGTGAGCTTTTTAGCTGGTAGAGACAAGGATTTAATCACTCCTGAAATCTCCCTCTCTCTAACTGTCTCTCACCTTTGATTGTCTGCATTGCCCTTAAAAGACTTTACATGTAATTTAGTCAATTGAAACACACAGATGATTTACTGGTGGTGGTTAATAGATGAAAAGAATATCATGGGTGATTTGGGAGAAAACAGTTCAGTAAAAACAATTACGGATTTTAAAAAATTAAAAAGAACACACTTGAAGTTGCTTGCCTCAACACTTAATACACAGCACTAAATGGAGGCCAATGTTACTAATCTTGCAAAACACAGCATTTCAAATTAATGCCTTTACACTACCAATGAAAAGGTTATTTGAACACTTTGACCAAAAATTATGCAACATTAACACTACAAAGATCTACGTTAGATTTTCATTTACAAACATAATATTATCAGTACTTTGCAATTAAAGTGATTGTGAGGTTACCAACACTCAATTTGTCGAGAGCAAATTGGACAGCAGCGACCTGATAGAAGTTTATATAATAATGAAGGGTATAGATAGCTAATGGTAATTGTCTCTTCCCTAGGATGAGGGATTTCAAGACAAAGGGGTACATTTTTAAGGTGAAAGGAGATTTAAAAAAGACATGAGGCTCAAATTTTGTTTTACAGAGGGTGGTTCGCGTGTGGAATGAACTTGCTGAGGAAATGGTGGATGTGGGTACAATTACAACATTTAAAATATATTTGGAGAAGTACACGAATAGGAAAGGTTTGGAGGGATATGGGCCAGGAACAGGCAGGTGGGACTAAACTAGAGATTTCTTTCTTTTGAGGGGCGACACAGTGGCAATGGTTAGCACTGCTACCTCACAGCACCAGGGAACTGGGTTCGATTCTACTCTCGGGCGACTGTCTGTGTGGAGTTAGCACATTCTCCCTGTGTCTGCGTGGGCTTCCTCTGGGTGCTCCAGTTACCTCCCACAGTCCAAAGATGTGCAGGATAGGTGGGATTGGCCATGCTAAATTGCCTGTAGTGTTCAGGGATGTGTAGATTAGGTGGGTTATCGGAGGATGGGTCTGGGTGGGATGCTCCATGGGTCAGTGTGGATTTGTTGGGTCGAAGGGCCTGTTTCTACACTGTAGGGATTCTATGTTCGGCACTTACTGGTTGGACCAAAGGGTCTGTTTATGTGCTGTATGACACACACTTGCTTCCAAACACTTCTGGCACTGAAAATATATTTTCATAAGTATGAAGTCTCAGTCTTCAGATTATCAATATTGCTGGTGAGTTTAAAAAAAAGCGTAACTTCATTTCTAAAACCTTTGGTTTCACTTCTTATCTCTCTCTTTTATCCCATTCCACAATGATGGCATAAGAGCCACAGTGCTGTTGGGGGCGGGTGCTGGGACTTCCAGGATTTTAACCCAGTAACACTAAAGGAACTGTAGTGTTCCTATCCGAAAAACTATTGTGGTGCAGTTGTAGAATCCCTACCTCTGAGCTAGGAGACCCAGGGTCAAGACCCACCTGCTCCACAAGTGTGTAATAACATGTCCAGATAGGTTGATTTAAATAACTTTCCATGTATCCACTGTCCCTGTCCTTCTCACTCGTAGTAGTCGTGGAATTAGACCATATTGTCTAAGGCGCCTTGGTTAATTTCTACCGTGCATCTTGTAGATGGTACACACTACTACTACTACTAAGTGTTGGTGGCAGAGAGAGTGAGAGTGAATGTTTATAGATGTGGTTTTGAAGAGGCTGCTTTTACCTTGGATGATATGAAGCTTTTTGAAAGTTGTTGGACTGCACTCATCCAAGCAAGTAGGGAGAATTTGATCATACTCCTGACTTGTGCTTTGTAGATAGTGAATAGGCATGGGGCAAGCAGGAGTGAGTTACTAACTGCAGGATTCCTAGCCTCTGAACTGTTCTAGTAGCCACAGCATTTATACAGCTAGTCCAGTTCACTTTCTGGTCAATGGTTCTCTAATCTGACTGATCAAGGAGACACAGTTGCTTGCCCTACTCACATGCCCCAGCCCCCTACGGGGTATACTGTGTTGAAACACTTTTGTAATCGCAACAAGTCATAGTTTAAAATCCCATATACAGTGTTAGATGCCACTGGCTCACCCTGATTGCAAAATCTACTCAATATATTTAGCTAATATTCATCCTTCAGAACTAAAGAGATCTTCTGACAGTTGAAAATAATGGCAACACTTCAATTCTTGCAAGGGTCATCTCACTGTACAGAATTCATATGGATATAACAGACAAGAGATCTCTAAATTGCTGACCACATACATTTAGTCAACAGCTAATGTTGCAAATAGAATTACTTTTGTGACCATCTCCCTCTGATGGATACATGTGTAATTACATTATGCAACATTAAAATTACACAGCTGTTCCAATTTCAAAAGAGCCAGAAGTCAAAGTAACAAAGTAACACAGCATGGAAACAGGCCCTTTGGCCCAAACTGATCCATGTTGACCATGATGCCTACTCAGCTAGTTCCAACTGCCCACATTTGGTCCATATCCTTCTAAACCCTTCCCATTCATGTATCTACCCAAATGTTTTTTATATGTAAGAATAAAATGCTTCTTTTGGATTAAGAACAAATGGAAGTTGAAGAAACAAACAACAAACATCTTTTATATTTTCTAACCAAGATTCAAGCTAACTTAAGGTCCAATTTAAACATAACATTTCCCATTCATCTATGATCTTCAATAGTCAAGTCAAGAATAAAGAAAGGTCATTATGGAGTGTTAGACTATAACGTGAAATGATACTGCAGACTTAGCCCAGTTTCCAGTGGGAAATACCCACAGCACAAACTGCAATTTGGCACTGAAAGGCCATAAGGTGGGATTTGGGTAAATGGAAAATGTCATACTACTATAATGGGGCTTCTTTTCTGAGTTGGACTGTGACACTTCGGTGGATCTTAATAGGATGCTATGTTCTTTGCATGCCCCGTACCGTAACTAATCTGGGCACTAAATAAAACATTCCAGTCAATTTATTGTTCACACAGACTTATCACTGCAACCACCACTTGCCCCCACCCTCCCCAGTCAAAAACAATAAAAATTCTTCTTAATTAAAAAATAAATTTCATTCATACATATTTCAAATTGGAATGGAGTAATATTGCTATAATTTGTTGCTAGTAAGTTTAATTGCTGTAGAATTAAACACTTTCCCACTCTGGATTTGATTTAAGTCATTTATTACAACATAAGAGAATCAATGCAGATTGCCTTTTATCTTACTGATCTTAACTTTAACTACACAATGCTACTTTGGCAATCTCATTCCTAAAAACACAGCACTATTTGTTTAAACTTGTCTGCAATCAATTTGCTCGGACCTTTCTTCTAATATTCACATGTCAATAATGAGCCTCTTTTAGCTACTCTGTAATTTGTTTCCCAGTTACTAAACTGGCTGTAAACAATCACAAGTGAGATAACTCAGTTAATTGCCCTCAGGTGGAAAGGTTGAATGGTACTAATCTTATATTCTCTAAGAAATTGGTTTTATATAGGTTTAACTCATGCCCTTTTGGCCATGAACAAAACAAAACAAAACCCAGTCTTTTCATCTTTCACGGCAGCTAATAGTTTTCTAGTGTAAACTAACCTCCAGCTTCTTTTCCAGTGACTCTATTCGGTCTTTTTTGCTAGCCAGGTTAGCTCGAGTATACCTGTTTTGTCCAGGTAGGTACAACACCTGACTGTAACATTCTTCCCAAACCTGATTGTATGCTTCAAGAGGAAGGTCTCCATGTCCCATACCGTGTTTTACAACCTCCATCTCCAGTGTCAACAAATCACTGGCCTGAAAAAAAAGTACGCAGTAGAGATGTTATAAATACTTATAATTATAGGCATTATTGAATGTTGTTATTTCTCCCCAAATGAAATCTTACCCGCTACTTTAGAAGATTATAACATTGTACTATAAGTTTCACTTCAAATAGCACCAAACCTGAAACACTATATAGAAGGTGCTGCATTGCTTTTCTGGTGCAAATTACCATTCTATTAAACAAAATAGTAAATAAGTTATAACAAATGAAAAAGCAGCAATGTAGAAATACATTTGTTGTTGTCTTCATAATTGCTTTCATAGGTTGGGCAGATGAAAGTAGCAAGTGGATTTGAAAAAAACTTTAATAATTTTGCCACAAAAGCTGACCTATTTTGAGAGCATCTGGTCCTGAGTGAATGGGTCCACTGATTCATGACACTCGTCAAACTCTGTAACACATTACTGACATCCTGTGGCACAATTGGGGTATCGTACAACACCATGGAACATTGTGGTGACTTGAAGTTGCAATTTCCTTACCAAGTGCATTTGAAACCAGGGCTCAAGCAATAAAGGCATTTACTGAAGGCTGCAGTATTGTAGGTGTACAATTTTGATTCCCAACATTAATTGATCAGAAGTGACTACATGTTTTGCCATCATCGATGTCATTGGTTTGTGCCTGTTAGTTCATTTTCCGGTGTCAGTGCTGGTTTATACCTCTTGCATGTAGTGATGCTGGCAATTTTTGGCCAATCATTCCGCCATATTCTCTGGCTCTGGGTAATATTGAGTATTCACTCTAAATATAACTGCTTGAAGCTCACAGAATTGTCCTTTCCACCACTGCCCTCTTTCTCTGCCATCTTTTGTCATTCATCAGCTCCTGAGTCCTCGCCAAGACCCTCCTCCCGAGCTTACGTCAGCCCTCATAAAAACGTGCTGTCCCCCTCTGCCCTCATCATCCAGGTCTCTGCTCTCTATCCTTTGCCAGCCACAATCTATCAGGCCCAGTCTCACTCCCAAACTTGGCAAATAAACTGTTCCTTTTTTTGTTTTTTTTTTAAGATCTTCACCAACTTTGATACAGCCAGTGGCCTAGGACATCACTGAGTTTGTCATCATAGACGCTACAATTGCATGTGCAGAAAGTGAGCTTTCAGAAGATTCAGGATGACCAAAGATAGCTATTTGGTTACAGCCCAAAATATAGTCATAATGCATTGTTCCCCAACTTTCCACTCACAAGTAGAACTTTCACTTTGATCAAAATTCATAAATTTTGTCAGCCACCTGGGAAAATAAAACACAAAATACTTATATCTGACTTTATGAAACCTTTGCATTTAAAAAAAAGTCATAAAGGAATTTCAAGCATTACAGAAAGGAAACAAAACAGAACATTTTTGAAATTCTAGCTTATTTATTTAATCAAACTATAAGCCCTCAAAGACTTTCTAAACATTATTGCTGGCGCTTCCTAGACTGGCACATCACGACCAGTTTAAAATAGTGCAAAACTCAAGGATCTAATAGGCAAGGTTAAAGCGTAGCCATTACTGTCCCAAAGAACACAATTACTTTTCCAGATACAAGCATATTTTAAACTCACTACATGCTTTGTCCCCATGTCGTTCCAATGTTACCAATAAACTGAATGATAATAACTGATTATTCTGACTGAAGCTCATAAGTGCTTCATAAGCAATCACATGAATCCAAACTTTTCATGAATTTGCCATTACTTATTGCAATACACATGAACAAAAGATCAAGTGTTTACCTGACTTCGTGTAAGGATATTTCAACTTCAACAACAGAATACATAGAACCATACAGCACAGGAGTTCAATCAACAAATCATAACTGTGACAGCTCTTTGAAAGACGTATCCAATTCGTCTCACCCGATCTGCTCTTTCCCATAGCCCTGCATAATTTTACCCTTCATATAGTCATACAATTCCTTTTTAACAATTACTAAAGAAGCTGCTTCCAACACATTCTCAGATACAATATCCAAATTACAATATGCTGCATAAAAACATTTCTTTTTGCTTCTTTTGCTGATAAACCTAAATTTGCATTCCCTAGTTGCCAGCTCTCTTGATACTGAAAATAGTTTCACTCAAGTTACTCTACCAAACCTACATCCACGTATTTATTCAACTCTCTTTTGAAATACATTATTGAATTTGTTTTCACCATTCTTCAAAGCAGAATATTCTAAATCCCAAACTTGGTAACAGAAACAATTTCACCATCAAAACCGTTCATGCTTTTGAACAGCACTATCAAACCTTCCCCCTTAAAATTCTCTGCTCTGAGGAGAGCTACTCTAGACTCTCTTCAGTTTGTCAACACAACTGAAGTTTTTCCAATCCTGACTTTGTACTTGTAAATTTCCTCTAGCCCCTCTCCCTTTTTTGAGCGTCTGATGCGCAGAACTGGGCACAATATCCCAGCTGAGGCTGAGCACTGGCATTAATTATTCTACAATTGCAACACCAAAGAAGGTGTATTTTAAAGATATTATTAATAACTAGTAAGAGTTCATTGTAATTTTTGGTATAGGTATGCAAATTATCCAAATACACCTTATAATATCTGGAAACAAACAAGCTGCACTGCTGGGCCAAAATTCTACTGATCTTAGCTACATTCCCATGATCAGAATACACCTGCACCCAATAAGAAGAATAATACATAAATAATTCAGGCAGCTGAATAGAAAACTGAATCTTTTCATCATAGCTTTTCTTTTGTTAGTAGTTTAGCTATTGGCCCTTGCATTTCCATAACTGTCAATACATGAGTTTAGCCTTGTTCCAGACCTAAAAATTAATCACATGGTTAACTCTAGTACTTTTCAATTATGTAGCCAAGAGCACAACAATTGCAAAATATGACAAAAATTATTCATTCAATTTAGCAAATGTAATACCTGAACTTGTATTTAGTTTCATGTTGTTTTATTCATTTTGTACAACTTAAAAATTCAATTTTTTTAAAAAAACCTTTCAAAAAAAAAAAAAGGCAGCACAGTGGTTCAGTGGTTAGCACTGCCGTCTCACAGCTCCAGGGACCTGGGTTTGATTCCAGCCTCGGGCGACTGTCTGTGTGGAGTTTGCACGTTCTCCCAGTGTCTGCGTGGGTTTCCTCTGGGTGCTCCAGTTTCCTCCCACGGTCCAAAGATGTGCAGGGTAGGTGGATTGGTAATGCTAAATTGCCCATAGCTCCCAGGGATGTCTAGATTAGGTGGGTTAGACAAGGGAAATGCAGGTGTCGGGGAATGGGTCTGGGTGGGATGCTCTTCAGAGGAGCGTTGTGGATATGTTGGGCCGAATGGCCTGTTTCCACACTGTAGGGATTCTATGAAAATTCTATAATGATGTATATATAAGTAAATAATGACTAAGGGTTTTTTTTAGTTTCAGAACTCCAAATATATTGTCAGATTAGAAAACAAATAGCGGAAACAGAATGCATAAAAGAATTTAAGAAAATATACAATTTGCATGGGAAATTTCAGCAGAGAATTCCAGGAATAACAATCTTTCATTTAGAAGGTTCACATATCATCATGGTGTTGGGGATGTATAGTATTAACTTTCATTAACTTTTCTTTTTGTAAAATATTTTCAATGTCTCTGGCGATATAATTCAGTACTTCCTCTTGTAATAATCACAACCCTGAAAAGCCAATATTTTTACTTTCAGTAATTAAAATAGATTTTAAAAGCTTATTACCACATATTGACAAATGCATTTTCTTTCAGTTTTATATTGTCTATTTGCACAGAAAATATGTGCAAATAGACAATGTAAAACTGAAGGAAAATGCATATGCTTCATCATTTTTAGAATTTCACGTACAGTTTACCCAACTCTGGATTCTACCATACCCAAATAACTTCCAGAGAGAATGTTCTACATAATTACTTCCTAATTCTCAATTGTCGTCAAGAAATAGTCAAGATTATTCATTCGTTCCACAGCTCTTCTGTTCAACTCTAAACTACGGCACTCCATTAATACCCCCAAAGTCTTCTCTATAATAGCACAGGAAACTGTAGTGTTCACAATCAGTTAATTCCTATTTCCTCCAATTTCAATCCAATCAGTTGCTCATCAAATTCCTTTTCAAAGGAGTTTACTGACTGACCCTTAGATGTCTTTTCGAACAGGTCTGCTAGACAGTATAAAAGATCTCCTAAAATGTCAAGTACTGTCTGAGCAGTATTAATTTTTTGTGTTTCCACTTTTGTAGCACAGTAAGGAATGGCTTGCACACATCTCTATCACCCAGCAGTTTTAAGTCATGGATCTCACACTTAATAATTCTTCTCCCCAAGATGAACAAAACACAAGCCGCGTTTCCTTCAGAATAAAGCATAGCATATCCTAGAATTATTTTCCTTCATTAACATTAAAATTTTTTTGCCTCCTACCTCTTCAGAATTTACTAATTGGAATTATTCGAGTGTCCCATCATCCAAGGTGAATAAAGGGTCACATGCTCAATTTAAAACATTACAACCATTAACAAACCTTTTTCATATCTTCTTTGCTGATTTTTTCATATACGTTGTGTTCCAGGAAAGCAATATGCTCAGCATTGCTAGAGCTTGATCCTGCTCCTTTTCCTCTTTTTCCAAATTGGTCTACATATGGATGATGAAGTGTATCGTAGTGTAACATAATGATCATTTCTTTCTTCACCATCTCTTCAGCTTTCTGCATCTCAGTCAGAGGTGGTTCAACATTCAGAGGCCGTAAAATGGTTTCATTTACCTAAAAATCAAAAATTCAGCTTGTACACAACAATTTCATTTTTAAAGAATATTTCAATAGCTCATATGTATGATATCTAATCTCAAAAATTATGAACAAATTATTTATATATCTTTCATGTTATTGTCTCATTTTCATTGTGCAATTCTTCCATTGATAAGATAGGCTTTACTTCCACATTCTGTAGGATATAATTTACTGGCTTTCAATTTCATGCTATTTTTTACTTGTATTTATAAAATTGCAAGTTTTGTACTTACCTCTGTAGGCCTTGGAAGATTTCGCTGTACCGATTGGTGCCTCTTTTTTAACTCCCTCTCTCGTTCAGCATCTTTCATTGCCTGAAAAGGAAAAGATAAGAACTTTGAAACTTATAAACAAAGACTAGGCTTTAAAGTAAAAATGCACACGCTATACACATTGGACTACTTCACTGAGCTATCAGGTCATTTACTTAAAGAATGGATCAGTTTCTGGAATTCAAATAGTGGCCATATGATCTAATGAAAACATTACAATTAAAATGGAATTTAGTAAATTCATGTACAATGCAGCGTGTGTTCATAAAAAAGTATTTTCACAGATCAACTTTGGTAGAGTTCCTGAGGCGGCTTACTTGTCTACGGGATTCTACATCAGCGGCATCTTCTATGAAGTTATCTTCTGTCTCTGGTTCCTCAAGCTCTCGCTCTGCATTCTCTGGGAGCACGATTTCAAAATCATTCTTTGGAGTTGGAAGGTTCAGCAGTCCCATTCGCAGTTGCTCTCGATGCTCTCTTTCCTACAAACAAAATCAATCATAAGTTTTGGGAAAGAGTAGCAAAGCCCAGAGTTACATCACAGGGGAAGGCGATGGCCGAGTGATATTATCATTGGACTATCAATCCAGAGACTCAGGTAATGTTCTGGGGACCCAAGCTTGAATCCTGCCGTGCCAGACAGTGGAATCTGAATTCAATAAATATTTGAAATTAAAAGTCGAATGATGACTATGAATCCATTGTCAGCTGTTGGGAAAAACCCATCTGGGTCACTAACATCCCTTAGGGAAGTAAATCTGCCATCCTTACCTGGTTTGGCCTACACTCCAAGCCCATAGCAATGTGGCTGACTCTCAACTGCCCTCTAGGCGATTAGGGATAGGCGATAACCCTCATCCCATGAATGAATCTAAAAAAAAAGCTATAGGGTTGATAAAATATTCATGTTGGATTTAATTACAAAACTTTAAAACCATGAAAGCTTCCAAAAAGGATTACTGAGATCCCGGTCTTAAAAGAAATCTGGCTGAGGGGAAAGGATATATCCCACTAAACGATGTCTCCCCAGCTGGCTATTCCCTCCCCTGCTGTCCAGTGGCAGGATGGGTCTGACTACTGTGATACACAGTGCAGACAAGCAGAGATTACGAATTTTAAGATATCTGTTAAGATGACCACAGTACATCACATGATTTTGGCAGTATGGAGCATAAGCACTGGATAGTTCTGAAACTGTTACAAATGCCTAATTAAATATTGACAGTCACCCATGAAATTAACACAATTACTTGTTAAGGATGGGCTATCAACAAAACAGGCTAAACACAGCAGTTAACTTGTCTTTCTACTCAATCACAGACAGGGTTAGATGAATGCAAGGGATCACATCGATTTCTCAATATGTTTGAGACAAGAAGCCATGGAAATACAAAATATCTTGGCTGCTTCAAACACTCAAAGGTTTAAAACAACCATAATACAAGATGCTTATTGGTCTAACACACTACCTTGTTTGAAAATGATATTGAACTTGTTTAAATCAGACAGCACGGTAAGACAGTCATGTTTTTACTTGCTTTTAAAAATAACAGCAGAAGCTATTGAGACATAGACACCAACTGAATGCCATTGAATCAGCTGCAGCACTCTATGCAGCCAAGGTATTAAATAACTATGTCCTGAAAGTGGGTGAAGGACTCCTCCCAAATTATTTCAACTTCAGGTTCCTTGAAAACTTACCACCCAAGCAATTTAATCACAAGAAGCTTCTCTCACTTACATCTATTACTAATTACAAGAATCCTCCTGTTAAAGCACCTACTCATCTAAGAAACTACAGGCCTGCTACAGAGGAAAAAAACGTACAATGCAAAATTGTAATTAGATTGTGCTTGCCTCAAATGTACCTAGTTTTTGTGCGAGGGTAGTCAAGTAAGTGAGGCATTGTATTTATTTTAAACTTCTGGGATAAATTCATGATAATAACATAGTAATATCCTTATGTTTAAGCTAACAAATGTTTACAGCAGGAATGATTTAAATTGGGACAAATCACTCAGAGTAAGAACATCTAAGCACTGCACGTATTAAAACACTTAAATTATGGACAATAAGAAAACACAAATCGTGTTTATGATACATCAAATCACACCTTAGTGTGACCCTTTCTCCAACTTTGAACATTTTACCTTTGTTTCACCTCATTAGCCTTGTTTTTAAAAAGTTTGTCTTTGCAGTACAACCAAGTACAAATAAGACATTTTCTCACTGATCTGGCTTCAGTGCATTCCTCCATCAGTCTTTGCGCCAAGAAATTTCTCATCCTTGATATTTAACCTATATCTGAGAGCACTGTGCTCTATCTCTTGAGATTGCTGCTCTCCCCTCTTCGATCTTCACTTTCATGTAAACTCCCTAATCCATACTTAAATCCAGCCACATAAACTTGTCATTTTACACAGCTTTGCTACTCAATGTGTTAAGAACGTTTCTGATCCCATACATGAATCATTCTCCATTCCCGTTATCTTGCCCTTTCCCAATCCTACTTTCTTCTGCATCTCCAAATGCACCAAGAATTGTGTTTGCAACAATTACTTTGGTCCTCCTAGTCTGCTCAACTATACCACAACGTATAACCAAGTAAGACTAATACTCTCCCATGCCCTGGTCATTCATCCACAATGGAATTTACCTCCACCCTCAGGTTCATGGGACATAGACCTGAATGCATTTGGCAGCCATTCACTGTCAAATATGACTCAGCTAAATAAAGCACCATTAGGTCCTGGTCACTGTTCTAGGAATGAAAAGATAACCCTAGTCTCTTTTCTTGACTGCATGCTTTTTTAAAAATCTATCGTGTTTCCTTGTCAACTAAAAAATGTGAGGAACTAATGATTTTTTTGACACTAACATTGAGACCCTACAATCAGCAGCCCTGCTGTTACCACCCCTTCCCAGGCTTCAACAGGCCAACTGTCTTCTAACGCCATCACTAAGCTGTCTGTCATTAAGATTTTCAATTTTTACTTGTCCTGTTATAAAATTCTGGAATCAGAAGTTGCAAATAAAAATGTTTGCCACTTCTTTAAACTTATTATAATTCTAGTTACTATCATAGAATAGATGGCATAAGAAGGGTCATAAATATAAGAACATATGAACCAGGAGCAGGAGTAGGTCATCTAGCCCTGCGAGCCCGCTCTGCCATTCAATAAGATCATGGCTGATCTTTACATGGCCTCAGTTCCACTTACCCACCCGCTCACCATAACCCTTAACTCTTTTACTGTTCAAAAAAAATTATCTACCTTAGCTTTAAAAATATTCGATGAAGAAGCCCCAACTACTTCACTGGGCAGTGAATTCCACAGATTCTTTTGGGTGAAGAAGTTCCTCCTCAATTCAGTCCTAAATCTGCTTCCCCCACGTCCGCGTCCAACTCCCCCCAACCCCCAACTTTGAGGCAATGCCCTCTTGTTCTTGTCTTATCCACCAGTGGAAACACCCTCCCTGCTTCTATCTTATCTATTCCCTTCATAATTTTATATGCTTCTGTAAGATCCCCCTCATTCTTCTAAATCTGAATGAATATAATCCCAGTCTATTCAGTCTCTCCTCAAACCATCCCGGTCAACTCTGGGATCAACCTAGTAAATCTCCTCTACACTCCTCCAGTGCCAGTACATTCTTTCTCAAGTAAGGAGACCAAAATTGCACACAGTACTCCAGGTGTGGTCTCATCAGCACCCTATACAGCCGTAATATGAACTTCCTGCTTTTAAACTCAATCCCTCTACAAAGAGGGAAAAAATTCCATTTGCCTTCTTAATTACCTGTTGCATCTGCAAACCCAATTCATGCACAAAGACACCAGGTCCCTCTCCACAGCAGCATGCTGCAATTTTTTTTTATCATTCAAATAATAGTCCTTTTTACAGTTATTCTTACCAAAATAGATGATTTCCTATTTATCAGCATTGTACTCCTTCTGCCAGACCTTTGCCCACTCACTGAAACTATCTATATCCCTCTGCATTTTCAGAGTCCTCTGCACATTTTGCTGTACCACTCATCCTAGTGTCATCCGCAAACTGTGACACGCTATACGTCGTCCCCAAATTCAAATCGTCTACGTAAATTGTAAACAACTGCAGTGCCAACACTGACCCCTGAGACCCACCACTAGTCACTGATCGTCAACCAGAAAAGCACTCATTTATCCCCAGTCTTTGCTTCCTGTTAATTAACAAATCCTCTATTCATGCTAATGCATTGCCCAAAATGCCACGCACCTTTATCTTATGCAGCAGCCTTTTGTGTGGCACCTTGCCAAATGCCTTTTGGAAATCTAGATACACCAGATCTACTGGGTCCCTGTTGTCCACCAAGCTTGTAATGTCTTCATAGAATTCTAGTAAATCAGTTGAACATGACCTGCCTTTCAAGAAGCATGCTTATATGCCCAATGGGACAATTTCTATCTAGATGTCTTGTTATTTCTTCCTTGATGATTGAATCAAGCATTTTCTCCACTACAGAAGTAAAGCTAACCAGCCTATAATTCTCCATCTTTTGTCTACCTCTTTTTTTGAATAGTAGCATCTCATTTGCTATTTTCCAATCTGCTGGAACTCCCCCAGAATCCAGCAAATTTTGGAAATTTACCATGCGTGCATTTCCTACTTCTCCTGCCAGCTCTTTTAGTACCCTGGGATGCATTCCATCAGGACCAGGAGACTAGTCTACCTTTAGCTCCATTAACTTGCCCAACACTACCTCTTTCGTGATAATCATTGTTTCTAGGTCCTCACCTACCTTAGTCTTCTCATCATCATTACGGGCATGTTATTTGTGTCCTTCACTGTGAAGACCGACACAAAATACCCGCTCAATGCCTCGGCTATTTCCTCATTTCCCATCATTAAATTCCCTTTCTCATCCTCTAAAGGACCAAAGGACTCTTTTCTGTTTTTTTATTTGTAGAAACTTTTGCTGTCTGTCTTTATATACTGGGCTAGTTTACTCTCAATCTACCTTACTGTTCTTTATAGCTTTTTTGTGCCTTTCTGTTGACCTTTTAAGTTTTCCTAATCTTCTAGTTTCCCAGTGGTCTTTGCCAATTTGTATTTTTCAGTCTGATAGCCTCCCTTATTTCCTTAGACAGCCATGGCTGATTACCCCTTTTCCTAGTTGTTCCTTTTCACTGGTATATACTTTTGCTGAGTACTTTGAAAAATTGCTTTGAAAGTCCTCCACTGTTCCTCAACCGTCCCACCACAAAGTCTTTTCTTCCAGTCTACTTTAGCCAACTTGTCCTTCATCCTATTGTAGTATTGTATTGTTTAAACACAAGACCTTGGTACTGGATTTTATTTTCTCACTTTCCATTTGTATTCTAAATTCAACCATACTGCGATCACTCCTTCCAAAATGATCCCTAACTATGAGATCATCAATTATTCCTGTCTCATTAAACAGGACCAGATCTAGGATAGCTTGCCCCCTTGTTGGTTCCACTACAGACCATTCAAGAAAACTATCATGGATACATTCAATGAACTCCACCTCAGGGCTGCAGTTACTGACTTGTTTCGACCAATCCACATGTAGATTAAAACTCCCAATGATAATTGCTGTACCATTTTAATATGCATAAGTTATTTCTTTGTTTATTAAGCGCCCCAATGTGATGTTATTATTTGGTGGCCTATAGACTATGCCTATCAGTGACTTTTTCTTCCGGAATTTCTAATTTCCACCCAAATGGATTCAACCTTATTCTCCATAGAACCTATATCATCTCTCATTACTGCACTGATGTCATCCTTAAATATCAGAGCTACACCACCCCCCTTACCTTCCTGTCTGTCCTTCCAAATAGTCCCCTGGATATTTAATTGGCAGACGTGACCATCCAGCAACCATGTCTCCGTAATGGCTACGAAATCATACACATTTGCGATGATTTATGCCGTTAACTCATCTACCTTGTTTTGAATGCTACAAGCATTTGGGTAAAGTGCCTTTATGCCAGTTTTTATACTTTCTTTTTGAATTATAACATCTCCGTTAATAACAACTCCTGCACACGCGCTAACCTGCTGCTTTCTTTTCAATTTACCATTATTCTTCCTGTCATTTTCCTCTTCCCTTCCCCCCCAGTTCAATTGGTTAGTAACTACCTAATCAACCATGATTGAATGGCAGAGCAGACTCAATGGGCTGAATGGTCCAATTTGTGCTCCTACGTCTTATGGTCTTACGTCCTTTTTGCTTGAACAGGTCGGTTCAGGTTGAGACCAACCCAACAGTAGATCCCTCTTGTTCCAAAACTGATGCCAATGCCCCATAAAATGGAACTCCTCTTTCTCACACCACTCCTTTAGCCACGTGTTTACTTCCCGTATTTTCTTATCCCTAAGCCAATTTGCACATGGCTCAGGTAGTAATCCGGAGATTACTCTTGAGGACCTGTTTCTTAACTTCGTTCCTAGTATTTGATAATCCCCAAACAGGTCCTCCTTCCTTATCTTGCCTATGCTGTTTATCCCAATGTGTACCACAATAACTGGATCCTCGCCCTCCCGCTCTAATATCCTTTCAAGCCAGTCGGAGATGTCCCTTACCCTGGAACCAGGTAGGCAACACACCTTGCAGGACTCTCTATCCTGCTTACAAAGGATGCTATCAATCCCCCTAATTATAGAGTCCCCTACAACTACCACTTGACTTTTTGCTCTCCCCTTTTGAATGGCCTCCTGTACCACAGTGCAGTGGTCAGCTGGCTCATTCTCCTTACAGCCCTTTTCCTCATCCTCACAGGGAACAAGTACCTTATATCTGTTGAACAAGGTCAAGAGATGAGCCTGCTCCATTCCTAAATTCAGGATCCCCCTACCTGCCTCACTTGCAATCACACCCTGCTGTCCCTAATCACTGACTGAATTCGAAGTACTTAATCTACCAGGTGTGACCGCTTCCGGAAACAAAGCATTCAGGCACTTCACCCCTCCCAAATGTGCCACAGTATTTGAAGCTCAGATTCCAGCTCATCACCTATGAGCTGAAGTTCCTTGAGCAACCAACACTTGCTGCAGATGTGGTCACTTCAGCTCACAATGAGAATTGTCAGCTCCCACATCATACAGCTACAGCACATCACCTGCCCAGCCATGTCAACTAGTTACTTATTTTATTAATTCATGTAAATTTATTAATACTTCTTTGCAGTGCTCTTTATCAAATTTAGTGCAGATTTCCTACCAGCCAATCGGGTCACAGCTTCCCTGTGGCGCCACTCCAGTTTTTTCCTCGCAGCTACGACGTGCCTCGAGCTCAGTCAGTTTCATACTCACTGTATACTGCTGTTCTGCCCTCTGAGTGCTGCGTGGAGACTAGGCCACAATTCCCGAAGTCAGCTAGTTTTATATTCACTCGGTGCTGCTGCTCTGCCCTCCAAGTGCTCCCTGCAGACTATCATTTAGCTTAATGATCCATAATACTTTATCTACATTTTGGTCAAATTATATCTGCTAGTAGCAGCAATGAATGATACTGGTTATCATTTAAAGAACGTATGCTAAATAACAAAGCAAGAGTCGGCTATTTCACTCAGAGGATGTTCTTCCATTCTATCTTATTGCTATTTTCCACTTCTCTCCCCACACTCCCTGACACCTGTAGTATTCTAGAAATCTATTTCTTCCTTAAATATTGTCATGGGCTTGACTTCCACAGCCTTAGATGGCAGAAAATTCCACAAGTTCACTACCTGAAGACATTTCTCTTCATCACAGTCCTAAAATGGCCTATCCAGTATCCTGAGACTTTTTGTTCTGGAACTCCTAAGCAGTGGAAATATCCCCTTCTCCAATCAATCTGTCCAGCCCCATCAGAATTTGCTGTGTTTCCTCTAATGGCAATTATCTCCTTCGATAAGATGACCAAAACTTCACCCAATACTTCAGTCTCACTAAGACCTGGTGTTGCCGCATTAAGTCACCCTCACGTGATCCTCTTGAAATAAAGACAATCATACCATTTGTCTTTCTAACTACTTGGGGCACCTGGATTTTTTTTTTCCAGTCCCTTTGGACATCATTTCCCAATGCATCTCTGCTATTCCCTTTTTCCTATCAAAGTAGATAACTTCATGCTCATCCACATTATACTGCAGTTTCCATGTACCTATCCATTCAATCAGTTTTTCTAAATCTCTATGAAGCCTCTTTACATCCTCTACAGATGGGTATTTGGTCTCAAATTAAAACAAATTCAATCTACAAACCCTACACAAATAAATGCAAACTGAAGGGGAAATAATCACATAATAAGAAGTGTAAAGTTATTACTTAAAATCAGATTTGTAAGCATACATTTAATGTTGTGTATATTACACACTAACATAAAAATATTTTATTAAAAACACATTGACTCTGGAAATAGCCCTGATGGCCTACCAATTGCTTGTTGTATGAAGGATCATTATAATCAGCGATTTCTTCTCCTGGGTTGATATTCAATTTATCTCGTAAAGGAGTCCTTCCTGGGGTCACTGCAACCCCAGATTTAGGTGTCATTCCACTACGTGGAGTCAAGCCATCATTATCATGTGTTGGAGTCCTAAACATTTCAAAACAAAATAATCAAATGTCATCCATCACTCCGCAAAGATTTCTCTATCCAAAATAGATAAATGCTTAAAAGATGATGCATTAAATGCAGGGGTTACAGAAAAGCTCAGTTAGGGCGTTGATGGCTAAAATCAATTCTATCCTTCCGTTTGTTTGCCGTTTTTACTAGGGGTTCTCTTCCTCATTCACCGCCACCCTCCATCCCCCTCCCTGGGCAAGGAGATAATGGATATATTTGTCTCCACTGTCTTGACTGGAAACAATGTATCCTGGCCCTACATTTAAAATACTTATGATCCGATTTACCTTTTCTACTCATTTTTCAAGACTGCAGCGTAAATAATTGTGAGAGGATGGATTTTATTTTCTTCTTGCAGGAATCAACACAGGATGCTGTATAATTTAGGTGCCATACGTAATCTAAGAGCTGTTATGTCAATAAGCAATACGAATTAACTTTTATAAAATGAAATATTGCCCATTATATTAATGCAATCCAATCATTTCAGTTAGTCCCTGTAAAAACATAGTTTTATTTTCTTAATCCAAAACTGGGCTGGTCAAAAACATATTAATTTTCTGAATTTTAAGAAAAAGTACATAATTCTTTACCTGAAGGGTGTAGTAAGCACAGTGTTCGGTGTCTGTACCACCTGTCGCTGTGGGGTTACTCCCGAAAAATCACTTTCATGGAGAGGTGTGTTCAGTCCACCTTTTAGAGGTGTATCAACATTTGTCAGCGCCATCAAGTTTTGAGCTTCCTAGATAAAGAACAAAAACAGAAACAGAAACAGAAAAGGCAATTTTGACAGCATTCTAATTTTTCTGCTCACCCTTCCATCTTTTTGCACAAAGTTACTCAATAGCTAACACCAAGAGCCCAATTCCAGCAGTCTGATAGTCCTTCTCTGAACAAAAGCAGAACTCCTGCTGAAGTTCATATTTTTGAAAGAACTTGGTACCTCCCTACAATGGTTCAATAACAATCAAAAGCAAATTTGCGACCTTCAGAAGCCACACTAAACCAAAATTTACATTTTAATTTGCCTTGCCGAGCTCAGGGCAGGACCTAAAGTGTCAGTTCAAACTCAGGTTCGGTTCTTGACATGGTCAGTTTCAAACTGCACATTATGTAGTACTACTGCTGATGTTATTGTTGCTGGGTAAAAGTAAGGAAAGCTAAGCTGCATTTTCCAATAATTCTATTAGATGAATCCTGATGAAGGTGCCTGTGTGTGACCATTAGATGCCGATGTGGTTAGACTCAGTTGTGGTGCTGTATAGCTCTGAAGGCTACAGTCAAAGTTTATGTGAATTATGGGTTTAAAACAAAACACCAACTGTACTGGTAACTTTAGAACTGCTTAGCAAAGAGTCAATAGCAAAAAAGGAAAGAACTAAATTTGGGGGAAGAAGTCTTGATCCTGATGTACAGGATCAGAATCAGAATCAGAAACCCTATTTCTGATCCTGATTAGACAAATGAAATACGTATAGATCTTTAGAGTTGTCATGCAAACCTCTGGGCCAGGATCTTTTTCAGATATACATTCTAGAGTTTTTCAGTGACCCATGCAACTAGCAAGGAAGTCAGGTGACTTGACTTGAGTGGTATCAGTGGTGTAGCTGGGTGGTCAGTTTAACTGTTACCCAGTTCCTGGGGTTGGTTTCACTTTTTCGGAGTAACTATTAATCTAAGTCAGTTGAAATCCTCCAAAGTGTCACAGTCTAACTCAGAGTTGGGGTTTTTTTTCAGAGGCTTCCAGACACCACATAATTGCCTATGGGACCTTTTAATATCTAGGGCAATCCTACAGAGTCAGTTGCATCAGGACTACAACATGCCCTGACATGCAATTCGGGACCACGTTTCTGCAACTACTATTTTCTCATCAGAAGATCTGGGCTCTGAAACACAAATGAACATTTTCTAATCTCTAAAACTAAACAACTTTAAAAAAAACTGTACCACACTTCTGCAATTCCTTGCTATTATTCAAAAAATAAATTTTCCAAACTTGAGGTTGTATTTGTCTAACCACAGATCAGAAAACATATTAGAATATTAATAAAACAGTACAAATATAACAAGTCAGATGACAAAAAAAAACCCTCAATGTTATGAAGACAAGAACTATACCCAAAAAGAACACAAACATTTCAGAATATTATAGTGATCAAGAAATATTGGCAGGAAAGCCTCCAATAAAGACAATGCATGATGGATTCAGGTAGAAAATTTGCACTATTCAACTTAATATGGTTCAGTTACCTGGAGAATACGATCTTGTGCTGCAGGAGTTCGTGCAGTTCGCAAACTCAAACCAGTGTTGGCAATGCTATATTCAGAAATGAGAGCATTGGAAGCAGAGTTTGGCATTCCGGATTCTTCGACCGTCTGACAGGCCATCTCACTAGCCTGACCAATTTTGACCACTTCTTCCAGTTCGGCATCAGAGATCTTGAAAAAAAAACACTTTTTTAAAAAAGTAAACAGCAAAGCTTTAATTCCTTTAGCATTATAACGTAACTATGCAGTGTATATCCGAATCCTACTGGATGATATTTATGCGACACAGATTAGGGCTGTTATGGTGTAGTGTTAGTGCCCCTACCTCTGACCCAGGACACCAAGGTTCACACCGAACCTGCTCCAGAGGTGTGTAATAATACTTTTGAACAGGATAATCAAAAAATATCAAGCAATAATCTGTGAAAGTACTTCCTTTCAAACATTAATGAACTATTAAAGGCAAGCCAACAAACTGTCAGATGACTTGGAATTAAATAAAAATGACAACCTCAATATAGGGCGAAGAGCAGTGAAAAAAGTCACCAATGCACTACGATATCAGACAATTCATCTGCAAGTCTCTCTGATTGCTGCTTACATCCAAAGTACAGACTGAATGATTACCCTGAAAGGGAGATAGTTCCATTGCAGATTGAAAGAATTCATCACATAATGCTATAAGGTG
Organism: Ginglymostoma cirratum; assembly: GCA_024137785.1. Taxonomy (NCBI): domain Eukaryota; kingdom Metazoa; phylum Chordata; class Chondrichthyes; order Orectolobiformes; family Ginglymostomatidae; genus Ginglymostoma; species Ginglymostoma cirratum. The sequence goes on from JAHRHZ010000073.1 coordinate 22,849,351, forward strand.
CCAGTGTTTAATGCAATATGGTTATGACAAGAAAAACAATTGCACCACTAAAAAAAAGGGGAAGGTAACATATAGCTATTACACATAAAACTGCAGGAACTGCAATAAATTATTGACTGGCTGCAATTTAGTTGCTATGACATTTGTGAAAATGGGATTTCCTGCACTGAGTGGACAAAAAAGAAACAGCTGCTGCTGGATTCTACAGAAGATTAGCTATCAACATATAAAGAACAATAAAGACAATGCGATTTATGACACAACCAGTGACAGTTGTTGCTAATTCTAATTAAACACACAAATTATGCAAAACAATAAATCAGTGCTCATAAGACGTTTTACATGTTTATTTAAGTCTTAGTCTTAAGAGACCGTAACTGTTTGGTAGAATGAGAAGTCTGTTGAATTTGCAGTAGGAATGCACTGTCAACTGATTAATAAAGGTAGTATTTTGGCAAGCGAGGGGATGGGAAGTTAGTCACACATGGTATGTGAATGAAAGTCATTCCTATATTTCCTTAAGGCCGATTATAATCAAGTTATCAAATTACATCTGCAAGCATGTAATTCAAACAATAAGATGTATTAGTTTTGAAGCAGGAAATCTAACTAAATTAGGCAGCCAGAGAAGAGGAGGAACTTCAAACTCTGATTGGAACCCTAGAAGAGATTAACACCTTCAGAAGTTTGGTTACTGTAATTGTCTCCAGTCTAATCACTGATAGTGAGGACTAAAGAATGCAAACAAAGTTCCGAAAACAGCTTATTAATATTTTTTATAACCAAGGTCAACTAGGGAGTACAAGGGGCAGACGTTTACTTGCCACATGCAATCTGAAGTGTACGCTGGTGCAACTAGAAAAAAACAGACATAATCTTGCACAAAAGCTGTTCCAGATGACTTTGAATCAAAAATATTCTCATCAACTTTACAATAACAAATTGTTACCAACTCAAAAGTTTTATTTAGAAAGGATATTATTAAACGTTTACAGATAGATGTGCACTCAACTATCCTAATACCAAATTCACTCCTTTACACATATGTTCAAACATTTAAAATAATTGGGAATTAAGTCACACATGGCCTTGTAGCCCAATCTCTTTCAATCTTTATTTCACAAAAGGAGAGCTTCTGACACGACTGGGCAATGTCATGCCCTCTAAATAATTTTGGATTATGAGCAGAAAGTGAAATGACTGAGCAAAAGACCAATGAAATGCTCTCCAAAACTGACGATATTTTGAAGTTTTATATTTCTTATCCATTCTTACTTTAAGAGTAAAGAAGACAAGTGGATTCTTAGCTTAATTCTGACTTGTGAACAAACTAGATCATGGGGAGCATATGGCTGTTTTGTACTGTGACAGTGAAATGAGCAGCTATGATGCAGCAAGCTACAGGAGTGAACATAGCGATTTGTCCTCATGATGATTTGTTTTTATTAACTAAAAGGAAATAAACTATTCCTCATGTGCCAAACAAACTAAATCACTAATGGTCATTAAATAAACATGGGGAATGGCTAAATTCACTGAATGATATAGATACAAGCACAATGACTGATTTCCCAAGCACATGAATACTACACTTCGTTTTGACTTCTCAAGTGAAGCCATGGTAGAGACCAGGGAAAATTTTAACTTTGAATTCGCCCACGTAATGGAAATGTCCTTTGTAACTTGTTGTTATGAGGACACTCTTGTAAACTGTGTTATGTCTCATTTGGGTAGGGTGTTGGCAATTGAGTCCCACTATTCCCAGAGTCATCACAAAAGTTAAAGATGTTATAAAAGTATACAAAATTCCCTCCCCAATTTACCTATCTTTTAGAGTCAGCGTGACATAAAGGACAGAGATCAGGTTTCTGTCCTCAAAAAAACTACTACTACTTAGTACTGAAAAGACTGTAGCTACAGGTAAGCAATTATGAACAACTGACATATAACTGTACCAGTTAAAAGTCTAACCCCTCTTATAAAACACCATCTTCCCCCACCCCCCAAACATGCATTTGTAGGCAGAGACAAACAAAATTCGTTGTCACGAGCAGACGAAAAGGTCGGAAAGGCAGTTTAATGGTTCCTGCTTCCAGGGAGATGGTCACAGACAGCCCTTTTGGCTTAACAGGATATTGCTCCTTGCATGGGCACAGGTTGTTTGGTCACAGTTAAAAAGTATCTCACTTGATAGTTAAGCACAAAGACAAAATAAACTGACTTTTTTCAGACAATTTTGTTTTTACTGCAGAGAAAAGGGACAGGTCCTCAAATATTCAGCTACCTGGGAACAAATCACATAATTGTTACAGACCAATTAGCTACTTGTTGCCAACTGAAGTTCCATCTGCACACACCCTGTGGCTCCAGCTCATCTGTATCTAGACATCCACCACTGTTTCAACAAACATGTATGTAAACAGCACTTACAATGAGTATCAGATAACTTCCTTTTAAAAAGTGGAATAATTGTTCAACAATTCTTAGCTTTTAAATCTATTTTCAGATCACAATCAAATATATAGAAAAAAAAAATGAGTTCTTTATATAAGTGGCAGGTTTACATCAGGCAGTTTAATATATGAGGACATAGTGCACCTGTGCTGGCAAGTGACAGAACTCTATGTCCAACGTTAGGTGTGATTCTCATAATGGACAACTTTTATTAAATAATGAAGACTGCGCACAATTCAAGGACATGAGGTAGGTTATTTAGGACTGAGATGAGGAGAAATTTCTTCACCCGGAGAGTGGTGGGCCTGTGGAATTCTCTGCCTCAGAAAGTGGGTGAGGCCCAAACACTGAATGCTTTGAAAGAGGGGCTAAGTATAGTTCTTAGAGCTAAAGGGATCAAAGGGTACGGGGAAAATCAGGAACAGGATATTGAGTTGAATAATCAGCTCCAATCAACCAATGGTGGAGCAGGCTTTAAGGACTGAATAGCCTACTCCTGCTACTATCTTCTACATTTCTATGAGAGAAAAAAGGACTTTCCATATTGTAATCTGAACTTTTAGTCTTCAGAACTTTTTTCACCTTGACTATATTGTTTTCCAACCATAGCATAAGTATTAAATCACTTGCGTTTTGCCTCCCCGTGTTTGAGTATGTATGTGGTAATTGATTTGCGTATGTATTTGCTACACAGGTTAAATTGCATAAATTAGAAACCATTCTTCTGCTGTTCTTGTTAAAGTTGAGCATGTTACAATAAATATTATTTTCAATGTCACCAACGAAACCTGGTATGGTTTGCTCTTGCCCTGATAGCCGTCAGTCAGACAAACTGAGTTGTGGTGATCTAATTCAGACGTTTATAATTTATACAGGTTATGACTAACTTGTAGGACAGTTGGATGCGATAATCATCAGACTATTTCCAGTTATGTTTTTTGTAGGCAAAAGGAATTTATGCATATAGTACACCTGTATGATTTGGGGCAAGGGAGGACATGGTGACTGTCAATCTCTGCTATATTACCATGGCAACACACTGGCCAGAGTTTACCTGTCTGCAAACTTAGATTTGAGATAAAAGGTACTGCAGATGCTGGAGAATCCGAGATAACAAGCATGGGGCTGGATGAACACAGCAGGTCAAGCAGCATCATAGGAGCAGGAAAGCTTGACGTTTCGGGCCTAAACCCTTCATCAGAAATGGGGGAGGGGAAGAGGGTTCTGAAATAAATAGGGAGAGAGGGGGAGGCGGATAGAGGATGGATAGAGGAGAGGATAGGTGGAGAGGAGGCAGTCAAGTCGAAGAGGCGGGAATGGAGCCAGTAAAGGTGAGTGTAGGTAGGGGGGTAGGGAGGAGATAGGTCAGTCCAGGGAGGACGGACAGGTCAAGGG
>JAHRHZ010000073.1:22853599-22871500 GCA_024137785.1 Ginglymostoma cirratum
TGCTGTGTTCATCCAGCCCCATGCTTGTTATTTTGCAAACTTAGATTGACAGTTATCTATTTCTGCTGCATCTCCATGGCTATGATGGCCCAACAACTTCAGCACCTGCTTCTTAGGCTGTATAAATTGGTAATCATTTTTCAAATCTGTTCCTTGAGTCCTAATTCCAATGAGGACAAGATGTCAAAGTTCGATTTTTTAGCAACATTAAGGAATTATACAACTGCAATTTTCATCTATTCACATGTGTGGAAGGCTGTAGTATGAAGTAAATGTCACCACAGAAAACTTAACTATTACCACTGTATTGTTTAGAATAGAGATGTACTATTTACCTGCGGTGCAGGAAGAACTAGTTTACTTCTTTTTTTGGTAAACTCAGAGACCCCACTGATCTGTAATATAGCAGAAGGCAAATCTGATTCCTTCTTCTTCTTCAGGCGCTGCTTATCTTTCTTCTGTTCAGATTCTTCTTTCTCGCTGAATTAAACAAAATACACTCAAAATTAAACATTGAAGAGCTGTAGAAAGCAAAAGGCAGGTTTCAAAAATCCATTAAATGTGCTATGGCTTGTTTTTATTCTGAATGCAAGAGCATTTGAAATCTGTAATTTGTTCAGGCTACGAATGTGAAATCTAACGTAATTGAACTCGAAAATATTCCCATTGATTAGCTTACATACGTGTTAAAATTAGGCAGCAGGCAATTTTTTGGATAGTCGTGTCTACTTTTAAATTCTTTTATTTTGAATTATACTAGTTAATATTATACAAAGGGAGCAACTTCTGCGGCAAAAAAAAGCTTTGGCCAACCGGTGAATTTGCAATGATATTAAATATATGTTCACAAACATTTATTGCCAGTGATTGTAAATATAGAATTGCTATCAATGATTACTCCATTCTCAGTGCATACTTGAAAGCCCACAGCACATTTCATAAATCATCTTGACCTAGAGTCAGTCAAATATTAATTGGGATTAATTTTTTGTTTGCAAGTTCACAAATTCACCTGATTCCTATTAAATCCTTTCAGTGCACTATAACAAAATACAGTAATAATTAAAATATTCTACTAATTTAGGTTGAAGGAAGTACGCACTGCCTTTATTGAGCTGTAGATCTAGGCAGCACCCAATTGTAGCCAAAACTGGATGCGTAATCAGGCAACAATGTTTTTATTTAACACTGCTCTTTAGCAATTAATAGCTTTTCTCACTTTTTGATGATTATGGTTTGTCTTACTGCTCAGATTAATACTCCCTTCGTCTATTAGCTGAACTCCCACTCTACTGCTGGGATTTAGCTAGTTGCAGCATTAACATTTATCCCAACATTGTTTTCAGACTTCCTTGCTAATTCGAGTGAAATGATTCCAGGACCTTGACACGGATTAGAGAAATCCCTCAATGGAGATCAGGACTCACTTTCCCTGAAGCATTTTTCACCGAAATCCTAATGATGAACCTGTCCCATTGCTGCTTCAATGTTGATTAATACAAAAATTCTAAACTCATTCCCTATTCCTGATGCTCTCCATGGCTGATAGGTTTCCTTGGTATCTAATATAGTTCTCTTTTCCATCACCAACTTCTGGCACCTTTAAAACTACGCCAGTGCTGTATCCCTTTGAGATCCTCCTCATAATTCATTCGAGCTCATGGCACTTTCTCATCAAATCCACCCTACAGCCAGGCACCAAGCAACTACTTTATCTCCATTTCTGTTTCATTGAATGATACAGCACAAAATAGCCAGCTCTTTGAAAATAAATCCAGTTAATCCTAGCCCCTTTCCTCATAGACCTGCAACTTCTTTCCTTTCAATTTCCTTTTGAAAGTTACGATTGAATATGCTTCCACACAGGCAGTGATTTCCAGATCTCAAGAAATCACTGTTTAAAAAAATACTTTCATCATACTACCTCTGGTTCTTTTTTGCCTATGGTGTCAAATCTGTGTCCTCTGGTTACTGAGCACCTGTCACAGTTTCTCTTTATTTACTCTTTCAAAATCTTTTGTGACTTAAGATCACCTTTAAATCTGCTCTTAATGAGCGAAACTCCTATTTCTCCTTTTTCTCCAACATAACCGAAGCTCTCCTACTTCTAATAAAAGGGAAAGTTCATATCAAGACAATAATTTGATTGATTTGCATCTGCAGAGACTTGCACATTATGACGTGAGCTAGAATCAGTAATAGCAACTTTGAGATTTCTACATTTAATTGTACATGTGCAATCTTCTGAAGTTGTTATCAACTTCAACGGATTAACAACAGTAAGCACTGACATATTTGCTTGTCATTAGCAGCAAAATATTAATACTGCACAATCCAGGCTATTATGTTTGAAACGGTCACAGAATTATTACAATGCAAGAAGCTCTTGGCCCACCTTAGCTGCACCAGCTCTCTAAATGAGCTTTTCACTTACTGCCATCCATCTGCTTTCTCCCAGTAATCTTGAACACTATTTCTTTCCAAATAAGCCTTGATTGAATATGCTTACACTAGATTTTCAGGCAGTGCATTTCAGACATTAACTGCATGAAAAAACATCTTTTAAAAAATCACTTTTGCTTTTTTTTGTCAATTTTTCTACATCTATGCCCTATTTTTGTTGATTCCTTCATAAGTGGGAACATTTTCTCTTTCTCTACACTGTCAACACTGGTGATGATTTTGAATTCCTCTTTCAGATCTCCTCTCAGTCTTCTCTTCTCCAAGCAAGTCAATCCTAACTTTTCCAAAATAATTTCATACCTTAAATCCCGCATCCCTGAAACTATTCGCATAAATCTCTTCCCTACCCTCTCCAATGCTGCTGGATTCTTCCTGAAATATGGATACACTAACCTTGTTATGGTTAGGCCTGGGTGCCTGCATCAGTGGCTGAGTGTTCTAAACACCTTTACAGACATTAGACTATAGACTCTAAGATCTGGACGTCGTCTTTTCACCATGGCCCTTTTGTTTTACTTTTTTCTTTTTTTTTGTAAATTTCGGTTTTGTAACTAAGATTGAGCCGGAGAATAGTGACTGTGCACACTTTTCACTGTACTTGAGTACATGTGACAATAAAATTTAATTCTAATTCCAAACCAGCTGAGGCTGACACCCTCCATAATGAAGAATCACAGGCTCAAGCATAGGAAATATGTAGAGTTTGAACTAAGCAATTTTACAAAGGGATAACAAACATTGTGGAGTCTTAAATATTTACCATATTCATTAATGATGGGACAGACAGTCAAATAGACAAATTGGTCAATAACACAAAGATAGGAAGTAGGAGTCTTATTAACAAACTAAGCAAATATGTAAAACTGATGAACTGATTTCTGTGTAGGGGTAGATAAATGTGAGGTCATCCATTTTGGATCTAAAAGGGACAGATCAGAGATCTCCTAATGGTGAAAATCTAGAAACGTGGAGGTCAAAAGGGATCCATGTGCACAGATTATTAAAGTACCAAACAGACAGACAATAATGAAAAAGGTTAATGGAATATTTTATTTTATATCTAAAGGGCCAGAATACAAAAGGGTAAAGTTAAACTACAGCTTTGAAAGCCTGAAATAAATCACACCTGGGGTACCATGAACAGTTCAGAGCACACCACCGAAGGAGATACAGGAATTGGAGGGAGTGTTTTTTATGTTTATCAGAATGGTACCTGAATTCCAAAGGTGAAATTACGAAGTGAGATTATACAATTTACAGGTGTATTTTATGGAATTTAGAAGGGTAAAGGGTGATTTATCATAGTTCCAAGATATTACAGTGAACTGATATGGTAGAGAAAGAGTTAGTTTGGGAATCTGGAACAGGAGACATAAAAAGTCATACCCAGGTTTTTCAGGAGAAGAGAAACACTTCCAAACACAAAGGATGGTGGAAATTTCTGGTTTTCTATACTGAATTGTCAATTGTTGGTCAATCTAGGTCAATTGTTAATGTAAAATCTGAGATAGATAAGAATTTTTCAACCACTAGGATTGAGGATTATGTGACAATGGAGTTACATCACATATCAACCATGATCTCATTAAACCAGGATGTGGAGGTGCTGGTGTTGGATTGGGGTGGATAAGGTCAGAAATCACATGACACCAGGTTATAGTCCAACAGGTTTATTTGAAAACACAAGCTTTTGGAGCCTCACTCCTTCTTCAGGTATTACAGAGAGAGGTAGTATCAGACACAGAATTTATAAGTAAAAGATCAAAGTCACATCACTGATGAGGATGTACCAAACAAACCTAAGATACCATTAAATCTTTAATTATTTGGAAGGTTTAAATTGATTAATATGTATACGTAAATTCCCAAATTCCTATCAAGTCACTGTCCTGAGACAATTAAAGGTTTTATCGGTGTGTAGAAGCGGCGACATTTTAGATCAGACAATTCATGTTAGGTGTAAGCCTTTATTTACAATCTGTGTTTTGGTTTGGAGTCAGACTGGTTTTATTTCTACAGCAGGAATTTATAAAACACCACATTGACTGCCTGACTGTAAACTGAGTGCTTTTTGAACAAAGTTCAAATGAAAGTTCAAATGAACAAATGAAAGTTTTGCAAGTACAAATTCATACTGTATATTCACGTGTGTACAAGGAGGGTGGGAGAGGGTGTCTGAGAGTGCAAGAGTGTGAATGCGTGTGAGTGAGTGAGTATAAGTATGCGCATGTGACTGCGTGTGTGGTGGGGTCACCTGTAGTGCGACATGAACCCAAGATCCCGGTAAAGGCCGTACTCACGGGTACCAAACTTGGCTTTCAGCCTCTGCTCGGTGACTCTGTGTTATTGTTTATCCTGAGGTCTGCCTTGGAGGACATTTACCCGAAGATCTGAGGTCAAATGTCCTTGACCGCTGAAGTGTTTCCCCCACTGGGCGGGAACATTCCTGTCTGGCAATTATTGTGTGGTGTCCATTCATCCGTTGTCATAGCGTCTGCACATTTTTGCCAAACCATGCCTCGGGGCATCCTTGCCTGCAGCATATGAGATAGACAACTTGGGCCAAGTCACATGAGTATCTGCTGTGGACGTTGTAGGTGGTGCTCACATGTGCAATAGTAGTGTCCATTTCGAAGATTTGACATATCTTGCAGAGGTTGCCATGGCAGGGTCGTGAGGTGTTATGGTCGATGTTGTCCTGAAGGCTGGGTAGTTTGCTGCAAACAGTGGCCTGTTTAAGGTTTGGCTGACATTTGAAGGCAAGAAGTGGAGGCGTGGGGGAGATCTTGGCGAGGTGCTCATCATCATCAATCATGGGCTGTGAAGAACATGGCATAGTTTCTCTGCTCCCGTGAAGTACTGGACAACGAAGGGTAACCTCTCAGACATATCCCGTGTATGTCCTCTGAGGTCGTCATTACGGTTTTTTGCTGTGTCACGTCGGAACTGGCGATCGATGAGTTGAGCATCGTATCTTGTTCTTACGAGGGCATCCTTCACCACCTTCTGATGTCCGTCGCGTCCCTCCTCAACTGAACAGATCGTCTGTATGTGTAGGGGTTGGCTGTTTTAATATGCTCAGGGTGGAAGCTAGAGAAGTGCAGCATCATGAGGTTATCCACAGGCTTGCAGTAGATTGAGGCATTGAGGCGTCCGTCCCTGATGGAGATGTGTGTCTAAGGATTAAACTGATTCTAAAATGTAGTCCATGGGGGAGTGGGCAAAGGAGTCGTCGAACTGGACCCCTCTAAAGGTCCATTGCCCGGGGCTTCACAGGTATGCTCAAGCTATCACAGAATTTGTGAATGCCAGATTCATCAGCCTCACTCACAAGGCACACAGGCACATCGCAATGCCATCCATGCTCTAAAGACCAATTGCAACATTGTCTGCTGGTTTGATGACGAGAGGAGCCACTGTCATACAGAATAGAATGGACTACTGCAATGGAGTGTACCGACAACTGAACAACCAGGAACACTACAAACAACTAAAAGCTGATCTAACCAAAGAACACACCCGTCAATTGAACAGACTGGTCAAGATTTTTGATCCAAGATAACAAGGTGTAGAGCTGGATGAACACAGCAGGCCAAGCAGCATCAGAGGAGCAGGAAGGCTGACGTTTCGGGCCTAGACCCTTCTTCAGAAACGGGGGAGGGCAAGGGGATTCTGAAATAAATAGGGAAGAGGGGGCAGTGAGAAGATGGATAGAGGAGAAGATAGGTGGAGAGGAGACAGACAGGTCAAAGAGGTGGGGAGGGAGCCAGTGAAGGTGAGTGTAGGTGGGGAGTTAGGAAGGAGATAGGTCAGTCCAGGGAGGACAGACAGGTCAAGGGGGTGGGATTAGGTTAGTAGGTAGGAGATGGGGGTGGGGCTTGAGGTGGGAGGTGGGGAGATTTTGAAGCTTGTGAAGTCCACATTGATACCAGGGTTCACAAGCGGAATATGAGGTGCTGTTCCTGCAACCTTCAGGTGGCATCGTTGTGGCACTGCAGGAGGCCCAGGATGGACATGCCGTCTGCGGAATGGGAGGGGGAGTTGAAATGGTTTGCGACTGGGAGGTGCAGTCGTTTAGTGCGAAGGTGTTCTGCAAAATGGTCCCCAAGCCTCCACTTGGTTTCCCCGATGTAGAGAAGGCCACAACAGGAACAGCGGATACAGTATACCACATTAGCTTGATGTGGAAGGTCTTCTTGGGGCCTGGGATGAGGGTGAGGGGGGAGGTGTAGGGGCAGGTGTAGCACTTCCTGTGGTTGCAGGGAAAAGTGCCGGGTGTGGTGGGGCTGGAGGGGAGTGAGGAGCTGACAAGGGAGTCCCAGAGAGAGTGGTCCCTCCGGAAAGCAGATCAGGGTGGGGACGGAAAAATGTCTTTAGTGGTGGGGTCAGATTGCAGATGCAGACTTCACAAGCTTCAAAATCTCCCCTCCCCCTACCGCATCCCAAAACCAGCCCAGCTTGTCCCCGCCTCCCTAATCTGTCCTTCCTCCCACCTATCCCCTCCTCCCACCTCTAGCCCAACCCCCAAGTCCTACCTACTAACCTCATCCCGCCCCCTTGACCTGTCCGTCCTCCCTGGACCGACCTATCGCCTCCCTAACTCCCCACCCACACTCACCTTCAGTGGCTCCATCCCTGCCTCTTTGACCTGTCTGTCTCCTCTCCACCTATCTCCTCCTCTATCTATCTTCTATCCACCTCCCCCTCTCTCCCTATTTATTTCAGAATCCCCTTCCCCTCCCTCCTCTGATGCTGCTTGGCCTGCTGTGTTCATCCAGCTCTACACCTTGTTATCTCAGATTGTCCAGCATCTGCAGTTCCTACTACCTCTGAGACTTTTGATCCAGTCCTTCAGAGTACTCTCATCCCACGTACCTCTTGCATAGGAGGTTTCTACTGCCTTCCAAAGATACACAAAGCCAATACACCTGGACGTCCCATCGTATCAGGCAGTGAGACCCTGTGTGAGAACCTCTCTGGCTATGTCGTGGGCATGTTGAAACCCATTGTACAGGGAACCCCCAGCTTCTGTTATGACACTATAGATTTCTTACAGGAACTCCGCACCCACGGACCAGTCGAACCAGGAACGTTCCTTGTCACAATAGATGTTTCGGCACTCTACCCGCATCATCCATGACGACGGCATCAACGCAACTGCCTCAGCACTCAGTACCACCAACTGCCAATTTCCAGACGCCATTCTATAACTCATCTGCTTCATCCTCAACCACAACGTCTTCACCTTCGACAACCAGTTCTGCATCCAGACACACGGAACAGTCGTTGCGACCAGATTTGCCAACATTTTCATGCACAAGTTCGAACAAGACATCTTTGCTGCACAGAACCTCCAACCAATGATATACACTAGATACACTGATGACATTTTCAGGAATCACTGAAACTACTACATAGCAATATCAACAAGTTTTGTCACTTTTGAATCAGTCTCATTCGTGGACATACGCACCTCCATCAGGGACAGACACCTCAATATCTCACTCTACTGCAAGCCTATGGATAATCTCATGATGCTACACTGCTCTAGCTTCCACCCTAAACACATTAAAACAGCCATCCCTTATGCAGACACAGGATCTATTCAGCTGAGGTGGAGCGAGATGGACACCTGAATATGTTGAAGGACGTCCTCATAAGAACAGGATACGATGCTCAATTCATCAATCACCAGTTCCGAACATGCCATAGTGAAAAATCATAATGACCTCCTCAGAAGACAGACATGGGACAGATCCAATAGGGTACCTTCGTCGTCCAGTACTTCCCGGGAGTAGAGAAACTATACCATGTTCTTCACAGCCTTCAACATATACCGATGACATTGAGCACCTCGCTAAGATCTTCCCCACGCCTTCACTTCTCACCTTAAAACAACCGCCAAACCTTAAACAGACCATTTTGTTCGCAGGAAACTACCCAAACTTCAGGACAACATTGACGACAACACTATACAACCCTGACGTGGCAACCTCTGCAAAGCATGTCAGATCTTTGACACGGACACTACCACCACATGTGTGAACACTACCCACCATGTGCAAGGCAGATCTCGTGTGACTCAGCTAACTTTGTTTATCTCATACGCTGCAGGCAAGGATACCCCGAGGCATAGCATATTGGTGAAACCATGCAAATACTATGGCAATGGATGAATGGACACTGCACAACTATTGCCAGAAAGAAATGCTCCCTCCTAATGGGGGAACACTTCAGTGGTCAAGGACATTCGGTCTTAGATCTTCGGGTAGACGTCCTCCAAGGTGGACTTTGGAATACAGAACAACGCAGAGTCGCCAACCAGAGGCTGACAGCCAAGTTTGGTACCCATGAGGACGGCCTCAACTGGGATCTTGGGCTCATGGGCTCATGTTGCACTACAAGGTGACCCCACAACAATTCTCCCTTCCCCCCGTAAACACACACACTTTTTCTCTCTCACTCCCTCCCTCCACACCCCCACCCAAACATACATACTTTCTCTCCATCTCTCCCTCCCTCCCCACCCAAACACACACACTTTCTCTCCCTCTCCCCCACCCAAACACTTTCTCTCACACACACATACACACCCCATAGATATGTATTTGCAAATACATTCTATTTTGTTCAAAGAGTACACAATTTATAGACAGTCAATATGGCGTTTTATAAATTGCTACTTTAGAATAAAACCAGTCTAACTCCAAACTAAACCACAAACAAATTCTACATGATGCCTTACACCTAACATGCATTGTCTGACCTAAAAGGTCACCTCTTCTTTACACTGATAAAACCTTTAATTGTCTCAGGACAGTGACTCGAAAGGATTTCAGGGATTTACATATATAAAACCAATTAAAACCTTCTAACTGATTAAAGATTTAACAGCATCTTAGGTTTGTTTAATACATCCTCATCAGCGGTGTGATCCTTTTGTCTTTTACTTATAAATTCTGTGTCTGATACTACCTCTCTCACTAACACCTGAAGGAGGAGTAACGCTCAGAAACCCTGCGTTTTCAAATAAACCTGTTGGACTATAACCTGGTGTCGTATGATTTCTGACCTCTTTAAATGATGGAACATGCTTGAGGGAATTAATTGCCTATCTCTTGCAAAGGTTCTCATCAAGCTGTGCAATTTGCTCTGAACAGATGTTTTAACTCCTAATGGACTGATTCCCATTTCACTGTTATGGCTACAACTTCCAGCAATTTTTGATATTTTATGGGTCCTGTACATTGTTCTACTTGTAAATAAATTTATTATTTTTAACGAATGCATATTAATGACTGGTTTATACTTTTCATGTATTATTTTTATATTATAATGGACATAACAGAAATAGATTAGAAGAAGGCAGTAAAAATAGGGCATGGTTAGCACTGCTGCCTCAGCGTTAAGGACCTGGGTTCAATTCCAACCTGTGTGGAGTTTGCACATTCTTCCCGTGTCTGTGTGGGTTTCTGACTGGTATTACGGTTTCCTCCTACAGTCCAAAGGTGTGCAGGTTAGGTAGATCAGCCAAGCTAAATTGCCCCATAGTGTCCAGGGATGTGCAGGCTAGGTAGCTTAGCCGTGGTAAATGTGGGGTTATGGGGATAAAGCGGGGGGCTAGATTTAGGTAGGATGCGATAGGGTTGGGGTTCTGTGTTTCTGTTCTATGATTCTAGTTAAGTATAATTTAGTATTTTACTGCAACTTACGATCTTAGCTCTCCATCCAAATGTTGTTGGCGGAGTCTTTTGAAGTCTGGTTCAAGTGCTTGATGGTTTTCCTCAGCAGTATCATAAAAACCTGCTGCAGGTTTCTTTTCAAAGGGAATTTCAGCATTGTAGTCCACTCCTCTCTTCTTTTTCCTTTTCTTTTGTATCTCAATTCCAGCAGCTCGCAGTTCCCTGCGCTTCTGAAGTGCTGCAAGTCTCCTACATAAGAGAAGTTAACATGAAGTAGATTATTAACTTAACATGAAGTAGATTATTAACTTACCATGAAGGATGCACCTCTCAATTCTGCCAACTACAGCAGTTTAATGTGCAGATTAAAAGAACAGAAGTTGATTGGAACAATCCTGAAGCCTAGATTAACATAATTTACTTTCAGTTTATTTTCTCCTTTTTTTTTGGTTTTCTTTTGTTGTCTTTTAACGCTTTCCCAATCCTCTGGTTTCCCACTAATTTTCACCACATTGTATTATTTTTCCTTGGATTTTGACAATATCCATTAGTTTCTTGGTTAACTACGGTCAATTTATTCCCTTCTGACAATTCATCTAACTCCCTAGCTTATATCTTTGATGCGAGCCATTGTTCATAACACTCTTTGCTGCCAAACCTCTTTCCCAGACCCCACCCATCAACTCTACCTCATTCCTTTGTAATAACCTATGTTTACAGTTAGCCTGTTGTTTCTAAACCAGGTTTATTACTCTCGTACTGTTAGGTCCTACTGTGTCCTCCTGTTGCTGTCTGCTATGTAGGCATCTGTAGGCATCCCTCAATTTTCACAGCAACCACCCCAACGTCCACAAACAAAGCTGCACTAGGAGCTGCAGCATTCCAGAATTACTCCAGGAAGAAGAAGAACACTTATAAAAGATCCTTGCCTTAAAGAGATATTCCCGCAACTTCATCCACAGGTGCCTACATAACAGACAACAACAGGAGGACACAGTACGACCTAACACACTTACAACACTTCCCTACATCAGGAACAGATCGGAACTGACAACAAGACTCGTGAACACAGTCTCTATTACTTAAAATGCTCTTGATTAATATAGATAGTCACTTATTTGCATAAATATAAATTTCAAAGTTGCCAGGTAGAGCTTCCAAATTGCTCTGCTAACAGAGCACATTTAGACTTAAAGTATTATCCATTCCATTAGGACTATTCTGATCAATCCTGCACACTCAGTAATATTTTGTCATCAAAAATCTCTCATCATAGATTTCACAAAAATTTGTTAAAATTGATGATAACACATTATAACAGCCAATTAAAAAATTATAACAACAGATTGGTAATAGCTATCTTGACACTGCTACTCTTCAACCTTCGTATCGCTCAGCTTTTGACAAATGATTTCTAAGCAGACATTTGTAAAGTCAACAATGAAAATAAGATTATGCATACTGGTTTTGAAGTACCCCATATCATTGCATATTTCAGGTAAATTGAACATATGCAATATAAAGGTGGGTACCATATTATTCTCTTCACCATTCGTTTTTAACCAAAGAAACATGGATATTTGTTCATAAAACGTACACGAATTTTGCTGTGCAAATTATCTCAATAACTAACCTGGCTTCTTCAAGTTGCTTTTCTCGTGCTTTCCTCTTCGCTTTCTTGCCTTGAGTATTAGCCAACCGAGCTCTCGCCTCAGAGAGCATCTCAAGTTCATCTAAGAATAAAAAAAAATGTAGTTTGGACATTCCAAGATCAGTACGAGAAATACACAATGGCAAGAACAAAGCGTTTGATGTTTAAAATGTATACAAAATATATATAGCCTCACCACCATAACGAACAAAATATATTGGAAAAAAAAGTCAACATTGCACAAATCCGTTTACATTAACATCTGAGATTAAGAAAATATCAACAAGAAATGTTAGGAAACTGAATCTTTTCTTTTCCAATATAAAAATTAATATTGAAACTAGTAATGGACCATGATGAGAGCCACAGTAATGAAACTTGACATGCAGCTAATATATTTCATGGTGATTAGAAATAATAAACTGCATGACTTTCAAGATTTAAATGTAATCAATAAAAAGTCCAAACAAGGCTACATATGCTTTAGCATACATGAACTATATTTAATCAACTAGGAATTAATCATATACTCTCAACTTTACAAGAACTACAGAGTTAACTTAAATTCGCAAAAAAATGTTGGAAATAGGAAAAATACAAGAGATATCTCAAAGATCACTGCAAACAAATCACTCAAAAACTTAATTAACATTGAGTCTGAAATCATTTTAGTTGAGAAAATGGATGCCCAATTCAAAATTAAATTGTGAACATCCACATAATCTTTGACAGCTTGGGTCCTGAGACAAGGGGTTGGGAGTTCGTAATAAGAAGTGAAAAATATTCCTGAGGAAAAGGAACAGCATCCAAATACAGGATTCCTTGGATGACTGAAGAAATTGAACTTCAAATGAGAAAGGAAAAGGATGTTTTTGATCATTGTCAAATTCAGAGCACTTTTAAAAAAAAAATCAAACAGAATACAGACACTGTGCCGTAAAGCTTAAAAAAAACACCAGGGCCAAATGAAATATTTTCCAGGGAAAGGGCAGCAGATTGGCAATGCATAATGATGCTCATTTGAAGAGCTGGTGCAACCATAATGAACCAAATGGCCTCCTTGCAAAAATTCTTAGATTCAATGAATATACAAGATAATGCTGTAGCAGAGCTTTTTGTTCAACAAAAAGACTAAAAGTTAAAGGTAGAAATGTAGCTCATTAAGGAGTAAAGAGCGTATCTGGAGTATTTTGCACAATAAAGGTTGAGTATAGAGCAATTCATAGAATGAAAATACACATGGAAGAGCAAAGACACAAAGTAGCAAAGTCAACCAAGCCTAGCTAAGATGCAGCTTAGATTGCCGAAGGATGACATGCTACAAATAGCAGCAGCTCTGGCCAGAATCTTTCAATTATCCTTGCACTGTGCAGTGTCAAATGTTATAGATGCTTTTTAACTAAACTGTTCAGGCATGTTATGACAGTTCTGGATAAGATGAGGTTTAAATCTAGGCCGTGTTTTACTCTTGTTTAAAATAGAGGAATGAAATAACTTCTGTAATTATGGCTAATGACCAGGTCAGAGATAGAAATTTGAACACTGCCCAAGCAGAATAATTCTTAAGGATATAGAGTCATCGAGAAAGACAGCGTAGAAACAGGCCCTTCAGTCCAAACTGCTCCATGCTGACCATAGCGCCCACTCAGATTGTCCTAATTGCCAGCATGTATACAGCAGTCAAATAAATATAAAAGGCAGCAAAAATAACTTTACAGAACAGGGGTATGTCATTCATCTTATTGACTGTGCTTCACAATTCAAACTTTTCATATGTATTAATATTATCTCCACCTACTTGCCTCAGTTCCTTAATCCTTAGTACACTTGTTTAGAAAAATCTATTAGCCTCAATTTTGGAATTTTCAGTTGACCTGTGACAGCAGTTTTTTGAGGCATAGTTTGTAAACATATGCTTTCCAGGTAAGGAATTTGCCATTAGGTTTTTACCATTACACTAACTTTTTCATTCCTCCTGTAGCTTTTTCGTTCCAGCTTTCTATTAATTTTCATTATCAGCCATGCTCGAATTTGAATTCATGTCACCATATTATTAGTCTTGGGTTCAGGATTACAGATCATGACATTATCACGATGTCACTGTCCCTAATTAGTCTTTTTTTTATATCTTGCTACAAGCTTTTTGAGATTTCTGTACCTAGTCTCCAAAATTTCCATGCAAAATCCACGGTTCCCAATATTTTCCTGTTCAGAAACTACCCCAAACTAGCTTTTTCCAGTCCAAAGTGGATGACTTCTCATGTTGACTGAACTCCATCTCCCACTGTTTTGCCAACACAATTTATCTCCATGCACTCTCATTTTCAAAAATATAGTCCCCAGATAGAACCTTGTTAAATTTCTTCCATAAGTCCATAAATGAAACATCCTTAGAACTCCAATACATACCGTGTCCATTACTTCCTCAAAAAATTCAACTAAAATCATTAGGCATAACTTGCCCTTTACAAATCCACACTAGCTTTCTGATTACTTCATTTCCAAATGCTCATGCATTCCATTCTGAATGACAGATTCCAGGAACTTTCCCACAGATAGTGTTACAACAAAAATCCTGTAATTTCTGATTTTCTCTCCTTTGCATTATGAATAATGGAAATTCAAAAATTAGTAATGAGGGGACATTTGCCTTTTTTGTAAGATCATGACCTGTATATTGAAAGATTTTCTCAGCTACTTCTCCTAAAATTTAATTTTGGTGATCATCCAATCTTGGAGATTTGCTCATTTTTAATTTCAGTAGTTTTTTTTATTGGAAATCTAACGAATTCCTGTTCTTTTTTGGTTTTCCTTCTATCTGCTACTTTTATCTCTTC
This sequence comes from Ginglymostoma cirratum, assembly GCA_024137785.1. NCBI lineage: Eukaryota > Metazoa > Chordata > Chondrichthyes > Orectolobiformes > Ginglymostomatidae > Ginglymostoma > Ginglymostoma cirratum. Next base: position 22,868,233 of record JAHRHZ010000073.1, read on the forward strand.
CTTCACCGAAGTAATTATTTTGTAAGTCTGTTATTTCACAATTTCCATTTACACTATTTTTGTCTATGTTTGAGGGCTTAACTATAAGCTGGTTAAACTGGGTCATTAAACACTCAGAAGGAGTTTCAACGAAGATAACATGGTTTGACACATATAAGTAAATGACATTTTCCTAATTCAATTTTAATCAAACAAAATCATAATCTTATTGCACGATCACAGAATTCAAAGGATCATTGCAAACATCATAAATCATATTTGATATATATTTCATAACACCAGTGACTGATTAATTAACATTACCTCCTCTCTAAATGGAACATTAATTGCTACTTTCAATGATATACTTGTCATTTTTAATTAACATTTCTGACTTTCATTATGATACACGATACCCCAAAATCATGTTATAGATGCCATCATTCTCAATAGTTTACATTAGAAGAGAATGTTGCATGAAACATTGATGAGTCTATTGAATCAAAGGCAATATCCAGTCCCTGCTATGAAATGTGTTTTTATTGTTTGGTAACTGTATGATTCTGAACCAAATCATTTAGAATACTGGCGTTATATCTAACACAGAAATATGCTTCACACAAAATATCCATGTCATCACCAAGACCTTTATTAATATCACTTGACTGACTCAGTTCATCTATTACTGAAGTGTTAATCTAGACCATTGTTGTTTATACTATTGACCATTTCTGCTCGCCCTGGCCAATCTTCCATATTTGACATTCTGTAGTCTAGAATTCTGCTGCCCATGCCCTTACTACAGTAAATGTGCTCATCCAACATCCCCGTGTTTGCTGAATCACAATAGCTCTCATTTAAGCAATGACCCAATTTTTAAATTCTTATTATTTTAAAATCCCTCCATGGCCTTAAACTACCAAGTCTGCTAATCTGCCCCATCGCACAGCTCTCCAAGATACCTGTTTTCTTTTACTTAGTGCATCTAGATTAATCATGAAATACCTTCATCCATGTCCACTGGATCAGGCCTGGCTGGTTTTGTTTCTGGATTTGGATCAATCTCACCAGGTTTAAGCTTTCGAGGATCATCAGCAGTTTCTTCTTCTTGATCTCTTTGTGCAGCTTTGTCACTGAAACATGTTCAGGGACATCAATTCAATTTCATTACATCTTGTTAAAAAGAAGTGATTTTCAAAACATTCTTTCAGAGCAGAGTCAGCATAAAACCATTGAGCACTGATATTTTTGTGCAACAACGTGCACTGAACTTTAACTTGACCAAAGTTAATTTCTGCTCTAAAATTTGTATTTGTTTAAGCATGTTTTAAGTATGCGTTGGTGCGTGTCTTGTGAAAGTTGAAGCATATTTCTACATCTTTAATGCTTTTATTATTTTTACCCAGTAGCTCCAGCACAATAAAACCAACTCCTTACTTGTTTAACTTAAGAAAACTGTCTGATTCATTCTTGACCCTCTACTTGTAAACAGATATTTACATACTGAATTGGCAAATATATCCTTTTTAAGCCTAAAAAACCCTGTTACAGAACTGTAACAGCAAAGTTTAAAAAGTCATGCTCCTAGTTCAAACTAATGTTTTGCACCTGTGTTAATCAGACTTTTTCAACCAAGGCTGTTTCTCCTAATTTAAAAAATGGGAAGACATTAGATTATTGCCAGAAGTGTACTTTGCATTTATTTTCAGTTACAAGTTTCTCACAAACTTTCCCCAGCATTTCAGCAGCCTTTTATTTTCTCTATTTCAGCCACATTGTTTCACTCAATGAAAAAATTCAAAAATGTTCTTTCTACTCAATACAAGGAATAACAATCGTCATAAGTACCTATATTCTTATGATTTCTTAAGAATGCAACATAATCTATAAATTCTTAAAAAGAATGCAGCCAAAGAAAACAATCAGGTGGCTGATTTTAAATATTAAATATTAAAAATGATCTGCCAACTTACAGAAGATATTCATAATGTTCCAAACACTGGGCAGCTGTTCTGCCAATAATTGGTGCAATGGTCCTCCACTGTGTTGGCATGAGCTTTGCCAAGTGCAGTAACTTTTCCTCTTCCTCCCTTGACCACTCTGTCTTTTTGATACTTGGATCCAGCCATTCATACCTTGTTTGTGAAGAAATGTCAAAAACATGATTTAAAATAACAAAATGTTAGGCTAGAGTTCCACTGGCTTGTAATTAGCTATATATTTACTGTAACAAGCAAGACAAGCACACAAGTTAAAAGTCTGCTATCAATGCAGATCTACAATTGAGTAACATTTTATTATAAGTAATGAAAATATGCATAATGATCTGGATTTTAAAAACGGTGGTGAAACATTAGAGTTTGGCATCGACAATGACACAGTCAATTGTAATGAGTTATTCTTAGAAATAGCAAACCAGGAGGTTAAGAATAATAATCATTGACATTTAACTTAAAAATCCACATAGTGAAATATACAATTATATTTTAAGATAGAAGTCAAAATACAATCAAACCTGTGAACAATTTCAAAACTACGCAAAATTATCAAAATGGAAAGAGCTGGCACTCTTAAATTAAACTTTTTTTTAGGGCCAATAAGAATGTTTAACAGTCATTATCAACTTAACACGTTATTAGAAGTTGAGTAACACCTCACTCAGGAAGTTGTTACCTTTACAGGGGTTTTTTAAATAGTGAGACTAACAGTGTTTCATCCATTTTAAAACAAAATTCCTTTCGATGCCAATTGAGTGAGCTCAATAGAGACATTCTGGGAAGCACAGAATTGCTGACAACTTCGGGATATCCATGCTCTTCTACACGTGTACAGGCTTCAAAAATTGTTAGTCTTGGTGTGTAATAATAGAAGATACTGGAAGTTTCACTGGCACCATCACCACAAAATTTGGCCCAAAGCCAAGTTATTATTTTAGTTCCTATTTTGTGAAGCATTTTACTTGTAATCACTGAAACATTATCTGTATTCCATGTATGATGTGAAGTAGAATTATAGTATCTGAGATCTGGCACACCAGATTTATGATTGCACCTTAACCACAGCTCCTAACTTTAGGTGTTGCTAAGTGACACACATACAAGTGATCTTTGATTATATGGTTTACAACATGCAGCTTATCCACATTCATTTCTGACAGTATTAATTCTGGAAGCCAATAAATTGATAGTTTTGACAATGAAACTTCACTCAAGGGCTTAAATTAAAACGAAAACCGTTACACTTTTTTATTGATAGCAGGAACTGCAGATGCTGGAGAATCTGAGATAAC
>JAHRHZ010000073.1:22871900-22930801 GCA_024137785.1 Ginglymostoma cirratum
GTCAGCCTTCCTGCACCTCTGGTGCTGCTTGGCCTGCTGTGTTCATCCAGCTCTACACCTTGTTATCACACTTTTTTATTGTTTAGTTACTGTTTTAAGTAAACTCAATTTACCTACCATTTTCTAATCAACCTGTTCAGAGATATTATTACACACCTCCAGAGCAGGTAGGACTTTGAACCTGGGCTTTCTAGTCTAGGGGTAGGTACACTACCACTATACCACAAGAGGACCCCTTAAATTCACTGGTGAAACTGGGGACTGAACCAGGAATCTTTAAATCTTCAGGCTAAGATGCTCCTGACTGAGCTATTTCAGCAATAACGCCACTTAATCACCTTTTCTCCATATTCCTTAGCTGCTGAAGTTTATAACTGTGTAGTTTGTTTAGATATTATTGCAGCGTATAGTGACATATGGGAAGATCATTTAAGACAAGTAGAAGGCCAATTTAACCAATTACCATCAGCTAGCTTAGTTTAGCTAAAAGTGAATTTGGGAAGGCAAGACTTTGTACAATAGAATTGTGAATGAGGAATGAGAGTTGGCCACTCGGCCCTTCGACAAGGTCATGGCTGATCTGATATGAAACCCAACTCTACATCCCACGTATCGTCAATAATCTTTCATCCCTTGGTCATTAAGCATCTCTGTACCTCTGCCTTAAAAATATTTAAAGGTCCAGTATTTACTGCTCTTGAGGAGCAGAATTCCTAAAACTCACAACAGTCTTTTCTCATATCTAATTTTAGTGAGCTCCTCCTTCTTTTTAAACTATGACCTTGATGCTAGAGTCTCCCAAAAGAGAAAATATTCTTTCAACGTCCACCCAGTAAAGTCCCCTCAGCATCTTATGCAGGCCCTTCTTCAGAAGGGTCACCGGGCCTGCAATGCTAACTCTGATTTTTCTTCACAGATGCTGCCAGACCTGCTGAGCTTTTGCAACAATTTCAGTTTTTGTTTGTGAAAGAGACTTGGGTGGTTCAGGTACATAGTTCTTTGAAAGTTGCGTCACAGGTAGACAGGGTGGTTATGAAGGTATTTGGCATGCTTGCCTTCATTGCTCAGATCATTGAACTTAGGAGTTGGATATCATGTTGAGGTCTTACAGGACAATAGTGAGGCCACCTCTGGAGGACTGTGAATAGTTCAAGTCACCCTGCGATAGGGAAGAAATTAGTAAATTGGAGGGGGTTCAAAAAAAGATTTACCAGGATGTTGTTAGGACTGGAGGGTTTCAATTATAAGCGGAAGCTGTATAGGCTGGGACTTTTTTCACTGGAGCATAGGACATTGAAGGTGACCTTACAGAGGTTTATAAAATCATGAGGAGCATAGACAAGATGAATAGCAAAGGTCTTTTTCCTAGGGCAGGGGAGTTCAAAACTAGGGGGCATATTTTTAAGGTGAGCGGAGAAAGATTTAAAAAGGGACCGAAGGGCAACTTTTTTGACACAGAAAGTGGTTCGCATATGGAATGAACTGTTGGAGGATGTGGTAGATGCAGTTACAGTTAGGAAGACATTTGAACAGGTACATGATTAGGAAATGTTGAGAGGGATGTGGGCCAAACACAGCCAAGTGGAACCAATTTAGTTTGGGAAACTTATTCGGCATGAATGAGTTAGACTGAAGGGTTTGTTTCCATGCTGTATGACTCTATGGACTCTCTTTTAAAAAAAAACTTTAAAACTTCAAATTGTGTACGTAACCTATTGAGGTGGAGAGGCAGCAAGGAATAAAGGTTCTTCTGCTACGCTTTGTGTGATGGATTGCATTATCTGACAGCTATTCCATGCTTATTAACAGATTAAAGTAACAATTTCTACACAATGGGGAAAGAATTGTCAAACTTACCATCTAGCTTTGCATTGTTTGGCTGACTTCCTGTGCAGCAGAGATGCAATACGAGACCATTGGTTTTTGCCATATTTCATAACCGCTGCTTTAAGAATCTCATCCTAAATAAACAATAGCATTATTAATGAGTTGACACATTTAAAACAAGTAAATTTGTTTAGCATGCAAGGCAGTAAGATTGGTAGATATGAAAAGGATGTTATTATGGGAGAATTTAGAACTAGGAGTCCAGATGAAGCAATTCATAGGTGAATAATTCCCCACAGAGGTCTCTTAGTGCTTTTCAAAATGTACTGGATTTCTTTCAGGATGTAACCAGCAAGGTGGATAATGGGGCATATCTAGACTTCTGGAAGGCATTTGACAGGTGCATGCTGCATGAAAGACTGATCTAGAAGATTAGATCCCAGGGGTTAAGGTAGGGTAGGGGACTTGTTGACTGACAGAAAGCAGACAGTCAGAATAAATATGTCCTTCTAGTACAGTGCCGCAGGGTCCAGTTCAGGGGGTGGGAGCGGGAGGTGGGGACCTCACACCTTTAAAAAGAACTCAGATGAGCATTTGAAGTGTCATAATGTTCAAGGCCATGGGCCTGGAGCCAATGGGATTATTGTAGGTAGCAGTATATCCTTCGTATTACAAACATGATCGTCTGAAGGGCCATCTGTACAAAACTGAACATAATTCCATAAAACACTGCGGTGTGCCACAAGGATTGGTGCTGGGTCCACTTCTTTTCCGTCATTTATATAAATGATTTGGATGTGGACATAGGAGGTATGGTTAGTAAGTTTCCAAATGGCAACAAAATTGGAAGTTTAGTAGACAGCACAGAAGATTACCTCAGTGTATAATGGGATCTTGATCAGATGGGCCAATGGACCAAGGAGTGGCAGATGGAGTTTAATTTAGATAAATGAAGTGCTTAAGGTCCTGGGGAGTGTTACTGAACAAACAGATCTTGGAGTGCAGGCTCATAGTTCCTTGAAAGTGAAGTTGCAGGTAGATAGGATAGTGAAGGCGGCGTTTGGTATGCTTGCCTTTATTGGTCAATATACTGAGCATAGGAGTTGGGAGGTCATGTTGTGGCTGTACAGGACACTTGTTAGGCCACTATTGGAATGCTGCATGCAATTCTACTATTGCAAGGATGTTGAGAAACTTGAGAGGGTTCAGGAAAGATTTACAAGGACATTGCCAGGGTTGGAGGGTTTGAGCTATAAACAGAGGCTGAATAGACTAGGGCTATTTTCCCCAGAGTGTCAAAGGCTGAGGGGTGACCTTATAGAGTTTTAGAAAATCATGAGGGGCATGGATAGGGTAAATAGCCAAGGTCTTTTCCCCAGGGTGGGGGGAGTCCAAAACTAGAGGGCATAAGTTTAAGATGAGAAGGGGAAAGATTTAAAAGGGATCTAAGGGGCAACATTTTCACACAGAGGGCAGTGCAAATATAGAATGAGATGCCAGAGGAAGTGGAGAAGGCTGGTACAATTACGACACTTAAAAGGCATCTGGATGGATATTGAATAGGAAGGGTTGAGGGGGATATGGCCAAATGCTGCCAACAGGGACTAGATTTATTTAGGTTATCTGGTAGGCATGGGCAAGTTGGACCAAAAGGTCTGTTTTCATGCTATATAGCTCTATGACAGAGCGGCAAAGGAGGTCATTCAGTTAAACTGAAAAGGGTCCAATGAGATCATGGTTGATCTGATAATCCTCAAATCCAATTTCTCGCCTTTCCCCACAACTTTCGATTACCTTACTGACCTTAGCGTTGAATATACTTAACCACCCAGCCTTGACAGCCCTCTGGGGTAAAAAATTCCACAGTTTCGCTAGCTTCTAAGAGAAAAAAATCCTTCTTATCTGTTTGACCCCTCATTCTATGATTATGTCCCTGGTCCTGCAAGGAGAAACAACCTTTCTGCATCTACCCTGTCAAGTCCTCGAAGAATGATTTTGTTTCAATAAGGTCACCTCTCATTCTTCTAAATTTCAATGAGTACAAGCCCAACTTTATTCAACCTCTCCTCATAAGACATTCCCTCCATATCCAGTATCAGCCTATTAAACCTTCTCCGGATTGTCTCCGATGCTAATATATCTTTCCTTAAGATAATGTCACAATATTCTAGCTGTGGTCAGACTGGTGCTTTGTGTATTTCTAGCAAAACACCCGTACGTTTATAATCCATTCCCTTTGGAACAAAAAAATCAACATTCCATTTGCCTTCACTATTACCCACCCGAACACGAATGCTAACTTTTGAGATTCATGGACTTTATAATTCAATTGATCACCCTGAATTTAGAACTGTAACCGTCAGTGTTTTCTTTAGAAGTGTCAGTGCAACGAAGAAAAACGTGGTTTTTGGCACCCATTTTCAAGTATTCACAGATCACACTCTGAGATTCGAATAACATGCAGGTGTGTGAAAAGCACTTCAAGCCGCAACACTGCACAAGATAAAATGTAATAAAGGTAAAAATGTCAAAATCGCCGTTATCTCAGCAGACCATAGGGCAGTGCTCTCATTAGAAGACGATTGGTGGTGGTTCATCTGCAGGTCACCATACCTCAGGTGAGGGGAAGAGATTGAGAAGAGTCCTTCAATGGTAACCTCAGCTGCTGCGGAAATTGAACCACCTTGCATTGGTTTAGTGCACAGCAAAAGGAGTCAGTGATTCCAGGGTCAATTTCTGAATGTTTGAAAAACTGTCCCTAAAAGGGCGACATTTATCAGTTTCTAAATCACGAGAAATTTTTACTGCAACAAGCCGCCAACTAACAAGAAACCCAGGAGCTTGGTGTAATTTTGGCCGTGGCAAGGGGAAAAGACCATCAAAATACTTCACGTCGCACGGTGAAAACACTGAAATGCAACCAGGAAATACTAGCACCAGCTCGGACAAGGTGGAAGGAAGACTGCAGTCTCTGGGCCCGGCAGAAAGGGGTAGACCCCGGTCTCCGGGCCTGTCACACAGGCCTCACCGCTCACCTCCGTGTTCCTCCAGACACCTCCTTTGATCATTATCCGCGGCATCCTGGCACTCAGCGACTGATCCGAGGGAATCCTCGGCAGCTGCAAACGGTTAGGAAGGAGCTCAGTTATTCGGCCAAGCTTCAACCCAGCTCCGGTGATGAACCTCCGGCCCTAGGTGCAGGAACGGGCGATGAGATGACAACGAGAACACACCGCTCCCAAGGTAGCCCGCTGCCGCCACCAAGAGCGCCGCCAAGCTTGGCTGACTGACACTGCACCCATTCCATTCAACTTTACACTTGACGGAACACTTTCCAACGACATCATCCTAAATAAACAAATCTTTGATTATGGGAAGAGTCATAGAATCATACAACATGGGAAAATGACCCTTCGATCCAACTCGTCCATGCCGACCAGGTTTCCCAAACTAATCTACTCTCATTTACCTGCATTTGACCTATATCCTTTTACTACTCACGTAGCTGTCAAAATGTCTTATAAATGTAACTGTACCTGCATCTACCACTAGTTCTGGCAATTCATTCCCTATATGCACCATCCTCTGTGTGAAGACATTATCCCTCCGTCCCTTTGAAATCTTTCCCTTCTCACCTGAAACCTATGCCCTCAAAGGTGAGAGGGGAATGATTTAAAAGGGACTTGTGGGCAACTTTTTCATACAGAGGGTGCTTAGGCAATATTGGTGTTTCTGCGAAGGAAGAGCATAAGTTTCTGCTGAAGCAGGTTTACTGAAAGGGTTCTCTTACCAAGTTCCAGGGTAGTTCCTGGCAGCCTGGTCTAAGTCAATGTGGTCTCAGTGGTACAGAGGAACAGTGACCTTCATTGCTCTGACAGGGTAAGTGCTCTGCTCTACTTTCAGCTACCTGACATTCAATCACTCTGCTACTGCACTGACCTTGCAACAAGAGTCAAGTTCTGTCACTTTCACTACTGCCTTCAACATCTTCCCTCATTCATCCTTCTTTCTTTCCTCTAACCTCCCACAGCATTAAATATGCGTGGCTTCTGCACTATCTATGCACTTGCCCAGCAGGCCTCATCACCTATTGTCCACCTCTCCCAGCAGTATTAGTCATACTGATACCCATCCACATTTTGGCTGAAAGAATTTTCCTCAAATCCCTTCTAAATCTCCTGCCCCTTACCTTAAATTTATTGTCCAGTTATTGATTCCTCTAATAAGGGGAAAAGTTTCTTTGAACCTACTTGTATCTATGCCTCTTGTAATTTTGTACACCTCAATCAGGTCCCCTCTCAGCCTTCTCTGCTCTAAGGAAGTTCTCAGTCTCTCTTCATAGCTAAATTAATCCAGCCCAGTTAACATCCTGTTGAATCTCTTCCTAGAATCATAGGATAGAATCATAAAATCCTTACAGTGTGGAATCACGTCTTTCGGCCCATCAAGACCATACTAACCCTCTGAAGAGCATTGCAGCCCCCTACCCTATCCCTGTAACCCTGCAATTCCCCCAGCTAATCCATCTAGCCTGCACATCCCTGGAGATCGTGGGTATTTCAGCATGGCCAATCCACCTAACTTGCACATCTTTGGACTGTGGGAGGAAACTAGAGCACCAAGAGGGAACTCATGCAAATACAGGAAAATGTGCAAACTCCACACAGACAATCACCCAATTCTGGAATCAAACCTGGGCCCCTGGTACTGCGAGGCAGCAATACTAACCACTGAGCCACCGTACCATCCCAGCTCTCGGTCATGTTCAACCCAGAGCTCTTCCTTAGAACTGGTCCTTTTGAGTGTTTAATTCACTGCCACCTTTCTTCCAGATATGCCCACTTTGATGAAGTTCTGCTCTTCTCTCCATCAGGCCTTCCCTTTTAATCTTACAGCCTCAGTGTTCATTGCTTTCTGTCTCCATTTCTGAAGAAGAGTCATTACCAGACTCAAAACATTAACTCAGTTTCTATCTCCACAGATGCTGCTAGACATGCTGAGTTTCTCCAGCATTCTCTGTTTGTTCCATTTTCCTCCAGTGCAGACTTGCCATTTTCAATAACAATAATATTATTCATGAGCCTTCAACACAAGTTTTCTCTGGTGCAATCACGTTCTTCCTATAGTGTGGTGACCAGAATTGCACGCAGTACTTCATCTGTGACCTAATATCTTATACACAGCAACCATTACCTCCCTCCTCTTGTACTCAATGCCTCAACTAATAAAGGCAAGTATCCCTTAAATCTTCTAAGCCACCTTACCCGCCTGTCTTGCTGCCTTCAAATAACTATGGTTATGCACACAAGATCCTTCTGATTCTCTATATTTCTTAAGGGTCTACCATTCAACATGTACTCCCTCGCCTTATTAGTCCCTTAAAATGTATCACACCTCACTTTTCATGGTTAAATTCCTTTTGCCACTGTTCAGCCCATTTTGCCAGCCTGTCTAACAACTGTTTCAACCATTAAAGTTTCTTTACGCCTGGTCACTGGACTCAAAACGTTAAGACTTTTTCTCTTTCTTTAGATGCTGCTAGAATTGTTGAGCTTCTCCAGCAATTTCTGTCTTTCTGTGTCTCAGATCCCCAGCATCTGAAGTTCTCTGTTTTACATTAACTTTTCATTTCCATCCTCAAATGCTGCCCAAATCATGTTCCCATTTTTTTGCGTATGTGTTTCCCTGAAACTCTTGGTGTTTTTGTACTTCGACTGGGGTAAATTTTAAAGTTGAGTGGGTCACAGTGAGGAGATGAACTTTAGAGGGTTTGAGAGTTTTGGGGTGGGGGAGGTGCTACGTGGAAGAAACTACGAGTCCCATGATGCCCTGGAATGTTTGGTAGGGGAGGGTGGTGTGCGGACGGCGACGCAGTGCGCATGTCCCGCCGGCGTTGCCGCGGTGCAGGCTGGGATGTGAGTTCCACGCTTACCCTCCTCCCCTTCCCCAGACCCAGGCCAGTTCCCGGTGACCATGGTGGGCACCTACTGTTGTGTGCCGGGCTGCTTCAACAACACCCTCAAGAACAAGGAGCTCTCCTTTCACGTCTTCCCAAAGGACGAGACGCTGCGCGGCGTTTGGATCAGAAACCTGTCGCGCTTAGATGAGAGAAAATTCAGCGTGTGGCAGCCCAAAACCCATCACAAAGTCTGCGACGCCCACTTTGCTGGAGGCAAGAAGACCTACATGAACAATGTGCCCATCGTCTTCCCCGTGAAGGTCGAGAGGTCCCGCAGGAAGGAGCAGGCCAGGCTCCTGCTGCTGGGTGCCAAGGAGATTACCCCACCAGGTACACTCCACACATGCAGCAGCAGATGGACATACCCCGCATCCAGTGGTCAGGTCAAAAGTTTATAATCCCTGTTGAATTTAGCGTCGAAAATGTCAGAAACGTTGAAAATTCTGATTGTTTTATTTATGGATAAAAAGTAATCCGCTTGATTTTAGGGAGTAGCGGTTAGGTCTGTATCTTTAACAGAACTCGCTCCCTTGTAAATCAATTACACAGACGTAGAGATTTCCATTTGAAGTGAGCTGCAGTCTGTTGTTTACAGTGTAATCTGAACTCTTCAGCTGTGTAACTGTTATATAATTCGCTAGTTTTTATTGAGTATTTCGTGATGACGTTGTGTTTTTCAAATGGGTCCGGGATACAGCTGGTTTAATTTTAGCTTCCTTCATCGTGCCATTCCCTACTAAGAAAACAGGATAGTATTGTGTTCCATTGACACTTGATGACTGGTAGATATTTGACTGCTAATCTGGAATACTTTCCTTTTTTTTCGACGTCCGTTAGTGGGTCGGGCAAAAAATCTCATAAATGAGAGGCACGACGAAAACAAAAAGATCACCTCACCCCCACCCCCACCACGGCACATCCTTGGCAGAAATTCCCCTAAGGATACTTTCAGCTGGGTTGCACATTCTGCACTAATGGCACAATGCATTGCAACGTACTGCCCTAGTTATTTAATGAAGATAGTGAGGTGGAGTTTGAAATGAACAAAAGCTATTAGTCCAGTGGCAGCATATTCTGTACTGTGACAGATCTATTAGTCAGCACTGATTCATGAGCTGTTATACAAAGCTTACTGAGTACAGCAGAGTGCAATGCTATTGGCGTTTTAAAACTATTAATAACCATAGTTTTTTATTTGCATCTGATTTGAATGTCTTTCTCATAAATCTGTCTACCCTGTATGAAATTCTAATGTGTTTCCAGGTGTTTTGGCCAAATGTCAGCCTTACGTGTGCTCTGGCTTAATTGTTAGATTAGTTTCGAGGAATATTTCCTCTACTTTTATTATGGCATATTATTTGACAAGTGTAGTGAAACCAATTCAGAATTATCATGGAAACGGTATCAAGAAACATTGGTTGTATCCAATTAAGATTGATCAGAAAATGAAATTTGCCTTTAAGTGTATGGTGGCATTGTGGTTTTGCTATTAGATTAGTAGTCCTGTTCTACAGACATCAATTTTGTTCCCATTGCTGTAAATGGGGAATTCAAATTCAATTCATAAATTAAATTTTAAAAGAAGGAATTAAAAGCTTATTAGTAATGGTGACAACCAAAGCTGCTGTTTTGTGTGAAATCCATCTGGTTCACTAATGTGCTTTAGGGAAGGACATCTTCTGTCCATATCTAGTATATCCTATATGTGATTTCACATCCACAGATATGATTCTTAACTATCCTCTGAAATGGCCCAGCAAGAACTCATCCCTATCATAATTGCTGTGAAAAATAAGAGTGCAATTGAATGGACATACTGTATGCATCTTCAGCACAAGATTCAGATACTAGAAATGCATGCCCATCCCAGTTGCTACAAAGTCCTTCTCACAAACAGCTGGTACTTGTATTAAATTTGGGAGAATTGCCCACAGAGTAATCAAACAAGAACCTGACAAAATCATACCTTGTGACCAATGTTCAGGCTCCTACATTATTATTCCTGTCTTCCCAGCAGGATAAACCCACAAGGGGTGTTGGCATAATGATATACAGGAGGATCCAAGTGGTCCTGAGAGTCTACATTATTGTTATCAGACCTCATGAAGTCCCAAGGCATTAATTCGAATGAATCTCTTGATTACCAACTACTTCCCTCCCTTGATTGATGAACCAATACTCCCCCATTTGAACACCTGTTCCAGAAGTGACAAGGGTAGCAAGGGCATGGTAAATGTTTTGGGTATGGGAATGCAGGGAAAATGGTGCGAGCCCAAAACAGAAAAATGTGTTTGACAATGAGCATCTGCTCGTGAAGGTATTGGTAGAGGTGAGCTGCACGGTCCTGTGAACACAAAGTTATGCAGGCCTGCGAAATACAGTCATTGGTGGTGGTGGGAAATTAAACAGCTAATGAGAAAGGGTCTTTCAGTATCATCATCCTGAATTATAGTGGAGCCCATCACATCAGTGCAGATTTGAACGTGAACTGTTTGCATCCATCTTCAGCCAGAAATGTAATATAAACAAGCTAGTTAGCTCAGTTTCTTCATCTGGTCCCTACTATCACAGGTGCCACTGTTCAGATGATTCACATGTTATCAAAAAACACCACGTGATATGTCGATATAGCCGAACCCAATGGATACTGCAAAGGCAATGGATCCTGGTAGGCAACAGTTAAAAATGCCTACCGCTCTATTCCCTGTCCATATTTTGGAAAATCAAATCACAATACTGTATTCCTTCTCCTGGCTTACTAGCAAAAATTAAAGCATGAGGACTCAGTACAGAAAGTTGTGCAGTGTTGGTCTGAAGCAACAGAAGCATTTCTGTGGGACTGCTCAGAGTTGGTTGACTGGTCCGTATTGAAAAACTCAGCAGCCAACTTGAACGAGTACACCACTACCGTTACAGACTTCATTAGTAAGTGTGTAGAAGACTGCATCCTGAGGAAGTTAATCCAAATGTTCCCCAACGTGGATGAACTGGGAGATCCACTCCTTGTTGAAGTCCAGGTTTGAAGCGTACAAGTTGTGCAACCCTGACCTACATGGGAAGTCCAAGTATGGCCTTCATAAGGCCATCAGGGATGCCAAGGGGCAATAACAAACTAAGCCTGACACCCAGACCAATCTCCCAGACACATGTCGCCTGTAGCAAGGCTTATATGACAAAACAGGCTATAAAGCGAAGTTGAACAGAATCATGGGCAACAGTACATCCCTACTCAGAGCTCAATGCATTCGGTTACCTTCGGCTATATTCAGCTACATGCTGTGTTCACTTTGAACGGGAGGTCGGTGAAACAATGTCACCTATCCTGACAGCCTGGAGTGCACCTGTACCCATTGTCACTGCTACAGATGTTAGACTGAACCCACACAAATTGACTGGCCAGGATGGAGTCACATCCTGTGCAGACCAGCTGGTGAGAGTAATTACAAACATCATTATCTTCTCCTTACTATGATCTGAAGTCCCCACCTGCTTCAAGAAGTTGGGGGCTATCATCCCAGTGCCAAAGAAAACTCATGCAGTGTGCCTCAGTGACTGCCACCCAGGGCCTCTGACCTCCAAAATTATGAAGTGCTTCAAGAGGTTAGTCATGGCTCACATCAACTCCAGCCTACCAAATTGCATTGATCCTTTGCAATTTGCCTACTGGTGCAACAATTCCAAAGCAGACACCACCTTCCTGGCCCTACACTTATCCTGAGAACATCTGGATAACAAGGATACCTACGTAAGGCTCCCACTTATTGACTACAGTTCCACCTTCAATACCAAATTCCAACAAACTCAAAAAGCTCAAACTGGATCCTTTATTTCCTGACCCATAGACTGCAATTTGGCATGGTGTAAAGACAACAATCTCTCCATCAACTACAGCAAAATGAAGGAGCTGGTCTTTGACTTCAGAAAGCAGAGTGCATGGTGCGTTTCTGTCTGCATCAATGATGCTGAGGTGGAGATGGTCGATAGCGTCAAGTTCCTGGGAGTGATGATCACTAACAGTCTGTTCTGATCCACCCACATCAACGCAACAGTCAAGAAAGCACAATATTGTCCCTACTTCCTCAGGAGGCTACGAAAATTCAGCATTTCCACAGGACTCTTACTATTTTTATAGATGCATCACAGAAAGCATCCTATCCAAATGCATCACAGCTTGGTGTGGCAACTGCTGTTCCAAAGACTGCAAGAAACTACAGAGTTTTGAATACAGCCTGGTCCATCACGCAAACCAGGTTTCCATCCATTGCTTCAGGAAAGCAACAAACATAATCAAATACTCTTTCCTACCCTCTTCTGTCAAGCAGAAGCTAGTAAAAGTTTGAATACATGTGGGAATAGATTTAAGAGCAGCTTCTTCCCTGCTGTTATCAGACTTTTAAACAGACCTCTCAAATGTTAATTCTGATCTCCATTTTTGCACCTTCTCTGTGGCTGTAACACTATTCTGCGCTCTCTTCTGCTACCCTGATGCATTTTGTATGGTGCAATCTGCTTGTGTAGCACGCACAACAATACTTTTCACAGTATCTTGGTACATGTGACAACAATCAATCAATCAATCAATCAATCAATCATCTGCCAGTAGTACTGAAGACTTGTATTCTAAACCCAGCTGTGCCCCTAACCAGAGATAACGAGGTGTGGAGCTGGATGAACACAGCAGGCCAAGCAGCATCATAGGAGCAGGAAAGCTTGACGTTTCGGGCCTAAACCCTTCATCAGAAATGATTTCTGATCATTTCTGATGAAGGGTATTGGCCCAAAATGTCAAGCTTTCCTGCTGCTATGATGCTGCTTGGCCTGCTGTGTTCATCCAGCTCCACACCTTGTTATGTCGGATTCTCCAGCATCTGCAGTACCTATTATTTCTGTGCCCCTAACCAGGCTGTTCCTGCTAATGTGGAAAATTACATGGGTATGCCTTGCCAGAAAGAACTACAGAAAAATTAACCTATCTAATGACTGTCCCATCAGTTCACAATCATCAGCTGGAACATGCCATTGACAGTGTACTCACCAAGAATTTGTCTCCTGATGCTTCATTTGTTTTGTACCAAGACAACTTGGCTCCTAACCTCGTAGCAGGTTAGGTCCAAATGTAATCAAAAAATCTGAATTCCAGAGGAAATATTAAATTGACTGTCCTTGACAAAAAAAAGGTGGCACTTGACTAAGAATAACATTCAGAAGGCTTTGTAAGATTGAAGTCAGCGAGAATTTTGGAAAACTCTAAAACTGTCTTTTTGTTCAAGTCATACCCAGCATAAACAAAAATATGTTCATCAAAGGCTAATTATCTCAGATCCAGGACATCACTGCAGGAGTTGGGCTTGGCCGAACAATCTTTCAGTCCATCATAAGGCCAAAAGTGGGAATGATCGGAAAGTGTGTCATACAATTAGTAATGCATAAGGTGCTGGAAAAGTTGATGCCAACATGCCATAAGACCTGGATGTCATTCTTGCATAGGCTGATAAGTGGTAAGCACTGCCTGGGATTGAGAGGTACATCAAGGCCCAATAACAGGCTCTGGGGGCCCACGGCTCCTGGCCGTGCCATGACCCGAGCATAGCACCAAGGCCTGTGATTTCTGTCCCTGCCCCTAGGGGCAAGTAAACTTCTCTACAAGCACCAGGCAATAACAGTCTCCAGAAAAGAAAGTCTGACAACCTCCCCTTGATATTCAGTGGCATTATCATGTTTAATTCCCCATCATCAACATACTTAGTGACACAATTGCACAGAACTGATCGTGATAAGCCACATAAACAACTCTGATTCTATGTTGGTTAGAGGGTGGAAATTCTGCACCGAGTGACCACAAAGCCTGTGGTTCCCCCAAAGTCTGTACACCCTCCATTAGACAATAATTAGGTGTGTGGTGGAATGATTTCTACATGCCTAGATGATTGCAGCTGCAACAGCATTCGAGAAGCTCACCACTACTGAGGGGGGAAAAAAGCCTGCTTGATTGTTGCTGCTGGCACCTTGGCGGCTGTGTGAACCATCTACAAGACTGACTGCAGCAATTCATCAAGGCTCTTTCGATAGTATCTTTTAAAACTACAATCTGTACCACCTAGTAGGCAAAGAATAGCAGATGCATAGGACCACCCCCACCTGTAAGCTCTCTGTGAAGTCATTCACCATTCTGACTTGGAATTATATTTCCATTCCTATGCATTTGCTGGTTCAAAATGCTGGAACTCCCTCCTTAACAGCATTGTGTGTGCACCTACCACACATGCACTGGTAAGGTTTAAGAAAGCGGTTCGCCATCATCGTTGGAGGGCTTTTTGGAATGGGCAGTATGAGTTGGACTTGACAGTGATGCAGACAATTCCTGAGTAAATTTTTTTTAAAACATGTAGATTCAACTCCACATACTGATCACAAATAGAATGGGGCAGTTTTGGCACTTTAACAGTAAATCTCTGAAGCTGTATGCCCGGATGTTGAGTGGAGTACCCCTTTCTGTGATTTAAATGATATCCCATTATGATTGAACATGATTAATTTTAAATGTATATCTTGGGATTTGATTTGAATCTCCAAAGAAAATTAACTTGAGTTTATGTTTTTGGAAATGAAAGTTCAGAGTTCACTTCCTATCAAGTAGTTATTCAATTAAATATCTAGCATAGTGCTTAATCTTTTCGAAAGGAATCAATGAGCTGAATTGCCTGCTTTTATTCTATAAAACTTTGTGTACTCTGATACAATGTTAATAGATGTACAAGATAATCGAATGAGCAAGCTTCACAATTTCTATATAAATGCTGACAAAAGGAGTCCAATAATCTATTGATTATATATTGTAGTTGTTCTGGAAATAGCAAAGTGGAGAGGCAAGCTATTTGATTTTACTTAGGAGTCTACTTATGAAATATTGAATGGGATGAAGAAAATAAGGACTTCTGAGAACAGGTAGACATTGGGCCAGCCAGCTCGTTTCAGCCTGACTGACCAAAAGGAAACCTGCTCCTCTCAAATACGGAACTGCAAATGACCAGAATGCTGACTAGAGAAAGATTAAGCAAATTTGCTTTTGGATATAGTGTGATTTGTTATTAATTGAAACAAGCTGAGAATTGTCATATGTGTCATTCTGTGCATTCATTTACTTTCTACAATTAAAACTAATATTGTTTTCCATTCCACCTTTAGAATGGCCATGTTGGGGAAATGGGTTCTGATGCATGAGGAAAGGTTAGACATGCTGGGCCTGAATGGCAGGTCATGTGATTGAAACGTATAAAATCGTGAAGGGACTTGACAGGGTTTCATCTGAATGGATGTTTCCTCTTGTGGGAGAGACTGGATCTTGGGGTCACAGTTTGATAGTGAGTCTCCCATTTGGTATGTAGATGAAGAGGATTTTTTTTTCTCTTAAGATATTGTAGATCTTTGGAAGCTTCTGTTCTAGGGAGCATGGAAGATGGAGTCATTGAATGCTTTTGAGCAGAACTTCAGAAATTCTTGATTAACAAGTGAGACAATGATCAGATTAGCCATAATCTTATTAAATGGCAGAGCAGGCTACAGAAGTTAAATGACCATCTCTTGCTCCTAATTCGTACGTAATTCTTCTGCGTTCATTCTGGATCTCTGCACTCACAGCAGAATATCTTTTCCCTGCCAGATTCCATCTTTTCCTGACCCTACCATTTTCACCCTCGCTGCCTCTGCACCAAGTTGTTTGCAGAAGTTTTGCTGACTTTGATTCTAGCTTTTTCACCCAGAAGATTAAACACTTTCAAATCAGTGTACGTAAGATATGTATACATTTCTGAAACAAGCTAATAAATTGTTAATTATTTACAAATTACAAGAAAACAAATAAAAGGTAGCACCTTAACTACCTCCCATTTCGGAAACTCATTTTTTATTTTCACAAAAAGCTACTAAGATTATACAATGCAGTATTAGAATGACCTTTTCTCAAATAATTTTTGGATAAAAGTAGTGAAATGCTGTGATGAAGTTTGAAGATTCAAGATCTGCTACTGCTTTTGATGACAGAAAGACGATGAGTGAAGAATTTTAAACAAAATGCATATTAACACAATATACTGTTTCTCCTGTGATATATTTTTTCCAGTGGCATTCAGTGACACCAGTAGGTGTAATAGTTAGTTGTAATAATTCTACTGACCTATTATGGTTAGTCTTTCCATGATCTTCAATAACATCATTGGCAGTACTATCTTATTTCCAGTCATCCAAAAAATACAGCATTTATAGAGTGAAACTTTATCCACCAACTTAGAAAAAACATAGAAACATAGAAAGCAGATGCAGGAGGAGGCCATTCGGCCCTTCGAGCCTGCTCCGCCATTCTTCACAATCACAGCTGATCATCCAACGCAGTAGTTTAATCTTGCTTTCTCCCCATAACCTTTTGATCCCTTTCACCTCAAATGCTGTATCTAGTCACCTCCTGAATACATTCAATGTTTTGGCATCAACTACTTCCCTGTGGTAATGAATTCTACAGGCTCACGACTCTTTGGGTAAAGAAGTGTCTCCTCATCTCTGTCCTAAATTGCCTAAGCTGAATCCTCATACTATGACAATCCCTAGTTCTGGACCCCCACCCCCGGCATTCATTTGAACTCCAGAGGGAACAGTCCCAACCTAGACAATCTCTCCTCGTGATCAGACTCGCCATCCCCGGAATCAGCCTGGTAAACCTTTGCTGCACTCCCTTGAGAGCAAGAAAAGGAGACCAAACTGCTCACAATATTCCAGATGTGGTCTTACCAAGGCCCTGTACAACTGCAACAACGTATTCCTGCTCCTGTGCTCAACCTCTCACAATGAAGGCCAGCAGAAGTGGAGGAAAGAGGGGAGGGGGAATTGCATTTTTTGATTAGTGTGAGTATCACAGCAATAGTCAGAGATGAAATAACTGAGGGATCATCCAGCGAGGCATTCTGGGTAGGGCTAAGAAATAAGAAGGGGATGGTGACATATTGGGGTTGTACTATAGGCCCCAAAATAGTCAACAAGCATTAGGGGAACAAATATGCAAGGAGATTGGGGAGACTTGCAGGAGCAATAGGGTTGTCATAGTGGGGGATTTTAATTTACTGACATAAACTGGGACTGCCATAGTGTTAAGGGTTTAGATGAGGTGGAATTTGTCAAATGTGTTCAGGAAAGTTTCCTTAAGCGGTATACAGACGGTTCTACTCTGGAAGGGGCAAAACTTGAACTACACTTGGGAAATAGGGCAGGACAGGTGACTGAGGGGGCAGTGGGAGAGCACTTTGGGACCAGTGACCATAGTTCTGTTAATTTTAAAATAGTTATGGAAAAAGGCCAAACTGGTCCACAGGTTCAAGTTCTAAATTGGGGCAAAGCGAGTTTTGACGGATTTAGACTGGAGTTTACAATGGTTGATTGGAGTAGTTTGTTTGCAGGCAAAGGGTTATTTGGCAAGTGGGAGGCCTTTAAAAGTGCGATAGCTAGAGTTCAAGATCTTTATGTTCCTGTGAGGATGAAGGGCAATGTTGGCAGGATTAGGGAACTCTGGATGACAAGAGATATTGAGGCTTTGACCAGAAAAAAGGAGGAGGCATGGCTTAGGAGCAGGCATCTGGGATCAAGGGAATTCCTGGAAGTATATAGGGGATAGAGGAGTTTACCGAAGAAGGAAATCAGGAGGGCGAAAAAGGGGCAGAGAGCTTTGGTTGAGAAAATTAGGGTGAATCCAAAGAGATTCTTTAAGTATGTTAAAGGAAAAAGAATAACTAGAGAGAGAATAAGACCCTCACGGACCAAAGTGAACATGTATGTGTGGAACCGCAAGAGATGGGCGAAGTCCTCAACGAATACTTCTTCTCTGAGTTTATCGTGAAAAAGACATGAAAACTTGGGGAAGTTAGTGGCGATCTCTTGGGGACAGTCCATATCACAGTGTGGGAGGTGTTGGAAGTATTAGAATGCACAAAGATGGATAAATCTCTTGGTCCTGACCTGATATATCCAAGAACCCTGCAAGAGGCCAGGGAAGAAATTGCAAGGGCCCTGGCTGATTTATTTGCATCATCATTAGCCACGGGTGAAGTCCTCGAAGACTGAAGAGTAGTGAATGTTGTGCCCTTACTCAAGAAGGGCTGCAAAGAAAAACCTGGGAATTATAGACCAGTAAGCGTAACATCTATAGTAGGTAAGTTGCTTGAAAAGATTCTAAGGGATAAGATATACATGCATTTGGAAAGACAGGATTTGATTAGGAATAGTCAGCATGGCTTTGTGCATGGGAGATCATGCCTTAAGACCAAGAAGGTTGATGAGAGCAGAGTGATAGATGTAGTCTATGTTGTCTATGTAGATTACAATAAGGCCTTTGGTAAGGTTCCACATGGTAGGTTGCTCTGGAAGGCTGGGACACATGGAATCCAGGGAAAGCTGGCAAGTTGGATACTCAGTTGCTTGATGGTAGGAAGCAGAGGGTAATACTGGAAGGATGCTTGTCTGACTGGAGGCCTGTGACTAGTAGTGTGCCTCAGGGGTCGGTGCTGGGCCCATTACTGTTTGTTATCTATGTTGATGATTTGGATGAGAATGTACAAGGTATGATTAGTAAGTTTGTGGATGACACTAAAATAGGCGGTATCATGGACAGAGAGGAAGATTATCAGAAATTGCAATAGGATCTTGAGAAGCTGGGGAAGTGGGCCGAGAAATGGCAAATGCAGTTTAATATAGAAAAGTGTGAGGTGTTGCATTTTGGAAAGTCAAATCCAGGTAGGCGTTTCATGGTGAATGGTAGGACCTTAAGGAATGTAGTGGAATGAGCGAACTTGGAGTTCAGGTACACGGTTCTTTGAAAGTGGAGTCACAGGTAGACAGGGTAGTGAAGAAGGCTTTTGGCACACTGGCCTCCAGGAGTCAGGGCCTTGAGTATAGAAGTTGGGAAATTATGATGCAGTTGTACATGACATTGGTGAGGCCGCATTTGGAGTATTGTATTCAGTTTTGGTCACCTTGCTATAGGAAGGATGTTATTAAACTAGAAAGAGTGCTGAAGAAATTTACAAGTGTGTTGCCAGGACTCGAGGGACTGAGTTATACGGAGGGGTTGGACAAGCTCGGATACTTTTCTTTAGAGCGTAGGAGACTGAGGGGGAATCTTGTAGAAGTATATAAGATCATGAGCGGCATGGATAGGGTGAATGCACTTAGTCTTTTTCCCAGTGTTGGGAATTGAGGATTAGAGGGCATCAGTTTAAAGTAAGAGAGGAAAGAATACATGGGAACCTGAAGGGCAACTTTTTTACACAGAGGGTGCTACATATATGGAATAAGCTGCCCATGGAAGTGGTTGAGGCAGGTAAATTAACAACATTTAAAAGGCATTTGGACAAATACTTGGATAGAAAAGGTTTAGAAGGATGTGGGCCAAGTGCAGGGCAATTGGTTTAGCATGGATGGACATTTTGGTCGGGATGGACCAGTTTGGGCCAAAGGGCCTGTCTCCGTGCTGTAGGACTCTATTACTGTATACCATTTGCCTTCTTTACCGCCTCCTGCACCTGCATGCTTACCTTCAGTGACTAGTGCGCAAGGACCTCAGGTCCTGCTGCACACTCCCCTCTCCCAATTTACAGCCGTTCGGGTAGTAATCTGCCTTCTTGTTTTTGCTTCCGAAGTGAATAACTTCACATTTATCCAAATTATATTGTATCTGTCATTGATTTGCCCACTCACCCAAACTGTTGAGATTATGCTGGAGGGTTTCTGCATCATTGTTACAGTTCACCACCAACCCCCCACCCAACTTGGCATCATCTGCAAACTTGGAGATGTTACATTTGTTCCCTCATCCAAATAATTGATATATATAGTGTATGGCTGGAGTCCCAGCACCGATCCCTGTGACACTCCACTAGTTACTGCCTGCCAATTTGTAAAGGACCCATTGATTCCTACTCTTTGTTTTCTCTCCCCAACCAGTTTCCTATCCACCTCAATACATTTCACCCAATCCCACACGCTTAAATCTTGCACGTTAATCGCTTATGTGGGACTTTGTCAAATGCTTTCTGAAAGTCCAAATATACTACATTGACTGGCTCCCCTGTGTCAACTCTACTACATTACATCTTCATAGAATTCCAGCTAATTTGTCAAGCATTATTTTCTCTTCATAAATCCATGCTGATTCTGTCTGATCCTGCCATTGCTTTCTAAATGCTCTGCTATAAAATCCACGACAATGGATTTGAGAATTTTCCCCACTACTGATGTTAGACTCTCTGGTCTATTATTCCCTGTTTTCTCTCCATCTCCCGTTTTGAATATTGGAGTGACATTAGCCACCCTCCAATCTGCAGGGACTGAGTTGAGGTTGGTTGGCTCGCCGAGCTGGTTTGTTGTTTTACAGACATTTCATTATCATGCTGGGTAACATCCTCAGTGCAGCCTCCGATGAAGCGTCAGTGTGTTTTTCCAGCTGGTTTTTAAACTCTGGAGTCCGTTGAGCTGCAGGGACTGTTCTAGGGTCCATAGAATCCTGGAAGATGACCACTCATGCATCCACTATCTCTTGAGCTACTTCCTTAAGTTCTCTGGGATGTAGATTATCAGGCCCTGGGGATTTATTGGCTTTCAATCCCATCAATTTTCCCAGCACCATTTCTCTACTAATATTTATCTTCCTCAGTTCTTTCCTCTCACTAAATCTTGCATCCTCTAACAATTCTGGTACCTGATTTGTGTCCTCTTTTGTGAAGACAGAACCAAAGTATGTATTCAGTACCTCAGCCATTTCTTTGTCCCCTATTATACATGTCCCATTTTTGTCTGTAGGGGATCTACATTTGTCTTTACCAATCTCTTTCTCTTCACGTACCTATAGAAACTCTTAGCATCAATCTTTATGTTCCCTGCAGGCTTACTTTCTTACTCTATTTTCCCCTTCTTAATCAATCCCATGGTCCTTCTTTGCTGAATTCTAAACTGCTTCCAATCCTCAGATTTATTATTTTTCTTGGCCAACGTTTCACGTACATGACTGAAGCTAGTCAACTCTACATGTGAGCTCTCAATTAGCATCAATCTCTACACTATCAAACTATAAATAGGATTACCATTGTATGTATAACAGCAAGTTTTATGGTTATGTTTTTGTCCCATATTATGTTCTATTCCTGTGATAACACGTGGTTCTGAGAGTTTGTTTCACTGGTAGAGGGTTGTAATTTTGGGCTGAATCTTGCCATATTTTGGCTGTGTAGTTTTTGTCAAGCATTGTGGAGGGTTTCTTTGAAGCAGAACAAGTTTTCTCATGTTATTATCCCAAACTTGCCTCATTAACTATCTGTCCCACCCCTACGGCATTTCTCTTGTGATACTAGCCTGATTCTCCCATTAGATTCTGCAACTGCTTGCCACTGTTGGGGTATCCTGAAATACCTTGGGACCACTGGTGTGTGCCACCTTTGAAATGCCATTGTGCACCTGGACAAATACTGTCAGTCCAGAGTTGCTTGACATGGTTCGTGACATTTGGCAGAGAAGAGAAAATTCATGCCCTGCTTTTGGATGGTGACATGTAGCAACATATCTATACTCTTGATGAGTCCTGACAACCATGACAAGCTGCCTGGCCTTATGTCCATGCTAAAAGCCAAGACACAGTAAGACAGAGATGCTGTAAGCATCCAAAGTAGACAGAAAGTGAGTGAGTACTAGGAAAGCATATGAGCAGTCCTGAGACGTGCCCTCGTCCAATCCATAGGTTGGGTGCCAGTCTAAGTGCACAAAGTGTCCTTACAGCAGCATTGGAATGACCGGCACTGGTGTGCTCCAAGGTTCGGAAACGTACTGTTGCTGGATTGGAGGTGTGCTGTGAACATTCCAGAGACTGTATGTTGAATGCCAGCATTTGTTGATGTGTGCAGCCATTGTCAATGGAGCATGTCCTGCGATGTTGGTGGTGCCTGTCCAAGGTGGAAGTCCAGGGAAGCAAGCAACATGCTGGAATCACAGGCATCCACTCTTGACTCTTGCAGTTCTTGGTGTCCAATTCCTCTCCGCTCCATGAAAGAATGGGCATCTTCATATCAATGAGGCTAGATTTAATGTTAATGAGGGTGATACTGAGCAATAACCCCCATTAGTATTAATATCATCTCATCTCAATGCCTAAAACTCTCCTGAAAAGTACGGCTTGTTGCTCCTAACACTCGGAAATGCTTCACTCTGCTTCCCGTGTGATTTGCCCAGATTTCTCCTCCTCATCCTCATCGTTGAGGGCCATGTAAGATTTCACTGTATGTGTGATAACACACTCTCTGACCAGCTACCATGTATCCTCATATGAGGAAATTTAGATCGCTACATGGGCAATGAAGTGACAAGTGAATGAAGAGGTAGATTTCTTACATCAATGCCTTTTGGCTGTATAATTCTGTCATAACAAGCATGGGGCTGGATGAACACAGCAGGTCAAGCAGCATCATAGGAGCAGGAAAACACTCATTTCTGTTCCAATTCAGTTCTGCTTGTGTTTCTGTTTTGAAATTACAATGGCAGTCTTTCGGCATCAAGACTGTTTTTGGTTTGCAGAGTCAAGCATGCCTAGAGTCAGCATTCATTAAAATCATTGCAGTATTCCATGGGAAACTGTGGTATTGGATTAGCAAATTCCCTTGAGAGTGGGAAATTTTGACTTTAATGCATTAATGTGTGGACTATTCCATGTGTTGCTGATATGACAATCAAAGGCGGAAAGAGTGGTGTGAAACTGGGACATGGAAACCAGGTACCAGAGAGAAGTAAAACAACAAACTATGAATGCTAGAGATATGAAACACAAAACCAGAACCTGTTGGCAAAACTCAGCAGGTCTGTGGAGAGAAAACAGCTAAAATTTCATGTCCAGGTCTTAGTGAATTTGGACATGAACTGTTTCAGTATCCGAGCAGCGACGAATGGTACTGAAAATTGTGCAATTGTCAGCAAACATTCCCACTTCTGACCTTATGGTGGAGGGAAGGTTATTCGATAAAGCAGCTGAAGATGGTTGGGCCTAAGACGTTACTCTGAGGAACTCCTGCAGAGATGTCTAAGAGCTGGGATGACTGACCTCCAAAAGCCACAATTATCTTCCTTTGTGCCAGGTATGACTCCAACCAGCCAAAGAGGTTTCCATTGATCTTCTTTGACTCTAGTTTTGCTGGAACTTGTTGAAACTATACTTAGTCTAATGTTGCCTTCATCTCAAGGATAGTCACTTTCTCATCTCCTCTGGGATTTAGCTTGTTTGTCAATGTTTGAGCCAAAGCTGTTACGAGGTCAGAAGCTGAGTGGCTGTGACAGAACTTGAAATGAGTCAGTGGACATGTTATTGCTCAGCAAATCCTGTCTGGTAATATTGTTGATAACCTCTTCCATTGCTTTGCATGTGATCAAGAACAAACTGCTGGGGAAATAATTGACTGAGTTAGATTTGTCCTACATTGTCTTGTGTACGGGAAATTCCTGGGCAGATTTCACATTGCCGGCTAATTCCAGTGCTGCAACTGTACTCAAACAGCTTAACTAGATGCATGGCAAATTCTGGAGCACATAGAATCATAGAATCCCTACAGTACGGAAACAGGCCATTTGGGCCACCGAGTCTGCACCGACCTTTTGAACATAATCCCACCCAGACCCAGACCTCCACCCTATTCCCATAACACTGCAATTACTATGACTAACCCACCTGGCCTCCACATCCCTGGACACAACGGGGCAATTAAGCATGGCCAATCCACCTAACCTGCATGTATTTGGACTGAGAGGGAACTAGAGCATCTGGCGGAAACCTCAGGGAGAACATACAAACTTCACACAGACAGGTGCCCAAGGCAGGAATCTAATCTGGGTCCCTGGTATTGTGAGGCAACAGTGCTAACCACTGAGCTATCATGTCACCCATGTTATCTTTGAATATTGGAATATTGTCAGAGCCCATAGTCTTTGAAGTAGCTAGTGCCTCCAAGTGTTTCTTCATGGCACCTGGAGTGAGTAGAATTGGCTTGAAAGTGGCATCTATGATGCTGAGGACCTCTAGAGGAGACCAAGTTGGGTCATCCACTCAGCACTTCTAGCTGAACATTGTTGCAAGTGTTTCAGCCTTAGCTTTTGCACTGGTGTGCTGGACTCCCTCATATTTGATTATGGCAGTTATTTGTGGAGTCTTTTCCAGTGAGTTGTTTAATTGTCCCACTCTCGTTGCTAGTTCCAACAATTTTCACTGTCGCCATTCTTTGTTAGGGCAGCATGGTGGCCCAGTGGTTAGCACTGCTGCCTCACAGCACCAAGAACCCAGGTTCAATTCCATTCTGGGGTGACTGTCTGTGTGGAGTATGCACATTCTCCCCATGCCTGCGAAGGTTTCATCTGGGTGCGTCGGTTTCCTCCCACAGTCCAAAAATGTCCAGGCTAGGTGGATTGGCCGTGCTAAATTGCCGATTAGTGTTCAGGGATGTGGTTCAGACTAGGTGGATCTCGGGGGATGGGTTTAGGTGGGATGCTGTGAGGGTCGGTGTGGACCTGTTGGGCCGAAGGGCCTGTTTCCAAACTGTAGGGATTCTGTGATTCTTTCATTCATGATAGGATGTGGCAGAACTGTAGAGCTTATATTTGATGTGTTGGAATCGCTTAGCTCTGCCTGTCACTTGCTGCTTGTGCCATTTGACGTGCATGTAGTCCTGTACTGTAGCTTCACCAGGTTGAAGTCTATTCCATTTAGTACAAGGGTAGCTCCACGCAGCATAGTGGAGGGTATCTTCAATGTGAAGACAGGATTTTGACTCCAGAAGGACTGCGAGGGTGGTAACGTGAGACAGATTCATCTGATGCAGGTGGATTAGTGAGGATGCGGTCAAATATGTTTTTCCCTTTTAGTGGTTCCCATACCACCTGCCACTGCCCCACTCTATGACCTTTAGGACTGAACAGCTTTGTTGTAGTAGCATTGCCAAGCCAATCTTGTTGGGCATTGAAGTCCCCCACTCACAATACATTCTGCACCCTTTCTTTCCTCAGTGCTTCCATCAAATGCTGTACAACATGGAGGAGCACTGATTCATTAGCCAAGTAGTGGCCATACGTGGTAATCAGGAGATTTCTTTGCCCATGTTTGACCTGATACCATGAAACGTTGAAGTTCGGAGTTGATGAATTCCAGGGGGATCTCTCCCAAATAGGTTCCACTGTGTTGCCACCTCTGCTGGGTTCTGTTGGTGGGACAGGACAAACCCAGGATGGTGATGGTGTTGTCTGGTGTGTTGATTCTGTGACTATAACTATGCCAAGGCTGTTGCTTGACTTATCTGTGAGACAGTGCTGTTAGTTTTAGGAAGCAAAGGCCATCAATTCCCAGAGGTTGCAGGAGAGCAACTGCACTTTGGGCCCCAGCTCACTCAAGCCTTTGTGGACAGGTTGGTGGCTAGATTTGGAAACATAGAAGCTAAGAACAGGTGTAAGCCATTCAGTCCTTCGAGCCTGCTGTGCCATTCAGTGTGATCATGGTTGATCGTGTATCTTGTTGATCCTCTATCTCAACGCCATATCCCTCATTTCTGTCATACCCCTTTACACCTTTAAGTAAGAGACTGATACATTTTTTTGGTATTAGTGTCCCGGCCTCCATAGCGTTCTGTGGCGAAGGTTAACCACACCCTGTGTTAAGAAATGTTTCTTCATCTCAATCTTAAATGGCCAACCCCAAATACTATGACTCTGACCCAAAGTTCTAGACTCCCCAGCAGGGAAACATCCTCCCTGCATTTAGTCTGTCAAGCTCCATTAGAATTTTATACATTTCAATCAGATTTCCTCTCATTCTTTTAAACAATGAATACAGGACCAGTTAAACCCATCACTCCTAATATAATAGTCCTTTCATCCCAGTATCAGCTTAGTGAACTTTTGCTGCATTCCCTTCCAAGGCAAGTTTATCCACTGTCAGGCGGGGAGACCAAAACTAACTCAGTTTAGATTAGTATGTGAACCTGGAGACTCCTGGTTTGTTTGGTTCAGTTGCACATTGGGCCTTCCTTTACAACTGAGCTGTTAGGAAAACCTTTCAGTATCGTTTTCAGCTTTTTGATGTCACAAACAAATTTGATGCAATAAGCAGTAAAATGATTTTGATGTATGTCACTTCCCAGTGATTTGTTTTATCTGGCTTTCTGTGTTAAGAAAAGGTTTTTTGCTTTTGAAAAAAGAGGATTTTTCTTCTGTATTGTTTTGGTTTTGTTTAGTTACAATGCTCCATAATTATTTTAATTTAAATTGCAAACCTTGAACATATAGCTACAAAACCACATATGCAGTTGTCCTCCATAATTACAGATTCTATGTACTCACTAAAACTAGCAATTGTGCTTTACTGTATTTTGGACATAGGTGGGGTCGCAATCCATGCCCTGCCTGTGTCTGTTCAGATTAAAGTGGGTGGGTAAGCAAATTTGGTGTACACACCCCATCTGTATGATTGTAGTATTTGACCAAGCGGGTCCTGCATTGCTACCTTCCTTGTAACTCTGCTGGGTTCCTCTGTGCTTTGCAGGCGAACCAGATAGCTTTCTTCACAAACCGTGATGCAACTAGCTTGCTCTTTTGAAAGGTAGGTTGTTATTGCTAAAAAGGAGGCTGCACTGATATGAACTGTTGAATTTAATGTGTAGAAAATTGAACATCAGGCAAGGAGATGGTTGCAGGTTGACACTGGGCAGGTTACGAGATACTCATGGTTTTGCAGGATGGCAAGGAGATGTTCAACAGTCACTCTGTGGAGGAAGTGGGAGGTGGTGATCAGGAAGGTCAATTTCAAGAGTCTGGATCTGAAGGCAGTAGTATCGTAAGAGACCTAGTAACCTGACAGACATTGATCAAGGGGAGTGAATATAAGTTCATATGACATCCTCCTGCTGCCACAACACCAGCTGTTACAACGTTTGATGTACCACAAGCCCAACACTCACTGAGCAGCACTCCCTGACAATCGGGACTCATGCCCAACGTCCACATACTCCAACCTGCCCTCACGTACCTACTTACGCTGTAAATTTTGCACCCACTTCTTGTTGCCTTCAGCTATTTGGTCATGGCAGGCCAAATCCATCTGCAATTCAGAGTAGTCACATTAAACCATTTACTATGTTTTTTGAATAATCATAATGTATATATTGGACAATAATTTTAAGTATTGTTTAGAATCATCAGAAATAATTATTTTATTATAGGTTTAAAACCTTAGTGGTTATTGAGATTCAGTTTCAAATTGTTGCTTTGATAACTACTTAAAATAGGGTGTAAAATTTATATTGGCTGAATTCCTAGGAAGAAGGAAAGTTTTAGTTGTAAAAATCAATTTTCCTTTTTCATAGTTTACCTATTCAAGGAAATCGGGGCTTCACTGGTTGGGTATGCATTTGTTGCCCATCCCTAATTGCTCTTGAAAAGGTGGTTTTGAGCTGCTGTAGTCTTTAAGGCATAACTCGTACTGCTGTTATCAGTCATTGCTAGTGTCAGCTGTAAGGAGCTGGGACATTTTGCTTAAAGAACAAATTGTAATATAAATAAATTGTGATGTAATGTAACATGAAGATGTAACTAAAACGTTACTTTCATACGGACAACGAAATGATTGCTTTATAGAATATGAATTATAATTGCATCCTGATTATTTTACCTTCTTACCATTGACAGTGGCTTTTCTAAATATCACATTTTTGCCAACAAGTTTATACTGTAAAACAGCAAGCTTTGTTATTTTCCTCCAGGCCAGCTGTCACAAGATGGAAGTCAATTTAACTATCCCCAGAATGTCTTGACATTTCACAAGAGGGCAAAACAGAAGTATGGCCAGAGACAACAGAAGGATTTTCCAAAACGAACCAAAGTACCTTTTACTAGCTCCACAGTTCCAAAGAAAGGATCAGTTGTAGCATCTCTATCACTGAATCATCAAGACGGTGATGATGAAAAAGCTCGGTTTGAAGCTGCACAGACTCTGCTGGATATCTTTAAAGTTAATTCAAGCTATGAAGGTGTTCAAATGACCACTGTTTGTGAAGCACTGCAGCAAATAAATGAAAAACTAAATACAGAAATTGCTGGGTTGAAAGATGAGCATCGGTATCTAAAGGCAGAATATAATCAAATCAGTGGGGAGCTGAAAAGATTTAAAGATGGTGAATCCAAATGTTGCACTCAATTTCCAACATATTCAACAATTCCACGGCTGCAGACCAAAGTAAGTTCTGGACTTGAAAAAGATTTTGTTTATGTACAATGCAGCACAAAATTGCTTCTATTTCATTCGCTTTATTAATTTACTGTTTATTAATTCTGGCTTTGGCTGGTGCTGTATTTAAGGTTTAAGAACTTTGAGTGCGTTGCTGTTACCAAGAAACCAAACAACAAATTGAATGTCACCTAGACGGCAAAAACTGGAACAAGGGTGAAAACATTAAACACTTGATATGCAAACATAGGATAGTAATAAGTAGATAGGGAGAAATCACAGAGTAAATACCAATGTAACACTATTTAGTAAGAAGCAGTAATGAAACTGTAAAAACATACCAGAGGATGGAGGTGATAAGCATTGGATTTCTAATCAAAGTGAGACAGATAAAGCAGAAAACTCCCAAAATAAATCACAGAAAAAGCTAGGTGAATGAAAAACAATAAAATGAAGTAATTTTCATGTATTTGCTGACATAGCTTACTGAGAAATAATGGTTTTACTGTAGAGCTCAACAGAGGACAAATTTATGAATAAAATATATGTCCTGTTCTACTTTAATCATTTAATGAAGTGCTGTATGGTTCAATGAAGTTCAGTTTAAGCACTGCATTAGAATCCTTCTACCTTCCATGATTGGACCACAATCATCACTAGTGTTGATCACAGTGAATGATTCCAGGGCTTGAGGCAGCATACTTGACTACAACAATACCTTTGTCGGTACAGTGTCAGAAATGTTTATCCAGTGGTGTAAGTATTGAACATATTGTTAAACTGTTGTAAAGGATGAAGAATCTCTCCACTTCTGCTCAAGCAGTTATCTCAGTGTGTTGACATCTGCAGCATTGTTTTTTTCTCTAACTGGAAGGAACACTATATTTCCAGGATGATTGCCTGCTAACAGTCAACAGAAAATTGCTCACCTGCTTTTTCACTATTTCCAGTTTCCATGTCAAAAATATGGTTTTATGCTGTTTGTTGTAAGACTGAACTCTGCTTTTGTTTGTACATTAAATGTTTTGTTGACACTTAATAAAGCTGAGAACACAGTGACGTTCTTTTAATGAATTGCAGCATACCAATACCAATGCAAGGCTGGTTGTGAGGCTGACCAGGCTCCTGAGTTTCACTGAGTGAATCACTTGTTGCTAATTTTGCTGGATTGGTGAGAAATACCAGCACCACTCATGAACATGTTATCATCTCCAAGATACATTGTAACTTTTAATTATTTTATCTTCACCATAGTTATCCCTGGATGAAACATAATAGAGCCAAGTGGGTAAGCATTAACACTGACCGTTTAGGATTATAAATCACTGCCTGGATTACCTGACATTTCATTGTTTATTTTCAGGCTTTCTGTTGGAAGGTACTACAGGTTTTGTCAAGAAATTTAATCTGCCGCTGCTGGTATTCGCTGGCAGTGAGTGGATGATTTGACATCTGGGGGCAATTTGTAGGAAACCCCGTCGGGTGTTCGCGCAGACTTCTGGGGATTGGTCCTTGTCCCAGTAAAGGAACCTAGCATTGGGAAGTTGGGGCAGCAGGAAGCCATCAGCTTTTATATCGAACCTTTCCCTCCTTCTCCCTCATTCTGACTGGTCCTCCTTGCCCTTGGCGACAGTCTCGCCCACACAGACCAAATGTGGAGAGTTCATTGTCGATCCTCTAGGTAGTTCCAGTTCATTACTGGGCAATTTCCCAAGGGCACAGAGTTCTTTTGTGAGGGGCTCATGCCAAGACCTGCGTCTTGAGCTCCAGGAAACTGACAGTGGTGTCCTGAGTCTGGCGTAACTCCAAGTGGCACTTCCGTTACTGCAAAGCTGTGAGCCTGTAGTTGGCTTGCAGCTCTGAGTAGCATTTCTGACCTACAGGTGCTTTCGTTCAGTGGGAGATCTAACACTGTCCAAGACAGTGTGGAACGCCAAAAGGACATTGACTCGTTGGTGAAGTGC
Source organism: Ginglymostoma cirratum (assembly GCA_024137785.1). Classification (NCBI taxonomy): domain Eukaryota; kingdom Metazoa; phylum Chordata; class Chondrichthyes; order Orectolobiformes; family Ginglymostomatidae; genus Ginglymostoma; species Ginglymostoma cirratum. Next base: position 22,901,926 of record JAHRHZ010000073.1, read on the forward strand.
AGTCATAGGTGGCTGATGAGGTTCAATGTACAGAAGTGTGAGGTGATGCACTTTGGTAGAAATAAAATTAAAAGCCAATAAAAAAGGCAGTATAATTCAAAGAGGGTACAGGAGAAGACAAACCTTTGTGTATCTGTGCACAGATCATTGAGGGTAGCAGAACAGGTAGAGAGAGCAGTGAAAATGTATCAAGTATCTTTGGCTTTATTAATAGGGGCACAGAGTACAAGAGCCAGGAGATGATATTGATCCTGCTTGTGACACTTTTCAAACCTCAGCTCTGGAGTATTGTGGACAATTCTAGGCGCAACATTTTAGGAAAGATGTGAATACATTGGAGAGAGTGCAAAAGCAATTTACAAGAATGGTGCCAAGAATGAGAAACTTCAATATGAGGTTAGATTGAAGAAGCTGGGACTGTTCTCATTGAAGGGAAGAAGACTGAGATTTAATGGAGGTTTTCAAAAACATGAACAGGCTGGATATAATAGATTAGGAGAAGCTGTTCCCATTCACAGCAGGAACACAAACAAGAGGGCATTGGTTTAAAGTGATTTGCAAAAGTAAAGATGTGACAAAAAGCTTTTTCACAGTGAGTTGCTAGGGCAGTGGTTCCTGATCTTTTCAGTGATGTGGCACACTTCAATGAAGGAAACAATTCAATGCCACACCTACATTTTTAGGCTGAAATCATTGCTCACAAACATTACATTTACTTGCATTTACTATGGTTACAGTCTTACTAGAGAGGTTTGCAATATAGAGCATACAAGCTAAAGAAGGATCAAATGCATGTTTCCAATTTGTTTACATTGATTTTCATCAACCTTTGTATGAAATGTCACGGCACGCATGGACAGCTCTCACAGTACATCAGAGTGCTGTGTCACCTGGTTATAAATCAGAGTTAGGGTACCGAATGCATTACCAGGAATTGTAGTGGAGGTAGGTTCAATTGAGACATTGAGGAGGACATCAGATGATTATTTGGCTAGAAATAGTGTGTAAGAGTATGGGGAAAAGGCAGGAAATGGGCAATCGGTAATAATACTCAAACAAAAACAGAAATTGTCTGTCAGCATCTGTAGGGAGAAAGCATTACATGTCCAGTGACTCCGCATCAGAACTGGTTATAATGAAGAGTCACTGGATTCGAAACATTAGCTCTGGTTTCTCCCAGGTGATACTGCCAGACCTGCTGAGTTTCTCCAACAATTCCTGTTTTTGTTTCAGATCTTCAGCATCCATTGTTCTTTATTTTAAGGATAATGATCGTTTGAAGAGCCAGGGCAGACACAATGGGCTGAATGGCCTTGTGTGCTCATAATTATTCTGTCAGTTAAGTGCCAGATTAGCTTGGAATTGCAGTGGAGCTCCAATCAGTTCTTTAGTGATGGGTGGGATCCATTTTATTGCCAGTAAATTCCATCTAGGGTTAAAGAAGCTGAGATTTTGTCTTTGGAGAAAAGGAGATGAAGGAAATATTTAATACAGTGTAAAAGATTATGAAAAAATTTAGATGAGGTGGACAGAAAAAGCTGTTCCCTTTAGCTGATGGTACAAGAAGATTCAGATTTAATATTACACGCAAGAGATGTAGGGATGATATGAGAGTATTATTATAGGATGAGTGATAGTGACCTAGAAATCATGTGTGACAGTGAACAATTTCAAAAGGAAAATGGATCAACACTAGTGGGTAATAGCCTTGTAGGCTGTGGCAATGGAGCAGGGAAGTGGGACCAATTAGATTGCTCTACAGAAAGCCAGCATTCAGCTGATGAGCTGAATGGCCGTCTTCTGGTTTATGCTGTGATGGGTGGTTGATATTAGCCTTCATTAGTTCCTAGCCCCTGTGGCAAGATCTTAATTGGTAAATTTCCCAAAGACACAATATTTTAGGAAACCAACACAAAACCTTGATCTAGAACTCCAGGAAACTAAAAGTGGTAGCCTGATCCTGGTGTAATTTACTCCTAACCTAATTTAACTCTTCTGCTATGCTCCTGCTTGACGTTAGCTGTGAATGTGTAATAGTGGGGACAGTGTAAGGTTTTGTGACATTCCCATGAAGCCAAATAGATGAAAAGTTCTGCCTTTAGGATCTTTTAATCTGGGTTCCCTGAACTTTCCTATTTGAATGCCAGTGGAAACCAGCATTGTTAAATAGAGAGGCCCACCAAGCAATCTGGCTGAATTTAAATCCAGGTCTCACAAAGATAAATAGATCTGTATTGGGCACCGCTTCATTGACTCATCCACTCTCTAAAATTTTTTGTTACTCTTTACTACATTGTGTAGGATATGACTTTCAGCATCGTTGAGTTGACAAGTATAAATCACTTTTATTCACAATGTAGGAACAGCAGATATTTTGCTTGACAAAATAAACTGGTTCACACTTGCATGAAATTAACCCATGCAAGAATATTGTATGAGTGAGGCAAATGTCTAATCGTGATCTTTGTTTTTGATCCTTTACTTAGGCTTCAGCTGAATGTAGCCCAGATCAGCCTAGTGTTTACCCAAACAGACATACTGACTGGAGTATTAAAACAAGAGTCCTGATTACCTCACCTACTCCATTCTCCTGGGCAAAATCAAGTATCAAATTGTTATCGGGAATGGGATCCATTCACAGAACAACAATAAAAGCTGATGATTTTTATATTAAACAGGTGAGGCCTTTTTGAGGAAAAAAAATGTTGGCACCAATCTCAATACTGTAATCTACCTGTTTTGTTTTTAACCAATCTTGTTACAAAGACTCTCAAATGTTGAGAAATTAGTAAAGGGAACAGTGTTCTTTCCCACCATTTGAATTGCTTTATATAACCAATAATTAAAATGAAAGTGTTTAAAAATCATCAATAGCATGTTAACCTAATCAATAAAAACAAACTGCTATTTCTGTCTTTCCTTTTTTGTTTGTGTTATCCATATGGCAATTGTTTAGCACTTTTCTGGAGAGTCACCCTTCACTTTTTATGGTTTACAGTGTTACTTGCCACTATTCTGAAAATATATACAGTTGTATGCAGCAACTTGAGTAGGAATTGGAAGAAGTTACATGCATTTATATAAGCCTTTACTTGTCTTCAGGATGTTCATTTCATTTAACTTCCAATAAATTACAAAGGGAGATGATGATGGAAGTATTTCTTAAAAAAACTAAGAATCAATATTCTTGTTTGCACACCTGCTTGCAATTTAATGTGCACAAAGGTTTTGCTAAAAAGAAATATTTTAACTTTTTGAAAATGCTGAAGTAATCCCAAAGTTATTTGTGCTGGATAAGCCATCATCTAACTCATAAATTCTTATCTCCATGGTAAATTAAGTAAGGAGGTTAAAACACTGTGCTAAACTAAAGATGAAGCAGGAGCACTCTTGAGTTTTTTTTGGTGAAGTATCATCTTTGTCAAGATTTTTGGAGGATTTAATGGTGTGAGGCCTAGTGAGATCACTCACTGTATCTCACCAAACTTGGCTCATTAACTACTGACCCCACCACTATTGCACCCTGTATGTATAATTCTAGGCCCATTTTACCACACATCAATTCCCTGAAGAACTTCCCACTCTCCAGTTATCCGCCAAAAGACGAACATCCTGGTGCCTGCGCCATGTTTTGGAAGACTACTGGGTATCCAAATGAGCACTGGCATTCTGTAATTGCCCTGTTCAGTGACGGACGTTCTGTCAGAAGATGTCAAGAAACGGAAGTTGGCATTTTGATTCTGTGACAAGGTCCTGGTGGACAGGATAGTGCGGAGGAGGGACTACTTCTTCCTGGACGAATGGCAGCTGAGCTTAGTCTGAGGTTGCCATTGGTCAGTACTGTGTCCACAGTCCATAGGAACAGCTAGTAATGCTTCAAGAAGGTCAGTGACTTCCTGCACTCAGCTAGGGTAAGTGCTACACTCTTCTCTCTGATACCTCGCACTCACTCTAGGTTTGCTGCTGTACCCTCCTCCCAACAAAGCTCACACACTGTCACATTCTCTATTGCCTGCAAAGTCTTCCTTCACTTGCTGCCCCACACTCCCACACGCTAACAGCTGTGCCACTCACTTTCACCTCACTTAGTCTTTCTCCGTCTCTCATTTCAGGAGAAGACAGTTCACAATAGGGTAGATACTGCCCACAGCAGTGGAGGGGTGCCCAACATCAAGTGCTTCACCCCTGTGAGAGGAGAATCCTAGCTGTAGTAGGCGAAGACTGAGACTGCAGAGACATCCATGTCCCGCCAACTGAAGAAATACCATTCTTCATTCCACTGCAACTCAGTGTCACTCATTTGCTCACAATTATAACCAGTGGCTGCTACACGTTGTCTCCCTTGTGTCTTGCAGTCCGCAGCCTCAGAGAAACTGCCTGATCCATCAGAACTGCCTCCTTGACCCCTGAAGACAGGAATACTGAAGCCTCAGCGGCAGCATTGATAAAGCTGCTTCCTGTGCCCCACCTGCTCAGATATTGACTCCTTGGTGGGAAGATTATGCTTAGAAGGTTTGGGAGCTTAATCTGGTGAGCATTCCACTTGTAATAGCTCTCTAGCTGGCCAGGCCTCTGGCACTTTGAAGATGCCAGAGAGCAGGTATCTATTCAGCCCTAGGTAGGAGAGGACTCTGTGGTATGAGCAGTTAGAGACTACATGAACTTGGAGGAGAGGGAGCGGCAGACCGGTATGGGGAGGTGATGGACCTCATTACCCAGAGGCTGCAGGCAAGCAGCTACAACATGGGGACCTAGCTGCCTCAAGCATGTGATTATCGGTCTGCCTCCATGGACAGGTTGGCAGCTGCCATAGAAAGCTAGCTCCAGCATCCTCAGTGTCTTCTGGAGAGGCACATGCACTCCATCCTCCCAGGCATTGGTCCTCAGGACTGAAACCGTGGAGACAGGACAATAGGAAGTCACTTGAGAATTCAATGTGCCCCTTCCTCACAAGGAGTCAGGGCTGTGCCAGGAAGCACCCAACTGGACAATCTTCTCTGGAAAATCAATAGTTGATGATCCCTCCACCTCAATAAAGGAAAGAAGAAATTGGAATACTAAACTCTATTGGAAATCTTAACAGAATAATAGATTATTTAACTACTAAACAGTAACTTCCAATACAATAACATCCCATAAACACACACTTAGCAAAAGTAAATTCAATAAAACAGATTGTTTCACATGCAATTCAATAGCAGGAAGAGAACCTGCAGCTTTTAGCTGTAACTGAGAGAGGAAAAACAGCTTCCAGCTTCAAGATTCCAGCAACTGTGACTGAAAAAACTAAAACTAAAAATACTGGTTCTGTGGGAGCTTGTCCCACCCATTCAGGCTGCTTCTATTGTTCCTACCTTTTTTTTAAAAGAGTCCTCACAAGCTGTTTATTTATTCATCTCAATAAACAGCTCTACACCGCTGTCTTAAAACCTTTCTTCATTTTAAAAAAAGGACAAAATACACCTCTTAAAGTCATAGTATCGTCACATAAATATACTCATTTGCTTTTCCTTGTGAAACTTTTAATTTATTGCAACAAATTACATCCACTGAGTTCAAACCTTAAACAGCAATATGTCTTCTAATTTTCTTTAACTCAACATTCATTCCCTGAACATAGTTTACCTTTGGAAAGGCAGAAACTATAATTGTGTGCTCTACTAAGCTCAAGTACGTACTGTGTGAACACCTCCAATATCTATACATTTTACTGAAATCCTGGCCATCACTTTTTAGAATTATTGATAATTTGCATCAGGATTGATTTTAGTATGATTTATTTTAAAAATATTTCTCAGAGGGAAAGGTTAACTTAATTTTTAGGCCCAGGAAAGGGAAGGTAGAAAAAATCTTGTCACTATATTAGAGGACTACACTCCTATAAGCTTTAGTCTATTGCAGCACTAAAATAGATTTTAAAAACAGGTTGATTTCATCTCCTGGTAGAAGTTATTTGATCATAGTTGTTCCTAATGTGAGACCTGAGAGATTTTATGTCCTTGGCCTCGCATACTTAGGCCCTGTCTGTCTTCTCCTAAACGGACTAGGAAGTATTATCTGTCTTGTGAACAAGTATAAGGCTTCAGGTAGCCAGAGGTGACTTGCAGCAACCTAAAGAAATGGAAACCGGGAGATGGGAAAGACAAGTGATTCTATAAAAAGTGGCCAGGCCCTCCACCTCTACCCTGCCTGTCCCCGTCCGACCTTTGGAAATTCAAGTTGAGGAGAATCCACTCGCCACTGGCAGAAGTCCCTCGCCATATCTGCGTCGTCCAGATGTACACACTTGGATTGCATGGCTAAGCCTCTACTGTCAGCAGGATCCCTCAGACGTGGCTGAAGAATGTGGGACAACACTAAGACATATTAGGAGAGAAAGAAGGAAGCAGACCTTTTGAAAATGCTTTGGTGCCAGAGGTGACAGCACAATGTATATGAGGTTTCACATTTGTGTAAGTTTGATTTATTTCTGTGTTGGCTCAGAGAAGTACCTCGACTCGTTTGACTCAAAAAGAAACGGTTAAAGGTTAAACTCACCTTTCTGGAGTCTTCTGACTCCGCTCCTCTCGCTACCGGGTTGGTCTGACAAAGATGCGTCAACAGCTTCCCCACACAAGCCAGAGGTTAAAATTACATGGACAATGATAGGAAATTAGAAATGTAACAGTTTACAAAATATTTAGACTGGATTTTTTTTCGAGTTCTGTGAGGTTAATTGGAAATGGGGACTGTTTCCTCATTTTCAAAACTAGTGACCATGTTGGCTCCTTTTTTAATAACAATTTTCAAATTAGGTCTCCCTGTCATTATCCTGATGGTGCATCTCAGTGATATCTCTGAACTGTCTCGTAAAAACTGCACACTACATTCATAAACCAAGTTCTGTACTGAGCATGATAGGATCACTCCAATACTGGGATGGGACTTCTGCATAGCTTCAATTAAAGTTACAGTTGTCTCTCTGCATTCCACTTTGTGCTAAAGAGTGCTTAGTGTTTGTGTTTGCAACTTCTACATCTCCAAGAGATCATGCCCTGCAGATTGATTACCAGTCAATTTTTAATGAGGTCTTCAGAAATTTAGTTTAACTTTGCCCTCCCTTCATGCGTAAATTGCATCCTCTAGTTTTGCTGACTTGGACAAGGTGAAAGCCTGTAGGTCTGTTATGGTCCAATCTTTGTTCTTTTTTAGAATCTTGAAAATAGTGATTAGGTCATTAAATTAGATTATTCTGGCAAGAATATAATGCTCACTCCTTGTAACAGTGCTCATCATTCAAATCCTCAATACCCTCAATCATTCTGTTTACTTTCATCTGCATTCTTTCAGGAGCTGCAATATCCTTTCAGTAAAGCTATGACAGGAACAGTTTGGCAACGATCCCGTTTAGAATGTGATAATCCTTTATAAAGCAGCAGGATTATCTCAGTATTTGGTACAATATTAAACTTTTAGTAGATCCTAACATTTGGTTTGTTTTAATGACAACCACCAAACATTGTTGTGCTGGTTTATATTTATTGTCCGTCAAGATCCCCAGATCGCTTTCATTTTACGACCACATTATTTTCTTTGTATAGTCTAAGTATAGTCTCACATAGCATTTTTGTCCTTGTACGAAGCTTTGAATTTCCCTTTATTGGAGTTAGGTGAAAATAATTTTCAATGGAATAAAAGTAACCTTTGCTTGACACTATTGAGTTGAGAATTCTGAGAGCTGGAGACTAGATTAAAATTAATAAATAATTTTTACTCAAAAATGAAATTGCTATACATAACTGAGGAGTTTTGGATAAATCTGGTAATTATGGCTATCCTTTAGTTTCTGCAGATAAAATAAGTATTAACAACAGTTGGATTCATACAGAAAATGGGAAATTCTGGCCTTTTGTTTGTGCACCAAACACTTCAACTTCGACTTAGTACAATTTTATAAATGGCCTGTTTGTTGCGCTGCATTTTTACTGCAAAATTTACTGACTTGGTTATTCTTAATTAGTTCTGGTTAAAAATGTCCTGACAGTTTTGGCCTGTTTTACTGTGAACTAATAATAAAAATCACAAAGAAATATCTTTTGCTTTTTGTTTGCACAGAGCAAAATAAGTATTTTATTTTGACATTGTTTATTTACCTATTCAGGAACCGGATGATAGCCCTACTTTAAAATGTGCCTTCCAGCAGAGTCTGAGATACTGGATGTATCCCAGGCTACCCTGGCTGCAACTTTTTCCAAGAATTGGTGTTGATAGTGTATCAGTTGATGATGGTTTACAGTGGTCCCCGGATTACAAGATACAGAATATTTTAATGAAAGACTGGTAAGTCAATAGTAGCGACCTAAGAAATAACATGTTGGTAAAAGACTGAAGCCCAGATTTTTGTTTTTGAAAAAATGCTTCCATGTCTTTGCATTGTCATCTTTAGTATTGGAAGATTCTGCTGTTCTGTGAATGAAACGCACGAGGTAAAAAAATCAAATTTTTTTAAAGTGAAGATTAGGATAGTTACCGCTTTAACATTGAACAAGTTTCTACTTTACATATGTTATTGTGGTTCTGTCTCTTTGTGTATATAAACTGTTTGAGTCTCCTTTAGATCTGTGCAGTTCTGAATTAAGCTTACATTCAATATGTTGTTTTGTCCTTTAAGATGCCTCAACCAAGTGTTACCCTACACAAAGCTCCCACCTTGCTATAAACCTATATGCCCTTCTACAAATATATCTAGTTGTCTAATTAGTTTCTGTAGTAATATGCACACCACATGCAGTGGATTCCTTCTCCTGAATTAATGAAGCACAAAGGTCCCCCAATGTAGTGAATTGAAATATTGGGGGGAAAATCCTCTGGCCCATCCAATTGGTCTGAGGCAACAACTCTAGCATCACATTCCTATGCCACACAAAAATCAAGTTTCTATTTTGTGATCTGAAGTAAAAATCATATTTTCAGTGCTTATCAGACTTAGTGCTGTAAGCACAGCAAGTTTGTGGTATTTATAAGTTAATCTTCTACATGCAATTAAAGTAACAATTTAATTTAAAATTGTTGATGTAAATGTAAAATCATCATCTTTTTAAAGCTTGTTTTTGTTTTTCACTTACTGAAATAATAAAATCTATTCTAGGTTGTCATCCTGTAGCTCACTCTTTGACCTCCTACAGTCTGGACATTGCCCTTTCTTTTACATCTGTACATACCAATTCACAGTGCTTTTCAAGGCTGCTCAGGAATCCAGAAGAGAATCAATTTCTGCCTTGTTGTACCCAGCAAATGTGGAAGTTTTAGAAGCAATGAGATTGTCAGGTAAATGATTTCTAGTGCATAATCCTTTTTGAATTGGGCATAATAGTTATGAAAAATAATACTCTCTTGGGGTTGAATAGTACTAATAATGAAATTCTGAATGTAAAGTATTGAAAAAAATCTTTGCTCTTATGAATGTTTGTAATGCACGCTTGCCAACATGATTTTGCACGATAATTTTGATCTTTTGCACCATTTTGTTATGATCTGGTTAGGGATTGTTCACATTTAAAAAGAAATCTGAGTGCATTACTTTAACAAGTAGAACTATGCCACAAGATTGCACCTTTTGAACCATTTTTAACAAAACAATTTAAATAGAATAATTATTCAAAACAAACACTATTAACTTATGGTTTATGGCTGTATCATGCATATGGGTTTACTTTCCTACTTCCATCCAAGAAACATTTCTTGTAAAAGACGTCAATCTTGAAGTTATTTGCTTCCTAGAGGCTATTCATAAGTATGGCGCAGTCTTCTGGAAAATTCTCCTCAGCATCTGCTGTTATTGGAAGTAAAACTTTTGTCCACTGTCTCTTGACTGTAGATATCCAGCCCCTTATTATGATTACTTTTCAATACTTCCAGACCTCCCTTTTCAATAAGACACTGTTAAACGTAAAATTGATTCTTCCACTAGCCTCAAATTATACAATCTTCCAACTTCTGTTACTCACAAGTTGTAAGCTGAAGTTAAGCATTATCCGTATTTTACACAGTGAGTGATGCTTTTAGGGTCTTACTGCACTTCCAGTGTAGCTCTGTTAAATGGTGATTTACTTTTGCTATCTTCTGTCAAGGATCTGCAATTCACAAGATTCAAACTGCAACTAAAACCTCTCCTTGCAAACACCCAGCTAAATTGAAACCAGAGCAGCTTCCTAAACGGCACCCATCTCCATGACAATATAGGCTGTTGTGGGCATCCCTAACGTGACCTATAGCTTTTATCATTTGCAATTGATTCTAATTTCTAATGAAGTTAAATGAGCTTTACAGACTTTTGGGATTTACTGAATGCTTTTAAAGTAGTTAGGTATCTCTGTAAATAACATTTATTTATGCAAGCATTGTAGTCATTACACTCCCAGTTCTTTCGCCAATAAGCCACCTGCTGTTTTATAGCTCTCTTCAAACCTTTTAACCGACAACCTAAAAGTTATATTCTAAAACACATGAATCTTGAACTAGATATTTTGACAATTTAGCTGTGACTAAAACAATTATATAAAAATGACCGAAATATAGATACGGAAGATTTGCAAAAGCTAAATTAATAGAGAAATAATACATCATTGACAAAATGCTTCCTTATAAATGGAAGAAATATTAAATATTGATATTTTGAAATTCTATAGCTTTGAGGAGGTGAATGAGTTAAATGATTCAATAGTATTTTTTGATTTTTGTTTTGAAGCAAGATTTTTTTGTCATTGCATGTATTTTGTGTTTTGCAGAAGTTGTGTTCTCAACATATTTGGTTGAGAATTCTCAGGAAAATGTTCATGTGAACCTTTCTTCACCGGATGGATGTGGGTCAGTACATCTTACACCAGCTCATTTGTAAGTAGCCCAACATAATAGTTTTTTTTTCTGAAATTCCTTTAACAATGTATGGGATAATTGCTGCCCCGATATAACAACTATAAATTAGCAGATAGCAATGTGTTGAGGCCAAAAAAAACTTTGTCAGTTTTTGTCTTTCTCCTGACCTAGAATATGAACAGTACCTCTTTTCACTTGCCCAGACATGTAAAAGAACCAAATTAGAGGACTGGGTTTTACATGCCTCCATGCCATAGATGGTAGAGAGGTGATCTGACTTAAACATACAACAGGAGACACAGTTTCAGGATTAGGGGCCATTCATTTAAGACTGAAATGAGGAGAAATGTCTTGACTCAAAGGGTTGTGCATCTTTGAAATACTCTGCCTTAGAGGGTTTTGGGTGCTTCATCATTGAATATAGTTTAGGCTGAAAAATGCAGATTTTTGGTCTCTCAGGAAATCAAAGAATATGGGGAGTAGATGAGAAAGTAGAGTTGAAGCTCAAAATCAACCATGATGACATTAAGTGGTGGAGGAGGCTTAATGGGCCATATGGTCTACTCCTGCTCTTCTACTTTGTTAAGCCTGGGTCTGGTATGACATTAAATGCACAGGGTGCTACAGAATTTGAGAGGAGTAATTTTCCGATTTAAGAGTTCCAGTGCAGAACTTAGTATTATGTGAACCTGTGTCAGGAATATAGGCATGGAGCCACTTGTTTGATTCACGTCCATTTTCTGTCCAGTATAGCTACTAAGAGCTGTGTGAGAAGGCTAACCAGCATTTACAGATGGTGTTGTGACCCAGGGATAGCAAGCCAAACTAATCATCCTCCCTATTACTGGATTCACAACATAGTGAAATTAAAGCATTTAGTGACTCAGAATTGCTCAATTTTTCCTAACTGGATTTTACAAATAACATGTCTTGGACACCAAGTTTAGAACTCACTATTTGTTAGCAAACAGTCTATTATTAACACGGTAACTTTAGCAGAACACAACCTACAAGGCAATGTAATTAAATCTGCGATCTGAACCCAATCCCTCACGAGCAGATGGTTAAGGGATAAATTAAAAAAGAAAAAAATCCGTAATTTGCCAGTTTGATAACTGTTTCAACAATGAATGCTAGACCTTCATGAAATCTTTTAACGATGGGTTGTGCTTTTGATAGGTAAGATTGTAAATATTGCTTGAATTTCAAAGTCACTGGTCAATGCAAACAACTTCCACAGACCTCTGGTGACTTTTATTTATTTCTTACAGATTGGGGTTCTTATCTCAGAACTTTCAACAAGTCGTAACAAGAAAAATTAGAGCAAAACCAAGAAAAAAACTTCCATGTCTGGCAGCTTTCAGAGCAAAAAATTGCCTCCTGCCCAAAATCCCAGAGCCAGTTCATTCTTTGTTCTTTCTTTTTCAGCTTTATGTGCTTGGCTGGCCAGCATCTGACCTGCCTTGATTGACCAATTCAACATCCAACCAGCTGCCAGTCTCTGATCGTAATAACATCTCAGTGCCAAATCACTGAGAGTGTTCTTAGAGCAGTAATTAACTTGCATTATCTTTTCAGGCCTGTTCCCAAAAGGCAACATCAGTCTTTTGTTCATTCTTTATATAACAAAGTGCTATTCAAACTTCTATTCTCAACTTCAACTCACAGTTCCAAACTAAAAGAAAAAATGGTAATGGTCTGAACAATGGCTGTTACGTGATATTAGCGTTTGGTATTATGTTTTGAACAACAGCAATTTTCAGGTGGTATTCTTCATATCGGAAGACAATATTTTTATCTATCTTCTAATCATAAAGGAGAGACAGATTCATCCATAAAGATTGGTCTTCTTTAGTCATGCACGGGTAGAAGTAACACAGCCACATGACTATTGCCAAATAGCCAAGAGTGGCAAACAGCAGGTATTGTGGCAGGCACAAGATGAGTCTACAATTTCTGTATGACATTTACTACTTAAACAGCTCCAAGGAATGAAAGACTGGGTGCATGCTGCTGGAAACTGAATGTTTAGCTTCTAGATAATTTAACTGGCAATTTACTTCATTGGCCAGATATACAATGTAATATTTCATTTTTTTAATAGAAATTATATCAAAAACATTAAAAAAACGATTGACTCACACACACAGAAGTCTTTTCCACCCATAAAGACAGAACCTCAGGAAGAAATTCCAACAGCTGAATCATCCGAATGCTATCTGTATCCTTTCAACTTCAATACAGATGCCAGACTTCCTGATGAGCACAGTTTGGAAAATAATTGTAAGTGAAACGGAATAAGTTATTCATTAAACTCTCTGATACACGTAGAGAATGAAGGGTGGAACTTCATTTTCTTCAGAGAGAGTCCCCAAGTTCAAAGCTACTTTCCTCAGAGTGGAAATTGCTTGCTCACTGCTAGGACCTTCTGTCATTCATGCTGGTGACACTATTTTTAAAGCTGGTGACACCAGTGGCACAACATTTCAGATGCTGCAAACCAGGAATGACCAATCCATCACGTTGTGCTACTTGAGTCCCTACGTTCATGTCAGGAACCTTGAGGTGCTGGTGGATGTGGTGATGGAGAGGAGCACTGTCCTTTATCCAGCTGACTGTCACATGAGTCCCCAGCACCTTACACAGCAAGTCTATACACAGATTGCAGGACGGTCAGTGATGTGTCCTGAGTAAAAAGGAATGACCAGCAGTACAAAAAAGTCAGTGATCTTTTTCTCTCCCTAAAGGGTAAGTGCTGCCTTCTCTCTGCTACGTACATTCACAGGGCTACTACACCTTCGCTATTACATGCGTCCTATCCATGCAACTTCTCTTGACCTTTTCTTGGGAAATAAGGCATGGCAAATGACTGAGGTGTTTGTGGGGAGCACTTTGGGACTAGTGGCCATAATTCTATTAGTTTTAAAATTATTAAGGAAAAGGATAGACCTTGTATAAAAGTTAAAGTTCTAAATTGAAGCAAGGTCAATTTTGACGGTATTAGACAGGAACTTTACAAATTTGACTGAACACAGACAAAGGGATGACTGGCAAGTCGGAGGCTTTCAAAAGTAAGATAACAAGAGTTCAGAGACAGTATGTTCCTGTTAGAGTGAAGGGCAAGATTGTCAGTAGTAGGGAACATTGGATGACTAGACGTATTGAGACTCTGGTCAAGAAAAGGGAGACATATGTCAGGTATAGACAGCTATGATCAAGTGAATCCCTTGAGGAGTATAAGGTGAGTTGGAGCACACTTCAGAGGGAAATCACGAGGGCAAAAAGCATATGAGATGGCTATGGCAGATAAGGTTAAGGAGAATCTAAGAGATTCTACAAATACATTAAGGCTAGGAGAGCATAGGGCCCCTTAAATATCAACGAGGCCACGGATGTGTGAAACTATAGGAGATAGATGAGATACTAAACTAAACTTACTGTGGAGAAAGACAGGGAAGCTAGGGAACTTGGGAGAATAAATAACAATGTCTTGAAAGCAATCCACAATACAGAATAGGAGGTGCTGGAGGTCTTAAAGTGCATAAAAGTAGATGAACCTCTGGGACCTGATCAAGTGTATCCCAGGACATTGAGGAAAGCTAGGTAAGAAATTGCGGACCCCTAGCAGAGATATTTGTATCATTGACAGCCACGGGTGAGGTTCCAGAAGACTGGAGGGTGATCAATGTTGTGCGTTTATTTAGAGAATGTTGCAAGGAAAAGCCAAGGTATTATAGACCAGTGAGTCTGCTGTCAGTGGTGGCTACATGGTTGGAGGAAGTTTTGACAGGCAGGATCTAGGTGCATTTGGAAAGGTAAGGACTGATTTAGGGATGGTCAGCATGGTTTTATGCATAGCAAATTGTATCTCACAAACTTGATTGAGTCTTTTGAGGATGTGACCAAGCTGTAGACATTGTCTACATGGACTGTAACAAGGCTTTCAAAAAGGTTCGGCATGATAAACTGGTTAGTAAAGTTAGATGACATGGGATCCAGGGATACAAAATTGGCTTGACAGTACACGATAGAGGATGCTGGTAGAGGGTTTTTTTTTTTTGGACTGGACCCCTGTAACCAGCGGTGTTCCTCAGGGATCAGTGCTGGGCCCACTGTTGTTTGTCATTTATATAAACGATTTGGATGATAATACAGGAAGCATGGTCTGTAAGTGTATGCATGAAACCAAAATCAGTGGACAGTGAAGAAAGTTAAGAGTACAACAGGATCTTGATCAGCTGAGCCAATGGCGTTTAGTTTAGACAAACGTGAAATGTTGCATTTTGGTAAGACAAACTAGGGCAGGACTTACACAGTTAATGATGGGGCTCTGAAGAGTGTTGTCGAACAGAGAGACCCAGGGATTCCTTGAAAGTGGCATTACAGGTCGACAAGGTGTTGAAATAGGCATTTGGCATACTTGCCTTCATTGGTCAGAGCATTGGGTATAGTAGTTAGGATGTTATGTTGTGGCTGTAAGAGGACATTGGTGAGGTCACATTTCGAGTACTGCAGACAGTTCTGGTCACCCTGCTATAGGAATAATACTATTAAATTGGAAAGGGTGCAGAAAAGATTTACAAGGATGTTGCCAGCACTGGAGGATTTGAGTTACAAGGAGAGACTGGGAATTTTTTCCCTGGAGCGTAGGAAGCTGAGGGACGACCGTATTAGATGTTTATGAAATGATGAGGGACATAGATATAGTGAATAACAAAGATCCTTCCTTTCAGGTTGGGGAGTTCAAAACTAGAGGACATTGGTTTAAGGTGAGAGGGGAAAGATTTAAAATTGACCTGAGGGGCAACTTTTCCACATAGAAGGTGGTGTGCATATGGAATGAACTGTCAAAGGAAGTGATAGAGGCAAGTATATTGCAACATTTAAAAGATATTTGGACAGTTACATGAATAGGAAAGTTTTCGAGAGATATGGACCAAACGCAGGCAAATGGGACTAGTTTAGTTTGGGAAATCTGGTTGGCATGGACAGGTTGGACTGAAGAGACTGTTTCCATGCTGTGTGACTCTGACTGTCATCCAGTGTTACTAATGCTTCCTGCCCTCTTCACCTCATATTCGCTCGCTGAGGACGCCTCAATATTCGTGTAATATTGTTAGCAGCTCTTCCATCCACTTCCATCATACTCAACCTTTTCATCGCAGGAAAACTGGCCCACCGTCAGGAACTGATGTCTCTATAGCACCCTAATTGACCTACCTGTAATCCACAAACTGGTTACGCTTGATCTGCAGGACAAACCAAGGCTTAGTGCCCAGTGTCTGGTAGAACCAAATACCTGACTGACAATGTCAACCCCCTGGACTGGAATTGGGCAAACCCCTTGACTGATGGTATCAGTAGCTCCTGACTAAGCGTAGTTCCCCTTCACGCCGGTAATGACTGCTCTACTTTGACTTGCACAACTGGCCATTTGATTGAAGGACATGCAGCGTGTTTGCTGTGTAAACTGCTGGCGCATGCTATCCAAGTGACAGTGACGTAGCATAAAGCCACACAGTGGCATGTCCGTTTCCTTCACCATTCAGTGCCCCCCACCATAATAAGTTGGCTTGCCTCTTGCTCTGTATCAAAAAGCAGTGCAAGCCCCTGAAGCTGACTGTTATGATGGGGCCCTAAAAAAGCAATGTAAGCCCCAAATAGGCTGGAAGCCCGTAAGTCAGTGCTGAAATTAGAGAGTATACACTAAGGAAGCAGAGTGAAAGAGACAGACAATTTGTGTTTACTTGGAAGCTGCCAGTGAGTGAGCATTACGAAAGCAAGCTGAGAGCCAAAAGATGCATGAGATATGTATGTGTGGCTGCGTGGAAATCTGGAGCTCACTGCCTGGTAGAAACAGAAACCCTCATCTTTTAAATTGTAAATTGGAAGCACATTTGAAGCTACAAAACTACAGACCAAGAGCTGGATAATGGAATTGGGCTAGATATCTTCTTTTCAGCCAGAGAAGATTCTGTGGGTCGAATGGCATCGTTCCATTCTGTAAATTTCCGTAATTGACTCAATATGTTCCACATTTTGATGCATTTATTTCATATTTAATCATATTGGCTATATGTATAATGTGCCCTTTCATTGTCACATTCGAACATCCCTGTGCTAAATACATGAAAATCAAGTGACGAAATGATTTGTAAAGCCACGTGTACAAGGAAGCAATACTCTACTGGTTGTATTACAATAATTTAGTATTCAATGTAGTTAAAGGAAGTATTATCCTTAATTTATTCTGATCAGACACCAGCGATATCAGGATATGCAACTGAAATTCCTGGTCGTAGTTGAAGGATCCTACACGGAATCCTTAATCACTTTTCTAATGAACTCGTCACATATAGTCGCACAAGAGGGTGTACAAAGAGGATTGCCACCCACACTGCTTTGCCCTGTGGCCTTCCCCGGAGCAGCTTTACAGTTGCTTCAGGTAAGTTTCTGTTCCATAAACTGAAAAATGCTTTAAATGTCTGAACCAAACAACTGTAAAGTCATCTGTCAAAACACGTTTGGAAAAATTAGAGTTCACTTAGTAAGAAAAGCTAATTTTAAATCTAGGATTTCCTTTTGAGGTAAAATCTGAGGTAAAACGTACATAGATGTTATCATCTTGCTTTGATTCTAGTTAAAAACTGAAATATAGTTTGCTGTCAGCTCTTGTTTTGAAATCTACACAGGGATACAGATTGGCCCTCTGTTAATGGGAGATGAGGACGGGCATGTTTGAGGGGTAGCAAGTCAGGAAATGCAAGAATGTGGTGTTCCTGTGGATTCAAAGACTCTGCTGCAGGTGGGGTGGGGGGGGGGGGGAAGCTGTTGGTTGGGCGGGGGAAGGTTGTTTTTGTAGGCTACAGGAGACAGCCCCCTCCCCCCCACCGTATCAGGATACAATGGGGCTAGTTCGGGCTGGGGTTGGAGAGTAATTGATGGGAAGACTGGGAAGCCTTGTGGGAAATGGTGAGTGAGGTTGGCCAATCAAAGCAGAAAACCTGCTTGCATGCTACTCCCGGCCCATGGACAACCTGTATGAATCACTTGCTACTAATTTTTCTTTGTTTACTTTATCAGTCATGAAATTTAAATCATTGCCAAAAGCTCAAGAATTGTGGCTATACTTGCCTATTACAGTTTAGGATTAGAGCTGGTTATTTGGATTTCCCAATGTCCCAGCCTTTTGAAGGGAAGTGGGTATTTTCACAGTGGTTAGGGCCAGAAATTTTGCAAATTTGATAGCTTAATCCCTTCCTCACTCATTGGGAGGTTTGAACATGCCTATTTGACTTGCCCTCCCTAAATCTGCAAGAGTACTCAAACTTATTCCTTATTTGCTCCAATACTATAGTATTGGGTTTAAACATCATGTGAAACCTACATGGTAAACCTTATGAAAACATTCCAGCATGTTTAATGTATATAACATATCACAATTAATGCCAGAACTTTTCAATTTTTCTCCTCTTGTAGGTTTCAAATACTTGTGGAAAAGTCCAGGGTTGCCATGGTCCTTTAGACTCTTACAGCTTGGAGATCACAGGTCCCATTCTTCCACACTCTATGGACTATATCAATCATATTCTGCAGTGCAACGAGTATGGTGTAACATTGAATATTGTTAATGTCCAGGAGTGCACCGCTGTCTTCAATGTTCATTTATCTAGTTAGTTAAAATCGAAACACTATACATTTGTTGTCACCACTATATCAGAAGTAGTTATACTGTTGTGAATCTCCAGCAAACAGTTCTGCATTTCTTCTGAACTCAAATCATTGCTCAATGTCCAAGCTACTCTCTCAAAGCTGAGGGAATTGTAACAGAAAATAAGTATATTTTTAAAAAAGTGTTCATACCCACAATTTAACTGTTGTAACAATCTTACAGGTGTAAATTTGTCATGCGAGTAAGCTTGGCTTTGAAGAATTTGTTTTAACATTTCCATTTCAGGCAAGAATTGTCTCGTGTCCTTACTTAGCAGCCATTTCATTCATTGATACTGAATTATTTTGTGAACATTAACTACACTATTATTGTTGAAGTACATTTTTCTGTATCTGGCATAACACTGATCAATGTTGTGAATATATATGTATATATTCCTTTTATATCTAATTTGATTATGGCAATATAATGTACTGAGTTATATTTATATTGTGTATTAACCATTGACTAACAGGGAAAAAAACGGTATTAGCAAAGTCTGGGTGCAGTGCAGGGAATCTTACTATTTGCAATTATATTGCATTAAGTTAACTGTTACATATTTGGAGATTAAAAATAAATGTTATCTATATTTGGTGCACGATAATCTTAAATGATATCAGTTGTAATAAACCAATATTAATTGTATATCTTTAATGCTGTAGTGCACAATAATTTTGAGTCAGTGTAATTGGTAACAGTTTTTACATAAGCTACAAATTTGGTCCATGACAAACATTGCAACTTGCAAATTATTTAATTGTCGTCAATTAAATATACATATATAAGACATATATCGTTTAATTGACTAATTATTTCATACTGACACAGTTTGTTGCTATATATTCAGGTTGTAAATTCTTTTCCAAATTTAAAAAAGCACTGAAAAATTAAAATAGCTATTGTCACAACCTTAAAATTATTACTGTGAGTGGAGTATTTGCAGTTTTAGTTTCTTCAGTTTCAGAACTAAAGAAAGGTCCTGACCCAAAACATCACTTTCCTACTCCTCTGATGCTGCCTGACCTGCTGTGTTCCTCCAGCTCCACACAGTGTTGTCTCTGACTCCAGCATCTGCAGTTCTTGCTATCTGAGTATTTGCAGTTGTTGTAATTTTTATTTTATTGAAGAACCAAAGTTTTATTTTCTTTCATTGGATGTGTGTGTCAGTGTCCAGACAGCATTTGTAGCCTGTCCCTAATTGTCTCTTGAACTGAGTGGCTTGCTACACCACTTCAGAGGCAGCCAACTATATTACTGTCAATCTGACATTAAATATTGGTCAAAATACTTTAATGAAGGCAATTTGCCAAACTAATGATGAATCTGATAAGTTTTTACAAGAATCAATTGATGTTTCATGACACCAGTACTGACACTAGCTTTATATTCCAGATTTCTTAACTGAAATAAAATTCCATCAGGTGGCATGATGAGATTGAAATCCATGCTTCTAAAGCATTAATCTGATCCTCTTGATTACTAGTCCACAAACATTACCACTCCAGCACCAACTAGTTCAGAACATCACCTGAGTTGAAAATGTTAGGGAATTTGTGAACATATAAGTGGTGTTCATTAGATGATCTTTTGTTTGAAAGACATGTATAGAGAGGGAGGGGGAGGGGGAAGAGTTTTAATGGCACTGTGATAGCATCCTTGGAAGGGTCAGAGATTTAGGTTTTAGACTCACACCAGAACTTGTTGACCATATCAGATGCAATTGTGATATTGATTATCAGCCTGTGAATGCTCTCAATATGCCTGATGGCAGAAGCAGCAGAGTCTTATGGTCTGGGAACCTGCACAAGACACTGTGGTACTTTGCTCATAAGAGAGTGGACCAGTCCAATGGAAGTCAGTAATCCAAGCCTCTGAAACGAGGATTGTAGAAATGACAGATAAAAATTGTAGGAGAAAGGGGACATGTAATTTTTTTTTGAGGTTGTGGAAAAGAGAAATTTAGAGAAGGAAAAACTGCAATAGTTTTTTTTTAATTTCAGATGTTTCAACACATAATATAGTGTATATGGAGATTGAAAGAAGGTAGAAATATTGACACAGCACCTGTAACATATTTTTCCAAGGCAATTCACAGGAAGTTATAAAACAAAATGACCCTGACACCAAGCCACACTATTAAAACTATTGACTCAGAGCCACGTCAAAGAGCTAGTTTTGAAGACAGATACAATTGCAGAACATGACTGCCAACTCTGGCTCAATTACAATTAAAATGCACGAAAGGCCAAAATTAGAGAAGTGCAGATACCTCCCACCAATTGAAAGGCTGGAGGAGATTACAGAGATAAGGAGGAGCAGGCCATGTAATGATTTGAAAACAAGATTAGAATTTTAAAATCAAGATGCTGTTTGACCTGGAGCCTGTTGGTCAACAAGCACAGAAGTGGTGTGGGAACTGGTGTGTATGGCACAGGCAGCAAGAGTTTTAGATGTTATCACATTTATGGAGGACAGAACATGGGGAGACTAATCAGGAGTGCATTGGAATGGTCAAGTCAAAAGGCTGAATGGGGGCTTAAGCAGCAGACATGTTGAGACAGGGTGAAGTCAAGTGATGTTATGGAGGCGATAATAAATTGTTTCAGTGCTGGTGTGAGAATGTCGTTGGAAGTTCACCTGAAGATCAACTGTAAGAGCAATGTTGCGAATAGATTTGTTTATTCTAGTCTTTTGCCAGAGCAGGAATGGACTCACTAACAGTGTTTGTAGCAGGGACCAAAAACAAGGCCTTGGTCTTTTCTGTGTTTATTGGGAAGAAATTGCTATTCAGATAAGTAGTCTGATAATTTAGCAAACATGGAGTTGAATGGAATGGCAAGGTAGAACTGGGTGACACTAGTGCATGTGTGAAAACTAATATTGTATATTGTATATAGATGGAAAATGTGAGACTAAGGATTGTTTCTTGTGGGTACCTGAGGTAGCACTGTAGGAGCAAGAAGAGGAGCCATGGTAAATGGTACCATCAATACGATTAGATAGATAAGCATGGAACTAGATGAGAATAGTTCCAGCTATTTAGAAGATATTGGACAGATGGTGGATTCAGAAGATCAATTGTCTTAATATGGAGGTTAAATATCTCAAACTTGCTGCACAATTCATGACACCCTATACTGTTATGTAAGCAGTCATTTTGTGTCAGCAACAAAGCACAGGCAAGCAGAGAAGTTATGTTAATTTGATTAATTAGCACTGATCACACCACACTTGGTACTGTAAATATTTATGCTGTTAATATTAGAAAAATAAGAGGCATTCGAGAAAGTGGTAAAAATTACAAGATGAAACCAAACTGTGAGAATTCATCTGTTAGCAAAGAATGAATAGTTAGAACTTTTTACTGTAGAAACGGGAAAGCTCGGGTCACCTGTCAGTTTTTTTTTAAAATTATGAAGGTGTTTGATAGTGTCAGTGTGGAGATGTACCCACTTGTGGGGTGTGTTCTGAATGTAGGGAACATAAATTTAAGATTTATGGTGCGGTGGCTTACTGGTTAGCACTGTTGTCTCACAGCACCAGGGACCTGGGTTCCTAGGGGAACTGTCTGCGTGGAGTTTGTACATTTTCCCTATGTCTGTTTTGGTTTCATCTGGGTGCTCCAGTTTCCTCCAGCAGTCCAAAGATGTGCACATTAGGTGCATTGGCCATGGTAAGTTGCCCCATAGTGTCCAAGGATGGGTGGATTAGTCATGGGAAATGCAGGATTACAGGGATAGGGTAGGGGGCACAGGTCTGGTTGGGATGATCTTCAGAGGGTTGGCGTGGACTTGATGGTTCAAATAGCCTGCTTCCACACTGTAGGGATTCTATTTTCAGATTGTAGTGAATTCAGAAGGAACTTTATATTCTGCTGCCAAATGAACTGTTTCAAATGTTTACCATAATTTAATTGAAGAGGATGTTAGCTAAATACATAAAAGTAGGAGAAGATGAAGCAATATTGCAAGGAGGCTTGTGTTGGAATGAACATCAGTGGAGAGCTGTTGGGCAGACAACCTGATTTGATAGTGTAAATTCTTTGTGAGATTATTGATTTAATGACTGTTGTTTGAAAATGTTTATTTAAGAGATAAATGTTGACTGAGGAAAATGGGGTTGCATAGTTTGAATTGTCTACACCAGAACTGTGGTTAGGACCAGTGTTCTCATGAAGCACATAACTAGCAAAGCCGAAAGGGTTTTAAACCAAATAGTGGAGACAATGAAACAAATGTGGAAAAATACGATATATCAAAGAATAGGGACAAGGTAAGAGAAAGATAGTAATATCAGAAATAAGGGTTAGAGAATGGCAGGAAGGTACAAAGTGGAAAAAAAACTTAAATGCACAATCAATCAAGACTAGCTTCTACAAAGACAATAACAAGTCAAAACTAAAGACTCTGTATTTGAATGCAAGTAGCATTCATAAAGTAAATGAATTGATAGCACACGTTGACATAAATAAATATGATCTGACAACCATTACAGAGACATGCGTTCAAGATGACAAGGATAGGGTCATGAATATTGAGGGGTAAATGGTATTTAAGAAAAATAGAAAGTTAGGTGAAGGTGATAGGGTAGAACAATTGATCATGGGTGGCATTTGTGCAATTGTTTGAGATGATCTTGGTTCAGGAGGTCAGGATACAGGATCAGTTTGGCTGGAGATGAGGAATACTAGAGTAAAAGAAGTCACGAGTGGGAGTGGGCTACAGGACCGTAACTAATTGCATTGTGGGAAAAATAATAAAATTAATATTGGCTGTTTTTTTAAAAGGGACGGCAATAATCGTGGATGATTTTAATCTGCATATAAACTGGAATAATCAGATTGGTGGTAGCCTGAATGAGCAATTCATGGAATAGTTTTGAGAGAGTCTTAGAGTAGGTTACATTACACACAGTAATATGTTATGTGACTGAATTAATTAATAGCCTAAGAGTTAAAATATTCCTAGTGTTACAACTCAGAGTCAAACAGCCAAACCAAATCAGCCTTTAGCCTTTCTATCTCTGTATTCATAACTCAGTAAAACTAAACCATTGAAGACTCCTAGATAGTCGCTCTAATAGTTCCTAATTAGACATTTCAATATCTTTATGAATAATTTCCAGACTACCTGTTTTGTATCTTAAACAAAGACTTAATAAGAAGTGAACAGTGACTTTAGCAGAGAAAAAAATTAAACAACATGGTAATCTAATGAATATTTTTGTTTTAAACTCAGAACATTTATTTTCAGTCTCCATTTACAGAAAAGGCAAATAAACACAGTTGAGGGATAAATAACAAAACTGGCTAGATTACTCAAATAGCTTTCATGTGTTGTTTTGCAGGCATAAGTGTGGACTCCATGGCTGTTTCTTTTTCCCTGAAACGTTGATCAGAGTCATCTTCTCAGTTCACTCAGGCAAAACCAGCAATACTTCTAGCTGAGCTTTCCACTCTTTGGGCTTCCAGAAGTTGGTGTATCAGATTAGGCAGGGAGATTTTAAATCTTCATGCTGTCTCAATAGTAGCTCTGAACAATCCCTCAGAAAACATAGTTTAAAAAAAAACTTTAATTCTGGTTCTGCCCTGATAGACCGATCGACTCTTCTCAAGGCCTCAATTACCATTCAACGATTGCCATCTGCTTGAACATAGGGTCTCTTCCAGACTTGCTGGAACAAATTTCTGGGTGTAACTTCATTAATAACCAACTTCTGCTATCTATTTAAACACAATACTTTTCCCAGGATCCCAGTGTCTGTTAGATCATTTTTTCATGAAGGCTCAGCCTGCAGTTAGCCTCCAGACCTGACCCCACAAACAAAGCTTGTATGGGTTGTTCTTTCCCTTTTACCGCCAGCTGGTCCAAAGTCCACCAGTCATTTTCAGCTCATAATTCAAAATTAAAAGAATAAAAACAAAAATTAACAAAAAACAAAAGTCAGCAAAGCTTAGAATGGTAGGTAGCAGTGATCACAAAATGGTTGTATTTTACGTCCGGTTTGAAGGTATTCGATTAAGACGAATATTTTATTCCATGTTTGCACGGAAGCTGAGCCAGCTGAAGTGAACTGGCATAATAGGCTGAGCGTTAGATCAGTAAAGACTTAGTAGCAGCCAATTAAACGATATTACAGTATATTCAGAAGTGTATTACTGTAAATAAAAAATTCAAAGGAAGGGTCTGCCACCTGTGGTTGACTAAAGAAGTCGGGAAATCAAACTTAAGGAAAACGCACATGACTGCACAAAGAGGAACAGTAGGTCAGATGGTTGGTCAGAATTTAAGAACAACAGAAAATGACAACAAAGGTTAACTGTCAGGAAGAAATTAAAGATATGAGAGGAAGCTGACTAGAGAAATGTAAAAAGCAGATAGCAAGAATTTCAATGGGTATTTAAAAAGGAAAAGAGTAAGTACAGTGAGTGTTGGTTCTCTAGAAAGTAACAATCAGGAGTTATTGGTAGATTATAAGGAAATAGATGAAATGAGGAAACATTTCCTCTGTCTTCAGGAGAGTATATACAAAAGCCATTCCGGTAGTAGCTGCAAATCAGGAAACGGGAGAGAGGAATGTGGCAAAATTATAATTACAAAGGGAAGCAGGAGGATAGCTTTTGTGTGAACAATAGAGGCAGAAGGTCTCCAGACTGCAAGAGGTGCTATCTGTCTCACGCTCTGCAGTGAAGTAACCAAAAGATAGCTAGCTAATCTCTTCCACCATTTATTATAAGCTGTAGCCTCTAACCACTGAGATGTTGAACAGTTAATGTGTCAACCACTGTGTATCTTCCACAAAGAACTGAAAGGAATCAGAAGCAAGGAGATCTATGGTCATAAGGATTTGGAAAAAAGCAGAAGAGACACCATGTAGAATCCAGTGGACCAAAGTTATTGGGTTGTCACAATATCAATGACTTAATTGAGGGAAGCAAAGGCAAGGTAGCTAAATTCACAGATAGGCAGGAAAATACATTGTGAAGAAGACATAAGCATGTTGAAGACATACGGACTAAGTGAGCACAAATCCAGCAGATGGAGCAATGTGGGCAAACATGAAGTTCTTTGGCAAGAAGAATTACGAAAAATAATTACTTAAATGGAGGATGACTGAAGAATTCTAATGTGTAGAGGGATTTAGGTGTTCTACTGCATGAGTCACAAAATATTAGTATGCATGGACAGTGCAGAATCAAAGTGGTTAATAGGATGCTGTTTTGGTAACTTTCAAGGGAAAGGTAAGTTTCCTGTATTCAGAATTGAAGAGATTAAGAGTGACTTGCAAATCTTGTGCAGAATGGGTAACTGCACCTGCTATCTGAAAACTGTAGGTCATGTATATCCATGGTGGTCAGTTTTGCTTTGGCATGGTGTTGACCAAGGAGCTTTCCATTTAGATGCTTTTTAACGCTGACTCCAGAGGGTAGGTAAACTTAAGATCAATAACCACCATCAGGTAACTATAAATAGTGCATAGAGGGGCTAACCTTGATTAACCCCAATCCAGATCCTGAAAAGGGTTTGTTTCAGATCTCCCTCTCATGGTAGTTGTACTTACATTATCATAGATTGTTGGAAATCTAGTAAAACTGTGCTCCAACATTCTAAGACAAATGCTTTGATCAGGTTGATGAACGCAAATAAAAATTAATCCTAGAGTTGTTCTCAATATTTTTTTCCTGGTTGTCTGGCAACAAAGACTATGTTGAAGGCTACTCTAGAAGCTGTAAATCCACAGTGTGTCTCTAGGAGGATTTCCTCAGCCTTAGGAAGCAGGTGATTCAGGAGAACGTACATCAGGATACATGGAACAAAATACAACAAAAAGAACATTTAAAAGAATGTTATAAAGCTTACCTTACACTTTTAGGAAGTTTGTTGAAACAGACAAGGCCTCTTGACTCCAGTACTTTTTGAGCAGCCTTCAAATCAAGGGCAGAATCGAACAGATAGTAAGAACTGCCGATGCTGGAGTCTTAAATAACAGTGTGGAGCTGGAGGAACACAGCAGGACAGCAACATTAGAGGAGCAGGAAAGCTGACTTTTCATGTCATGGGCCCATTTCTGAAGAAGGGTCCCGAACCGACAGGTCATCTTTCCTGCTCCTCTGATGCTGCCTGGCCTGATGTGTTCCTCCAGCTCCACACTGTGTTACGTAAGGGCAGAATCAAATCTGGTTTGAGGTATAATCGAAATAACTTAAACGTATGAAGTTTGCAGTTACAAGTACCATGTCAGCCTTTTACTGATGTGCAAATAGGCACACACGTGATTTTTAGCACATTGGACCATAATACCTAGGCTATTCAGCCCATCAGATCTTTCTATTCAATGATCATGGCTGACTTCATAATCCTCAATTCCACTCCCCTTGTCTTTTCTTCCATAATCCTTGATTCCCTTACTGATTAAAAATCTATCTCATCCTTGAATATATTTAACCACCCGGTCTCTACAGCTTTCTGTGGTAAAGAACTTCACAGATTCACTACTATTAGACAGAAGTTCCTCCTCGTCTCTGTCTTAAATAGACAGACCTTTTATTCTGTACCCTCTAGTCCTAGACGTTTTCATGTAGGGAAATAATGTTTCTGCATCTTCCCTATCAAGACCTCTAAGAATCTTGTATGTTTCAACAAAGTCATTTCTCATTTTGCTAAGTCCATGAGCCCAACATATACAACCACTTCTTATGAGACGGTTCCTCCATACATGGGATCAACCTGGTGAACCTTCTCGGAGCTGCCTCAATATATTTTGACATAAGGGGACCACAACTGTTCATAGTATTCCAGCAGTGGTCAGACTATTGCCTTAAAGGAAGTGCTTTTCCCCAGAGACAGCAATGAGAGATAATCCGGATTGACGAAGGCAGCGTGGACAGGTGGTTGTGGACATCAGGTAGAGTGGGCAGTTCGAGAGTGCCTGGGTCCAATGCTGCAAAAGATCAAGTGATCGCTGTGCCCCACGTCGGTATGCATCTTTGGGCAGGAGTTAGAAATTTAAGTTTGACACTGCACAGGAGAGTCACATTTAAGATTGGGCCCAAGTATCTCCTTCAGATGCCTCATGCAATCATGGTCTGTCACTTCGTTGCAGCTAGTTGGCTGGTTTGCAATCCACAGTGGCACTAACAGTGTGGGTTCAATTCCTGCATTGGCTGAGGTGATCGTGAAGGATTCTCCTTCTCAACCTATCCCATTACCTGAAGCATGATGATGCTCAGATTAAACCACCACCAGTTGTCACTCTCTAATAAGGGAGCAGCTCTAAGATCTGGTAGGACTATGATGACTTAAACTTTACCTTGTAGTAAGATCAATGCAAAATCAACAGTTCAATTCAACTGCCATCTCCTTAATTTACTATTACTTCCTCAAATCATTTTCCAATGGACTAATCATTTTGTTAACTCTTGTATTTTAAGTAACTAAAAATATAAAGACAGACTTTCAGCAGCTATCTTTCTCAGTAATTTTACCATTCTTTTTAATCTTTTAGTCATCCTTTGCTAATTTTTATATTCTGTCCAACCTTTTGACCTGCCACCGTTCAATGCATTCTGAAATATTCCCTTAAATGTCTGCCACTGTGTCTCTACTGACCCATCCTTTTGGCTAAGTTGCCAGTTCAATTTTCCTAACTCTGCTTTCATGCCCTCATAATTATTTGGCTTTAAAGCACGAGTTTTAGACTCATTCTTCTCTCTTTCTCAAACAATATGCAAAATTCAATTATATTATGATCATTGCTACCTTGGGGAGCCTTCACTAAGGTCATCAATTCATTGTCTCGTTGGTCAATACTAGGTCTAGTATATCCTAGTCTCAGTTTTCTGCCAGAACATGCTGTTCTAAGAAACAATCTCAAAAAAACGGTATGAATTCCTCATCCAGGCTGCTAGATACCAGTGTAGTAGATTCAGTTGGAAGGGCTGTTATTCTGAACATTTTATTTCTCTACTTTCTAATTTATACGCACAATCTGCAATGCTGGACTTATTAAAAAAAATTCCAATCTCCCCTCCATTAAGAATTTGTACTGAAGAATCTGTACCTAGGCATCTTTGTACCAAAGATGGCACCATAATTGGCGAATTGTAAACTTTTTGCTGTACTCATTTGCGTACATGTGACAACAAAGCAAATTCAATTCAATTCAAATTAAAATCCCTCATGATAATCACTCTACCCTTTTGACAGCTTTGATTACTTTTTGTTTGATACCCTGTTCTACTTGGTTACTGAGATAAAAAGGTACTGCAGATGCTGGAGAATCCGAGATAACAAGGTGTGGGGCTGGAGG
>JAHRHZ010000073.1:22931201-22963452 GCA_024137785.1 Ginglymostoma cirratum
CCTACCTACACTCACCTTTACTGGTTCCATCCCCGCCTCTTCGACTTGTCTGCCTCCTCTCCACCTATCCTCTCCTCTTTCCATGTTCTATCCACCTCCCCCTCTCTCCCTATTTATTTCAGAACCCTCTTCCCCTCCATTTCTGATGAAGGGTCTAGGCCCGAAACGTCAAGCTTCTCTACTTGGTTACTGTTAGGGAATCTGTTCACCACTCCCAATGTAATGTCTTGTCTATATTACTCCTCATATTTACCCAAACCACCTCTAAAGGCTGGTTTCCCAAATTTAGGTCACCACTCCCAACAGCATCACCTTTCATCAAAAATACCACCACTCATTTTTCCCTAGGTTTCTGTTAAAGATAGTATTAAACACATAGTAAGAATATAGAACACAGAGAAAAATTACACAAAAATATTTTCATTTATTTTTCTCCACAGGTCATGAAATAAACTATTCACAATCATGAATCAAGCAAACGCAATTGAACTCCAAACTCATTTCAACGTTAGGCATTTAACTGAGATATATTTAGTTGAGTTTAGCATTTACACAAAATGTTATGACCTTTGCAAAAGTTTGAATACAGGATCATAGATTACTCCAGTAAGTGAACTGAGATAGATATAATATATTGATAGTCTACAAACTTTCCTAGAAAGTACAGGAGTCAAAATTAAATTTGCAATTCATTTGCCTCGCACTGTAAGACATTTCATAGCATATCTCTAAAGTAAAAAGTATTTGTTGGCATCCAAGACGACATTCACATTGATTGCTGCCTTTTGACTAAATTTCTTTCAATGTCAGCAAGCACCTGTAGTGCTGCAACTGGAATTCTGGTACCTGGACCAAAGATGCTGCAAACACCTGCCTTGTACAAAATGTCATAATCCTAGAGGAATTTAAAAAAAAAAAGTGTTAGCACCGTCATCTTCTGTTTGAGACAAGAATCAGTCACCCAAACCCAATTTTGAAAATGACAATTCTGAATTTGAACATGTTCTGATTAAAGATTTTTCACTGTGGATATGCAGAATTATGTACTGTCCCATGTATAGGACATTCCAAATTAGAATACACTATAACTGGAAACTGCATTGAAAATAAAAAAATGGAACTTGCAGTTTAGAGGGAAAAAAAGACAACTTCATTGATTAGCAGAGGGAAAGACTAGATGTCAGAGAGGATGAATAGGTTGGACTTGTACCCATTAGAGTTTAGAAGAATGAGAGGAAACATCTGAATGAGAGGATGCATTTAAAATTCTTGGGGAGCTTGACAGGGTAGATCAAGAGGCTGTCTACCGTTGTGGGAGAATCTAGGACGGAAGGGCGTAAGCTCAAAGTAAGAAGTCGCATATTTAAGATGGTGGCCTATTTTTCATGTTATATCTCCCGCATACCATTCCACCACCACCCATTGTGGTGTAGCTTTCAGCTCATTTGGTCATGCTTAATGAAACTCTCACTTAGAAATTTGCAGAGAGTTTTCTTAACTGGCCTTGTACCTCTGATAGTATTCCCATAAATAAAGTTAATACTCTTACCATTTCTTTATGTTTTCATTGCCCAGATTTCTCGCATTGAACTGTTGAACCTGCCTGTTGTTTGCCCTCTCCACTAATCCACCCATGTCCCCTGTCATTGATTCCCACTTTCTCCTGCTCCCTAATGTGGTACCACCAAACTACTGCCATTTATCTTATGCATATTTGGAAATGAAAAACAAGAGATTTTACCATACATGAGAAGGGCATGTACTTATCCTGCCAATTCAAGTATATCCCTTAATTAGTTTTCTGTCCCTGCATAAAAGTGCTGCATAAGATATCATCAGGAAGTGTTGAAGTATAGTCAATGTACATTTATTTTATTTTTCCTTACTCTCTACTCAGAAGGTCTCAAAGCATTATCAAATATGCCAAAGCTTCAGCTTTGCTCATGTTAGCTAAATCAAAGTGAACCAGAGAAAAATAGATGAAAACATGAAAGAGGGTGGCCAGGCTGTTCTTCCTGTTATAGGATATTAATTCAAATTAATAATCACTGCATTTCTATGGCAGAGATAAATTATTATATTAGTGTGTTTTACATTACAGCCGTTTTCAGACCTGTTTTCGCTTCTATTTCCTCACGTCTGAATCATTAATACACTATTACAAGCAAAATTTTATTATACATTGGACATTTCTACTCCAATTGCCACGATGTAACACATTCCTGATAAAAGGAGCACGGTTAATGAAGCATCCACTTAACATTAACTTATGTATCTTTATAGAGGGCTCTTTAAGTGCAATGCTTGTGTACCTACTTCTAAACCAGAGACATGGGTTCAAGTCCCACCTACTCCATAGGTGGGTAATAACATTAGATCAGAAAATGTCTACATATACACAGCACAAGAAAGACTCTGAAATTATGTCTTAAATACCTGTGGAGGAATCACACCACCACAAATGACCAAAATATCAGGGCGCCGAAGATCACAGAGTTCTTTAATCAGTTCTGGCACAAGAGTTTTGTGCCCAGCAGCCAAAGAACTGACACCCACACAGTGAACATCCGCATCTACTGCTTGTTGAGCCACTTCTCGAGGAGTCTAGAAGTAAAATAGAAATTATTTGGTAGAGGTCTAATGAGACATTATAATATTCTTTGATTAACATTTGAAATGTGTATAATTCACCACGTTAAGATTTCCATTCTCTATTTTAAAACAAAAAACAGACTCAATCTAATCAATTAATTTCCTCCTGGCTACTTTCTAATCTGTAATGTCATAACACTTGTGATATGGAGGTGCCGGTGTTGGACTGGGGTGGATAAAGCCAGAAGTCACACGACACCAGGTTATAGTCCAACAAGTTTATCTGGAATCACACAAGCTTTCAGAGCTCAGTCCCTTCTTCAGGTTCAGTGAGACAGGAGGGAACAGAGACACAGAGTTTATAGGCAGAGAGATCAAAAGATCATACAACTAGTGTGAGGGGAGCGTCAGATGATAAGTCTCTTGGTCACCTGCAGAGTGTTAGACAGTGTGTAAAGTGTCTGTAAAGTCAATGCCAGTGCTGTGCTGTCATAACAATTAGGCAGAGCCATGGGAATATACAAAAGGTGACAGGTCAGACACTGAATGGTAGGTGTGAAGCTTTATTCAGAATCTGTCTCAGAGTTTTAACCTGGAATAAGGCTGGTTTTATTCCAAAAGCTGGAATTTATAAGATGCCACACTGAATGACTGTGACTATAAATTGTGTTGTTTGAACAAAGATAGAACGTATCAGCAAATAAGCAAACATCTTGGATGAAATGATTCACCTCCATATATATGTCCATGTGCGAGAGGGAGAGAGACAGCACGATCAAGTGAGAGAGAACATGCATGCAAGTGCGAGACAGCGAGAGTGCTGTGCCACTGACAGCGTTTGTGCGCACATGAGAGAGAGAGAGAGAGAACGCGCGTGCATGTGTGTGTGCGCACGCGCGAGCGAGGGATAGACAGTAATAAGTAATCCAATAAACTGCAAGCTAAGGTAGAGAGATCATAACGATTTATCAAGGTGATGCTGTCAAAACAGGAAAGTAAGGAAGATTTTACAGATATGGAACAGTGTGGTAGGGTCACCTGTAACATGAACCCAAGATCACAGTTGAGGCCTTCTTCAAAAGGTATGAAACTTGGGCTATCAGTTTCTGCTTGGCGATTTTGTGTTGTTGTGCACCTCAGAGTCCGCCTTGGAGGACGTTTACCCAAAGATCGGAGGTTGAATGCCCTTGACCACTGAAGTGTTCCCTAACTGGGAAGGAACATTCCTTTCTGGCAATTGTTGCAGTGTCCATTCATATGTTGTTGTAGCGTCTGCATGGTGCCAATATACCGTGTCTTGGGGCATCCTTGTCTGCAGTGTGACATAGACAACACTGGCCAAGTCACGTGAGTATCTGCCACGAACATGGTGTGTGGTGTTCCCATGTGTGATGGTAGTATCCACGTCTATGATCTGACATGTCTTGCAGAGGTTGCCAAGCCCAAGCCTCACTGTACTTCTCTGGCTCCTACCCTAAACATATTAAAGAAGCCATCCCTGATGGACAGGCCCTGTACATACAGAAAATCCACTCAGATGGTGGAGGAATGCAACAGACACCTGAAGGTTTTGAAGGACACCCTCATAGTGGCAGAATACAATGCTCAACTCATCAATCGCCAGTTCCGACGTGCCACAGCAATAGAACTGTAATGACCTCCTCAGAAGACAGACACTGGACACGACCAATACAGTACCCTTCGTCGTCCAGTATTTCCCTCCAGCGAAGAAACTACACCACATTCTTTGCAGCCTTCAACTTGACATTGACATCAATAAGCATCTCACCAAGATCTTCCCCACACCTCTAATTCTCAGCTTCAAACAACCGCCAAACCTCAAACAGACCATCGTTCACAGCAAACTATCCAGCCTTTAGGACACCAAATTGACCACAACACCACACAACCCCGCCATGGCAACCTCTGCAAGACGTACCAGATCATAGACTTGGATACTACCATCTCACGTGGGAATACCACCCACCATGTTCACGGCAGATACTTATGTGACATGGCAAATGTTGTCCATCTTATATGCTGCAGCGGTCAAGGACATTCAGCCTCCGATCTTTGGG
The DNA here is from genome assembly GCA_024137785.1 of Ginglymostoma cirratum. Classification (NCBI taxonomy): domain Eukaryota; kingdom Metazoa; phylum Chordata; class Chondrichthyes; order Orectolobiformes; family Ginglymostomatidae; genus Ginglymostoma; species Ginglymostoma cirratum. Next base: position 22,935,872 of record JAHRHZ010000073.1, read on the forward strand.
TAAATGGACTCCAAAGATACACAACAAAGCAGAATCACCGAGCAGAGACTGATAGCCAAGTTCCATAGCCAGGAAGACGTCCTCAACCATGATCTTGGGTTCACGTCGTGCTACAAGTGACCCCACCACACTGTTTTGTATCTGTAAAATCTTACTTCCTGTTCTGTTTTGACAGCATCACCTTGACAAATTGTTATGATCTCTCTACCTCAATTAGTTTGTACAGTTTTGAATTACTTATTACACTGTCTCTCACTCTCTCTGAGACACACACACACCCCTCTCCCCCAAATATGGATGAATTATTTCATCCAAGATGTTTGTTTATTTGCAGATACATTCTATTTTGTTCAAAAAAAAACAGACAATTTGTAGTCACAGTCAGTCAGCGTGGCATCGTATAAACTCCAGCTTTTGGAATAAAACCAGCCTGATTCCAGGTTAAAACTCTGAGACAGGTTCTGAACAAAGCCTCACACCTACAATTCAGTGTCTGACCTGAGCAGTCACCTTTTGTATATTCCTATGGCTCTGCCTGATAGTCATGATAGCACAGCACTGACATCGACTTTATAAACACATTACGCGCCATCTAACACTCTTGGTCACCTGCAGAGACCTATCATCTGACACTCCACTCACCTTTTGATCTTTTTGCCTATAAACTGTGTCTGTGTACCCAGCTGTCTCATTGCACTTGATGAAGAGGCTGCATTCTGAAAGCCTGTGAGATTCCAAATAAACCTGTTGGAATATATTGTGTGACTTCTGACTTCATAACACTTGTGGCATAAATATGAGATAACTTGGTCAAATGGCATCTGATCTCACTGAACTCCCATCGAATTACCTACTAAATGATTAGTATTTTCTTCTGTCTTAAAGAATGAATAATTTGTTCTAGTCCATTGGTGAGTTATTCGTAAACCCATTTAATTTCCTGACAGTTTTGAGCTGACTGTCCCCTCAGGACAGGATCCCAATTGAATTCTATCAGGACTCAATTTTGCTTGAATACAACCACAGTTAGCCATTGGAAAATTAAATGAGGGCTAGTGTTATATGTTGTGACTCAGACATCTCTTCCATATTGCCATCCAGACACAAAATGAATGATGATAAAGGATTTTGATATACTCAGCATACAATACAAGACATGAAATCAGGAATTAATCAAATGGAAAAATGTGTTCATATAAATTTTAGTACTAATTTTTCCAAGCAATCATGTGGAATTATTGTCCTTAACATTTATTGACACTTGGTGATAGCAAGCACTGAATCTTAAAGGATAAGAAAGAACTAACATTGAGACTGCAACTTTCACAAAGGATACAATTCAGAAAATCTGTTTTTGCTTATACTCATTAGTTAGCAAGTCAATGTAGACAAATTGGGAAGGAAGATCTCTTGGGAGAAATTAAAATAGAACTAAACTTTAATGGCTTGAGAAAAGCAAACTGAAACAGCATAATATGTGTCCGTCATTTTATTTTTAAAAAAAAAATCACAACTTCATCCAACTGGAACCAAGTTTCTTCTTTTGCTTTTCCTGAGCAAACTTGAGTAAACGTGATGCACTGTACTTGCTTCTTTGTCCTAAAACTCTTTATTTTATTAGAGAATGATATAAACTAACAGGCATAGAGTCAAACAGCACAAGGAAAGACTGATCTGTCCAACTCAATTCCAACCTAGTGCCATTTGCCAGCATTGAGTCCATATCCCTCTAAACCCTTCCAATGCATATACCCATCCAGATGCCTCTTAAATGTTGTAATTGCACCAGCCTCTACCACTTCCTTCGGCAGTTCATTCCAAAAAAATGCAACAACCTCTGCAGGTCCTTCCTTTCCCTTCTCTTGTTAAACCTGTTCCCTCCAGTTTTGGACTCATCCACCCCAGGAAAGACCTTAGCTATTCAACCTATCCATGTCCCTCATGCCTTTATAAACATCTACGTGGGCACTCCTAAACCTCCGATGCTCCAGGGAAAGCAGGCTCAATGAGCCTTTCCCAATAAAATAAACCCTCCAGTCCCGGCAATATGCTTGTAAATCTTTTCTGCATCCTCTCAAGTTTAACAACATCCTTCCTACAGAAGGGTGGCCAGAAATATTCTAAAGGTCACCTCACCAATGTCCTGATTTACTTCAAAGTTTGATTTCAAACCTGCTTGCTAATACATAATTGCCAAACCAAGTTCTCCACCTTTACAGGGAATGTAATATTGGTTTCTTTATAAGCACCAGATCACAATTTATTTAAATGAGTTTCTTCTTCAAATTAGAATAGTATTGTTAAACTACCTGAAACAGTGGTCCCATATCCACATCAAAGCCAAGATCAGCAAATCCTGTTGCAATAACCTTTGCACCTCTGTCGTGCCCATCTTGACCCATTTTAGCAACAAGCAGACGAGGACGACGGCCTTCATTCTTTGCAAACCTTTCAATGCTAAATACGAAAGCATCAATACCATGATAATTGACCAGCCAACAAAGGATAAATTTCAAATGACACTTTTGATCCTGGTGTGAATATCTTTAAGATACACGTTACTTGAAACATTTACACTAGTTGACTAGGCTTGGGAAAAGTTCAGTGCAAATTCACTAGATTTTCACCAGGACTTCAAGAGTTACATTATGAGGAGAAATTACATAAATGTACAAGAGTGGTTTAAGATTTGTTTTGGGCGAATTATTTGAAGATCTCAGGATTTCAAACATATCAATAGGGAAGACAGAAATTTTTTGTGCTAGTGGGAAATCAAGGACAAGGGGACATGACGTTTGTGCAACCAGGATGGAGATGTAAAATAACAGTTTAATAAATTTATTGATGGTTGCATACGTTAACCCAAGACAATAAATAATTCAAATCAAGCAATAATTACACATTTGCTGAAAAATACCAGTCCAATAAAATTAATCTCTATATCATTAAAATAACAAAAATGTATCACATTAGTTTCAAATATGTCAGCAAACGCATAAACCTTAACAACTTAATTTTTAGCTCACCGTTTTATTGCCATTCTCATTTCTTCATTATCACCAAATTCTTGTCGATATGCACCAGTCACCATACGATCACTTGCTCGATGTTCACCAAATACTTTTTTCATTGCATCTGTAATTTCTCCAACTGTACACCTAAATAAATGGGTTAACACATTTCACACATAGTAAAAAGGTACAAATAATTTCTTCTAAATTAATTAGAAGACAGAAATTTTGAGTCAAAAGAAATACATAACCAAAACTGGTGCTTGAGCTTCATGCCATAGTTTTTACTTCCTACAAATCAACCATCACAGTTGATATTTACAATAACATATCCCCAGGGAAAAGAATTGGCAAAGCATTTTTTTTTGATATCATATTAATTCTTGATTTGATTTATTATTGTCACATGTACCCAAGTACAGTGAAAAGTGTCATTTGTGAGCAGTATGGGCAGATCATAATATACAAGGACATACAGTTCATACAGTATTTAGACAGAGCAAGGCATACAAGCAAGATCAACATTAGATTTGAAGTTAGAGAGGTCCATTCAGCAGTCTAATAACGGCAGGGAAGAAATCAGTTCTCGAACTTGTTTAAGCTTCTGTGCCTTCTGCCTGACAAAAGAGGTTGGAAGAAAGTATTACCAGGGCAGGAGGGGTCTTCGATGACGTTGGTAGTCTTTCCACAGCAACGGAAAGTGCAGGTAGAGTCCCTGGTTGGGAGGGTTGGCTTTTATGATGGTCTGGGCTGCGAACACAACTTTCTGTAGTTTCTTATGGTCCTGGGCAGAGCAGATGCCGCAATGCGCCCAGATAGAATGCTTTCAATGGTGCATCTGTAAAGGTTGGGGAGGCTTCTTATGGACGTGCCAAATTTCCTAGGCCTCCTGAGGAAGAGGCATTGCTGTGCCTTCTTGACTGTTGCCTCTACGTGGGATGTCCAGGATAGATTGTTAGTTATCATTACTCCTTGGAACTTTACGCTCTATCCCCACTCCACCTCAGCTCAATTGAGTAGATAACAGTCCGTCCTCCTCCTTTCTGCCTGAAGTGGAGGTGTTGGAGTTGGACTGGGATGGGCAAGGTTAAAAACCATACAACACCAGGTTATACTCCAACAGGTTTATTTGAAATCACAAGCTTTTATGGAGTCTTTCTCCTTTAGGTGCTTGTGAGAGGAAGCAAAAAGACACAGGATTTCTAAGTAAAAGATAAGAGGTCATGCACTGCTGCGAATTAAACGATCTAAGATGCTGTTAAATCTTTAATGAGTTAGAAAGGAGATGCAGGTTGATTCATTAATATGCAAATTCTTGAATTTCTGACCAGAGATAAGTAAAGGTTTTATCAAAGAAGAGGAGACATCTTAGGTCAGACAAGTTTCAGAGATAGTAGGAACTGCAGATGCTGGAGAATCTGAGATAACAAGTTGTAGAGCTGGATAAACACAGCAGGGTCACACCTTTCAAAGGGTCTAGGCCTGAAATGTCAGCCTTCCTGCTCCTCTGATGCTGCTTGGCCTGCTGTGTTCATCCAGCTCTACAACTTGTTATCTCAGATTCTCCAACATCTGCAGTTCCTACTATCTCTGAAACAATTTTGACACCACTGCGAAGCCTCTTCTAAGGATGCCTACCCTGAAGAAGTTATCCTCCTCCCTCCTGAAAAAAAATGAAGGGTCTAGGCCCAAAACGTCAGCCTTCCTGCTCCTCTGATGCTGCTTGCCCTGCTGTGTTCATCCAGCTCTACAACTTGTTATCTTAGGTCAGACAATGCATGTTAGGTGTGGGGTCCTGTTTAGAATCTGTTTGTTTTGACTTGGAGTCAGACTTCTAAAGTAGGAACTTATAAAACGCCATGTTGATTGACTATCTACAAATTGTGTGCTTTTTGAACAAAATAGAGTGTGTGTCTGTGTGAGTGTTCATCTGCTATTTTGTTCTGTTTCATTTTACATTCCATTATGTTGTGTAGGCCTTGCCACAGGTGGTGGGTGTCCGTGTGGTTAGTTTGGGCCTCAAACTTGGTCCGGTACTGCCTCTTGGCATCTCTAATGGCCTTGCGGACCTTGTATCATGATTTCCTGTAAAAGGTCTGGGTCATTTGATTTGAATGTCATATGCCCGGTCTTCGGTAGGCAGTGGATTTCCCAGTTCATCTTTCATTTGCTATCAATGTTGCACGTTTCTAATTGCCTTCGAGAAGGAGGGAGTAAGCTCCTTTCTTCGAACTGATACAGTTCATCTATGCTTATACAGAAACAAATTTTAAATAACAGGATGGTTGTTACAAGCTGAGGAGACAGTGCTGCCATTTAAAGTGGGTGCCATTACCCATTGCACGTGTACAGTTGCACCCATCATTATTAGAAAAATGCAGCTCTTGGTATATGTTCTACATGGTGCTCTCACTGGTTATGGAGTAAACTGACTCAAATGTCTTAGAGTGCAAAGGATAAGACAACAAAAAAAGGGGAGATTGAACTAAAATCAGCCAAAGGGTTGGTGATCTAAAACAGAAAAGATAAACAGCAAGATTTAGGTTGCAGTTTATTGAATTTGACAATGTTGAATGCATCCTGTGTCAAGTATGTTCCCCATCAACCTTAGTTAATGGGTTATGTGCTAATCAAACACCAATTATTGACCTCTTAGTTTGTACTGAATCTGCCATGTTCTATAAAGATCGAGCTTAACAGAAATGCACATGCAGTGCTCCACCTAGCAGTACTGGTCACTACCGTGGCCTTCTAATAAAGTCTCTAATAGTCCTCTTCATAGAACATAGAACAGTACAGCACAGTACAGGCCCTTCGGCCCACAATGCTGTGCCGAACTTTTACCCTAATCCTAAGGTCTATCTAACCTCCACCTCTACCTTACACTATCATCCATATGCCTATCTAATAGCTGCTTAAATGCCCCTGAGGCCGACTCCACTACCCTCTCCGGCAATGCATTCCACGTCCCGACCACTCTTTGAGTAAAGAACCTACCTCTGACGTCTCTACTATATCTACCTCCACTCACTTTAAAAATATGCCCCCTTGTGATAGCTACCTCCACCCTAGGAAAAAGTCTCTGACTGTCTACTCTATCTATACCTCTGATCACTTTGTACACCTCTATCTAGTCACCTCTCATCCTTCGTCGTTCTAAAGAGAAAAGCCCTAGCTCTCTCAACCTTTCCTCATAAGACCTTCCCTCCACTCCAGGCAACATCCTGGTAAATCACCTCTACACCTTTTTCAACACTTCCACATCTTTCCTGTGATGAGACGACCAGAACGGGACACAATACTCTAGATGTGGCCGAACCAGGCTTTTGTACAGCTGGCACATAACTTCACGGCTCTTGAACTCAGTCCCTCTATTAATAAAAGCCTACACACCACACGCCTTCTTAACAACTCTATCCACCTGGGTGGCAACTTTCAGGGAACTGTGGACATGAATCCCAAGGTCCCTCTGCTCCTCCACACTGCCAAGAATCTTTCCGTTAATCCTGTATTCTGCTTTCAAGTTTGTCCTTCCAAAATGAATCACCTCACACTTTTCAGGGTTAAACTCCATCTGCCACTTCTCAGCCCAGCTCTGCACTCTATCAATGTCCCTTTGTAACCTAGAACAGCCCTCCACACTATCTACAACTCGACCTACCTTCGTATCGTCCGCGAACTTACTAATCCAACCTTCCACTCCTTCATCCAAATCATTTACAGAAATCACAAATGGTCTTCAATGACCATTTTTCACTTATTCTATCCAAATTCCAAATCGCAATACTTAGGTCATATTTACTCTTAAAAAGTTAAGAATTTGAAGCAGATTCATTTATGTTCTAAAGATTTACTGGAAAGTTAATATTTCCCCCTTTTCCTACTGCCAAATCACTAATTTATATTCTCCTAGAGGAAAATTAGAGACAAATATCAGGAAGCAGTAAAAAGTCCAGAAAACAGCTACAAAAGATCCTGTTAACTCAAGGATCACTCTCTGGGACAGCAAAGATTCAATTCTAAGATTCTATCAACAACTCTTGTCCTGAAAACAGGACTAAACATAACTGATCATACAACACAAAATCATCCATCCCCATGTTGTAAATAAGATTTAGACAATAAGACCATTAAAAATAGGGATACAAGTACACCATTTGGCCCCTTAAGCCTGCTCTGCCATTTAATAGGGTAGTAGCTGATTCAACACTGCTCATATCCATTTTCCTCCCATTTCCCCATAAGTTCTTGAGGAATCAAGGATTATCGATCTCAGTCTTAAATATATTCAAGGACTCTGCCCCTACAGAAGCATGGAGTTACAAAGACTCTCAACCCTCAGAGACAAAATCCATCCTCATCTCATTCTTGAATTGGCGTCCCTTTATTCTGAGACTATACCCTCTAGTCCTACACTCTCCCACAGAAGGGAAACATTCTCTCACCACTAACTCTTTAAAACCTTTTCAGAGTCCTACTCTCATACTCTAACCCCCTTGAGATAACGACCAACATTCCATTAACCTTTCTGATTACCGCGATGGCCTAGTGGTATTATCACTGGACCGTTAATCCAGAGACCCAGATAACATTCCGGGGACCCAGGTTTGAATTCTGCCGTGGTAGATGGTGGAACTTGAATTCAATAAGTACCTGGAATTAAGCATCTAATGATGACTGTGAATCCATTGTGGATTGTTAGAAAAACCCATCTGGTTCACTAATGTCCTTCCGGGAAGGAAACTGCCTACCTGGTCTGGCCTACATATAACTCCAGATCCATAGCAATGTGTGGCTGACTCTGAACTGTCCGCTGGGCAATAAGGGATAGGCAATAAATGCTGCCTACCCAACTCATACCCTTTGCTCATAAAACAATCCCTCCATATCAGGGATCATCCGAGAGAACCTTCTGTGAACAGTTTCCAATGAAATAATAATTTTTCTTCAATAAGGGGACCAAAACTGCTGACAGTATTCAGATGTGGTCTCAATAACACCTTATAAAGTTGCAGTACGATCTCATACTCCAATCCACTTGAAGTAAGGGCCAACATTCCATTAACCTTTCTGATTACCTGCTGCACCTGTGTGCCAGCTTTTTGTGTTGTGTGCACATGTAATCCCAAGTCCCTTTGTGTTGCAGCTTTTCTCCATTTAAATATCATTGTTCTTTAGTTCTCCTCTCCAAAATGGTCATAAATGGCCAACCTGAAAAAGAACTCCTAATCCCCACTTGCCATTCCATGCCTATCAATGTCTAAGTACTACCTCCAACACGATGGGCTCTTGTCTTATGATTCCACCTTTTGAGGGGTACTTTGATGAATGCTTTCTATAATCTAAATACAACAGCTCTACTGGTTCCCCTCTATCCACTTGAGACTTCCTTTAAAATATCTAATAAATTAGTTAGACACAACTTCTCTTTCATGTAGCCAAGCTGACTGATTGATTCGTAAAGTCTTATCTAACGTTCTGCTATTACTTGCTCGATGTTTGATTCCAATATATTTTAAAACAACAAATGTTATGTGGTTTTTTTGCCTCCCTCCATCTTTGAAAACTTACAGTATTCTAGTTGTCTGGTACGTCTACCGAATCCAAGTAAAATTACAACCAATGCATCAGGATCCTAGGATGCACTCTATCAGATTTTGGAGAATTACCTGCCTATAGCCCCATTTGACTCAAGATTCTCAATCTCAAACTGAATATTTAATTCTATCATGTTGTTATGATCACTACTTCCTACATGATCTTTTCCTCAGAGGTCATTTATTACACCTGCCTTATTTCAAAAATGGTATACAGGAGAAAACCTCCTTAGACACAAGCTATAAAAGTAAACTCACCAGATGAAATATGATGGTGCTGCATTACACTATCAGTCCAAAATCCTCTCAAATATCCCCTCTTCTTGAGGAAATATGCAGAAATTTCTAATTGTCCATTTTTGATATAGATTCTGTAGCAATTAATATTCCACAATCTCTAGTTAATGATTATCACTAGGCATAGAAAGACTGAATCTCTGTCACAATGCTAGCTTATTCTTCCTGAAAAAGATAGGCGGCTAGTGGTTAGAAGTCAGTAAGTGTGCAGGATAGGAGTTTATTAGTGATTTCGTTAATCCCCAAGGATTAACCAATTTTAAGATGAGCCTTTAAATGGAGGAACAGCAGATCCAGTTTCTGGACAGGGATTTCGTAGCTATGCAAATCACAGGCTATTGCCAGATATGGACCTTAATTTCTAATGGTCTAAAATAAGTAAGTGAAGCGTGAGCCAGCAGTACTTAAAAGGGATCATTGATACTCCTTTCAAAAACTGCATAAACAATTTTATGGGTGAATTTATGTAGGTGCAGAGCAAGTGCAATTGCTAGTTCTACAAACATACTGCAGGCCACTACTGCTGAACACTCAGTTTCCCGACTGCCCCATCAGGCCAAACTACTATCTAGCTCAGTGTGCTAATGTGCTGATTTCCCGTTCTTCTAAAATCATTAAGCTGCAAAAGTGCTTTTTGTCTGGTGCGTGCAGATTGCTGATGCTTTGCACCGTCACTGACACTCATTCTCCCGTTCCAGTTTTGGGCAGATAGAGCAACTGATATCACATTCAAGTTCAGGTAAACTGAAGACCAGTCATTTTTGTGTGTAAAATATGGAATACAGCTAAATGAAAGCCTGTTACTTTCTTCTATAGGCCAGATTACTTTTATTGAATGATACAGTAAATTCTATCCACAAATTCACCAAGACAAAAAACAAAGTCTAAAATCATAAGGAGGGCAAAAAGAAACTCTCACTAGCACACTTACCTAAAAGAACGAGAAGCATATTACTTTGCACAATGGAAAATTCATATCCAAAATTTCAAGCCACTAATGCACTTCAGTCAACTGGTTTGCGGAATTGATCAAATCTGCAAAGTCTATAAAGTGGCAATACACCAAATCCATTCAGTTTTGGTAAAAACGAGCTCTGCTTTACCTTGCACGAGCAGCATCCACCGCAAGAGCCAGCAAGTTTTTCTCTCCTGAGCGTGCACATTCAGTGATGGCATCAAGACATTGTGCTACTGTTGCTTCATTTCTGGATGCTTTTAACTAGTTAAAGAAAGGTATTCTTTGAATCAAGCACAATATTTACTGAACCAAACCATTAATCTAGTTAACAGGAATTTAAAAAAAACATTCTTTTTATCACGATAACTTTATGTTATTTTATAACTGACTACAAATAGAGGTAACATATCCATAGGGGTGTCCTAACTCTACCCATAATTTTCAGTGAAACCCATAAAATGGTATAAACAGCCATTTACTCCACTTATGCTTTATCCTGGGGTTTCTACATATCTTCTGATGTTTTGCTATAATCTTGACTTAAAAACCTCAAAGAAATCACTGAAACTATAACATCATATAGAGTGCCAAGGCATAATACATGGTAGCTCCAATAGAAGTGAGTCCTTTGGTAACATCTCACCTTTTTCAGTTTTGCAATCTGTTGATTTCGCACAGCAGTGTTATCAATAACTAACACATCAACAGTTTCCTCCTTCTCCAGACGATACTTGTTTACTCCTACAATTACCTTAGCACCTAATAAATGATGGAAAAAAAACACCATAATCACTTTACTCTTTGGAAAAAAATTCATTGAATATTTGGTTCTGAAGATAATATTTCCCATTTGCCATAAAAAGTATAGAGTTTATATGCAGTTCTTATTACAGATTTCAATGGCCTAGATTTATCCTCATCACAGCAGGGTTTCAAACTGAGTCATAGCACGTTCAAGACTGAGAGGAGAGAAAGAGGGAGGAGCGAGAGAACGCACGAGAGAGAGAGAGAACACAAGAGTGAGCCTGGGATAAAAACGGAGACAGAATGCGTGTGCATCAGTAGTATATTTACCCAGGAGTTAGGACTAACTTGCTTTCTAAGATTTCATTGTAACTGTCTAGTTAAGTAAATTAGATTTTTTTTTTGAAGTTGCTGACTCTAATTCAACTCAAACTGGGAGATTATTTCAGAGAGACTCTGTGAGCAGGGGTATAGCCGGTTGGAAGTTCTAACTTCAGACAATTTCCAACAGCGTAAGGGCATAGGGACTTCTGTGGGGTCCCAGTGCTCACTTCAGTTCGTATGTCCTGTCTCTGAAGAGCAGGGCTGTCACGACGATGGCCAAACATGTGGTCAACAAGGTCGATTTTAAGTAACACATTGAAGGAAGACATAAGTACATAAAAGACCTCAGCCAGAGTTGAACTGCATGACAGTCAGCACCCTTTTCAACTGTGACGGTTTGAAATTTGGCATTCTTGCAATTCTGCTCATAACTTAGCTTTGGTAGCATGTGTCTCTTTTCGACAATAAGACATAGGAATGGAAGTAAGGCCATTTGGCCCGTCGAGTCCACTTCGCCATTTAATCATGGCTGATGGGCAGTTCAACTCCACTTACCCGTACTCTCCCAGTAGCCCTTGTTTCCTTGCGAGATCAAGAATTTATCAATCTCTGCCTTGAAGACATTCAACGTCCCGGCCTCCACTGCGCTCCGTGGCAATGAATTCCACAGGCCCACCACTCTCTGGCTGAAGAAATGTCTCCTCATTTCCGTTCTAAATTGACCCCCTCTAATTCTAAGGCTGTGCCCACAGGTCCTAGTATCCCCACCTAACGGAAACAATTTCCCAGCGTCCACCCTTTCTAAGCCATGCATTATCTTGTAAGTTTCTATTAGATCTCCCCTCAACCTTCTAAACTCTAATAAATACAATCCCAGGATCCTCGGCTGTTCATCATACGTTAGGCCTACCATTCCAGGGATCATCCATGTGAATCTCTGCTGGACACGCTCCAGTGCCAGTATGTCCTTCCTGAGGTGTGAGGCCCAAAATTGGACACTGTATTCTAAATGGGGCCTAACTAGAGCTTTATAAAGTCTCAGAAGCACATCGCTGCTTTTATATTACAACCCTCTTGAAATAAATGACAACATTCCATTCGCTTTCTTAATCACGGACTCAACCTGCAAGTTAACCTTTAGAGAATCCTGTACTAGCACTCCCAGATCCCTTTGTACTTCGGCTTTATGAATTTTCTCACCGTTCAGAAAATAGTCCATGCCTGTATTCTTTTTTCCAAAGTGCAAGACCTCGCATTTGCTCACGTTGAATTTCATCAGCCATTTCCTGGCCCACTCTCCTAAACTGTCTAAATCATTCTGCAGCCTCCCCACCTCCTCCGTACTGCCTGCCTGTCCACCCAACTTCGTATTATCGGCAAACTTTCGCCAGAATGCCCCCAGTCCCTTCATCCAGATCATTAATATATAAAGGGAACAGCTGCGGCCCCAACACTGAACCCTGCGGGACACCACTTGTCACCGGTTGCCATTCCGAAAAAGAGCCTTTTATCCCAACTCTCTGCTTTCTGTCAGACAGCCAATCCTCAATCCATGCCAGTAACTCACGTCGAACACCATGGGCCCTCACTTTACTCAGCAGCCTCCCGTGAAGCACCTTATCAAAGGCCTTTTGGAAGTCTAGATAGATAACATCCACTGGGTTTCCCTGGTCTAACCTACTTGTTACCTCTTCAAAGAATTCTAACAGGTTTGTCAGACACGACCTCCCCTTACTAAATCTATGCTGAGACAATGCATTTACCCTGAATAAAACCCATTTAAAAACAGCATTAAAATGAATTTATATTTACTGGTACCAGTAATTTCCTATTCTTAAAGTTATTTCTATTATCAAATATAATAATAACTATGGCAAATACAAAAATCAATTCTAAAACTGAAACAAATCTGGCCTCCCTATGGTAACAAGTCTAGTTTTCAACCATTCTTTCAGTATTAATAGGAGGTCTTACTTACCAGAGTCAATCATTGCTTGGTTTCTGGCCGCACACTCTTCAATACGAAGTTTTGGAATACCATCTGCTACTGCTTTAGCCATACCACCCATTTCTTCAATCTCATTAATAAGCTAAAATTAAACACAAATTAGACGAGTGTAAAGAGTACTTCCATTTGATGGTAATCTTCCACGGGATCTGATTGTGCATAGAAAGAAGGATAAATAAGCAATTTGAGGAGGGAAGAACAATTAGAAAATGGTTATGTTATCTAGAGTTCTATTTGGGAACGGATCAAGAGAAAAAAGATTGAAGAAGAAAGATGGATTGGAAATTAGCCAACTTTGATGGAATGAAAGCAGACCCAGTTCAGACTAATTGGATGGAAAACAAAAGACAGATCAAACATTAGACCAGGAAGAAGATATCTAATCCAACCACAGATAAGGAATTATTAAATGTATTCCAACTAGAAAACCAGTGTTTCATAAATAAATAGTTCCTTTAAAAAAATGTTAACCAAGGACATAATACAGAAAGAGATAGCAGAAGCAGTGACAATAAATCTTTAAAAATTCTTCAGAAGTATGAATTGTGCTGAATGACTGGCAGGTGACAAATTCTACAACTATTGTTCAAGAAGGCAGAAAGTCTGTAAACTATTGGCCAATAAGTCTGGTCTTGTTGCTGGTAAAATTTCATATTACATGAATTTAGTGAAAAAGTTAATCAGGAACATTCAACCCAAATGGATAAGTTATTCTCAATCTTGTGAAACAATAGATGAAATTGACTGTAACCACAAATATTCAAAAAGCCAATGCTATGGAGACTTTCAATAATTACAGAATATTGAATATTCAGGTAGCTAAAGTGAATGAAAATACAACTTAAAGAGGCGAACTGTCCATTACATCGAGTCTTCAATCAATACAATGTTGGCCGGGTTTGGAAAAATTGGAATCATCTATTGCAATATTATTGATAAAAATGTGCTATGATTTATGCGAGCGGACAGTAATAATAGGGCTGTATACCATTTTTCAGAGTACTATACTGGAAAGGAATGTACAAACATGGATAACTAAGCTATAAAAGAGGAAATCAGAATCTAAGTGATATAGCACATCATGCAACTGATACAAGAAGCAGATATGAAGAATTCACAGGCTTGTTTTATGCCCTTTACAGCAACACAAGATTCCAGCTGCGCCTCAAACACAATAATCCTGCCTCTGAAAGGTCCCAGCTTCATAATACAAAAAGGCAACTGGACGAACAAAAACAGTCAAGCAATTATACGTTCTTTTAAAATTTGTTCACGAGACAAAGGAAGACACTGGCTATGCCAGCAGCTTTGTCCATCCCCAATTGCCTTGAAAAGGTGGTAACGCACTGCTATTTTGAACCACAGCAGTCTTTGGGGTGTATGGACACCCACAGACTTGTTTGGGGGGTGGGATGCTCCTAAGTTTGATGGAGCAACGGTGATGATATGGTTCCAAGTCTGGATCATGTAAGCAACTCATGAGTAATAACGTTCTCATGTGTTAAAACCAGAGTTTAAGAAAAGCTAAACGATCCCAAAACATAACAAAATTTAAAAAGTGGTTTATGGATGTTAGCTAAGATTTTAAAATGACTGTTTTAAAGAGAACATTCATGTCATATCCTTTCAGCAGCCTGCATTTCTAGTTATCATCCTGTGAAGTACTCATTTTAACAAGAGACTGCAGTAAGTATCATAGATATGCACCAAGTCATTTACCATTACCAATACAATGTTTGTTGACTTAGATGTACTGACCTCTAAGGCAGCATTATATACTTCATTTGTTAGTGATTCCATCATAAATGAACCAGCCCAAGGATCTGCCACTTTTGGGATGCCAGATTCCTCCTGTATGATGATCTGAGTGTTCCTAGCAATCCGGGAACTTTGTATCGTAGGTAGACTTAATGCCTCATCAAAAGAATTAGTATGCAGTGACTGAGTTCCTCCAAACACAGCTGCCATTGCCTCAATCACTGTGCGAACAATGTTGTTATGTGGATCCTGAAATTGAAATATCATATTAACAGTTGCGCAGAACAAAAATATGGTGATTTACTATCTTCAAAGTATAACAAATTGCAAATTCTTTTAGATACAGTAGAAAAATAACTCCCAGGAGATACTGGCTTCTAGCTTGAGAATGTTTGTATTTGAGTTTCTATATTTAAAATTCCCTACAGTTCCTTATGGCTAATGAAGTAGAATATTATACACTTGATTATAGTTCTATTTGAACAATGACTGTAAAAGGTACATCCCAGTACTGAACAGTGAGGGCCATTACATCTCTCTCTCTTATTATGCGCCTTACTGAGAATAATCAGTTCCAATACCAAAGCAGGTGACGTTGTGACATTAATCTTTGCACTCTCTGGTTAGTGGCAAGTAGATAAAACTCCATGCATAGAAGACTCCATACTTTAGAATTGTAAACCAGTATATTAAAGAAATTAATTTACTACATCCTTCAATTTTAATAACTTACAGTCACCAAAATAATAACTGGAGCATCTATGTGGAACTAAGGTAGAAGATCATGAGATTTAAAAGAAAATATCAGAATGAAATTTTCTCATATTGGAGACATATGACATTCCACAAAATTAAAAGTAATTTTCACAGCTAAAAACATTGTTCACTATAATTATTAACTCAGAACACAATTAAAAACTCAATTATATGTCATTTAACCAGGCATAACTTTTAGAAGATTTTCTACAGCAAGACTGAAGATGGAAGTTCATATCAATTCAAGTGATTTTAAAGATCCATCCGTGGAACTTTCAACAACGCATCTGTGGAGTGAAGCGGGGAAATCACTGACTCCAACTCCTCCGATTTCTTGTTCAACATGCATGATGGCCAAATCGCTTTCAGTTTCACAGTCTGTTACAAACTATTCACATTCTCAGTTGTCATTACAACTATAAAATCTGGGCCACTGTTTTGGTACTTAGAATATTCAACTTCTTTTAGGTAGACTAACCTGCTCAGTGAGGGACCAGCCAGAAGTTTGGCAATGAGCTCGTAACAGCAGAGATTTTGAATTTTTAGCATTAAATTTTTCTTTCATTAAATGAGCCCACAGTCGTCTAGCTGCTCTCAGCTTTGCTATTTCCATGTAAAAATTCATACCGATTCCCCAAAAGAAAGAAAGTCTATAACACAAAGATGACAAGATTAATCTCTGAAATAATCCTATACCTTCAAACTCACTAATATTAGAATTCCTTCCAATAGTACCTCAAATTGTCAGATCTCCTTAGGACAAATATTTTGATTCACTAATGCTTTTAATCAAAACTCCTTGAAAATCCAATCCAATGCATTAGATCCATCCATTATTATTTGTTTCGATGACATAGATTAACATTTTGTAACCTGAAAGCCTTTTGTATCTTTATGAAGTATTAAGATTGCACTGAAATATAATTTTCAGTATAACTGCTGCCAAACTGGCACTATTTGGAATATTTCTCTAAAAACGTAAAAGCACTTGAAGTATGTCATATTTCTTCCCCCACAAACCATTCAAATCATAAGAAATTTTAAAGCAAAAAGGTTAGAAACAACATGAATAATTTGCTCAAGTAGTGTTTAATTGTACAGAATCTAGAAGGCAGTCTACTATTCACAAATGTTAAAATACTGTATTTGATTGCACCAATGTAATATTAACTCTGAAGGCACAGTAAAACCATATCCCAGATTACGGAATATTTATAAAGAAGGGTGTGCTCACAAATCTTCACCATTTTCTAAAATAATCTGTCAGTGTTCAATGCATTTAGAACATAGAACATAAAACTGTACAGCACAGGAGTACGAGTTCGGCGCACGATGTTGTGTCGAACATGACGCCAAATGAAACTAATCCCTTCTGCCTGCCCTTGGGTCCACATTCTTCCATGCGTTGCATATCTAAAAGTCCCTTAAATGCCCCTATCATATCTGCTTCCACAACCACCACTGGCAGTGCGTTCCAGACTCCTACCACTGTGTGGGAAACTTGCCCCTCACGTCTCCTTTGACTTTTCCCCCCTCACCTTAAATACATGACCCCTAATTTTAGGCATTTCAAATCTGGGAAATAGATTCTGGCCCCATCAATCCTATCATGCGTCTCAATTTTACAGATTTCTATCAAGCCTCCTCTCAGCCTCCACTGCTCAGAAGAAAACAGCTCGAGTTTTTCTAGCCCCTCCTGATAGCTCATACCCTCTAATCCAGACAGCATCTTGATAAAGCTCTTCTGCACGCTCTCCAAAGCCTCCACATCCTTCCTGTAATTCGGCAGCCAGAACTGAACACAATATTTGAAGTGTGGCCTAACCAAAGTTTTATAAAGCTGCAACATGGCATCCTGATTCTTGTACTCCATTCCCCCGACCAATCAGGGCAAGCATGCCACATGCCTTTCTTACCACCCTATCTATTTGTGTGCCCACTTTCGGGGAGCTATGGACTTGAACACCAAGAACCTTCTGTACATCAGTGCTGTTTAGAGTCCTGACATTAACTGTATATTTTCCTTAACAAAATGCAGCACCTTACTGGATTAAACTCCATCTATCATTTCTCCACTCATATCTGCAACTGGTCTATATTCCACTGTATCCTTTGACAACTTTCTACACTATCCACAACTCCACCGAACTTTGTATCGGCTGCAAAATTACTAACCCACCCATCTATATTGATGACGTTTGGCAATATTTCCCAGATTTTATATGGTCATATGACTTACATAAGGGTCATCCAGGTCACGTTAATAATTTACTTTTAAACAGGCAAGCTGCTTTTGTATCACTTATAAGTGCAAAATTATATTATTAATCATTACCGTGGTGCAAATTCATCAATGTCAAGTCCAACTCGAATACCAGTCCTGCAGTACTCTAAACCATTTGCTATGGTATAAGCCAGTTCCAAAACAGCACCTGCACCAGCTTCTTGGAGGTGATATCCACTGATAGAAATTGAGTTAAATCGAGGCATTTGCTGTGGAGGATGAAAATAGGCTTTTAAATTAAAGCATCATTGTTGCTTCTATAAAGGAAGCTTAAAGCATAACGACAAAAAAAAACTTACTGACCAATAAGGAAAGTGAACACAAAACTGAAAACTGAAATTTCTTTCACGATCAAGCAGAAAGCAAGGCATTTTTGACTTACATGTCCTGATTTTACTTCCTTTCCTTACTAAGAAGTGGTGCTTCTCAATGGAAATTATTCATTAAATTAGAGAATAAACTGCCTAAGGAATATCAAAATTGTGCTAATATCTTACACCATTAGGACATGAGTTTATTTTTTAAATAATTCATTTGTTTAGGATTAACTTCTATGCCAGTTGCAAGGTTTCTGGCAAATCCCTTTGTTTGCTATTTAGGATGTTCCTCAGTATGTATATTTACTTCAGTCAGTTCAGCACTGCCACAACGTTCCAGAGATTCTCTCTTTTTATTAAAGCATGTCCTGGCTTAAACATAAAACTATCCTCATTTTTATTCAGCTTTCAGCAAACCTGTACTTTCTACTTAGAAATTTATCATGCTAGTAACTACTGTAAAGATTCTTAACATATTCAAGAACACAAAAAACAACTGAAACCAATAGATTCATAAAAATTCAGTGAGACCTCATTTACTTCAGTTCAGGTCATAACATCTCAGGAAAAATACATATGAAAGTAGATAGAGAGAAGCTATTTCGTCTGGTGTGGGAGACCTTACAAGGAGACATAATCTGTAAGTTAGAGCCGTGCTGTTCAATGGTGATGTCAGGAACCAGTTCCTCACCATAACGTGTTAGGACCTCTTCCTAAATATAATGTTCAAGCCAAGTCAATTGTAAATTTCAAAACACAAAGCAATATTATGTTTTGTCAGGCAAGACTCTTAATTAAGAGTTGCAGACTATCAGATAAAACAGAGGTGATACAAATCAAGTATGATCAACGGATTGGTGGATCAAGTCGAAAGGCAGTCCTGTGGCTGGTGTGCTTTGAAGCTTTCCATATGAAGAAAAGCAGTTTTAGAAAATAATAATCAGATCGCTATGGAACAGCAATTGAACAAAACATTTTTAGTAAACCAAACAACACATACTAACTTTAGCCGTGTACTGGAATATATCAGCTATAATCTTCATGGAGGGTTCAGGTGGGAAAATGAAAGTATTCCTGACCATGAATTCTTTCAGTATGTCATTCTGAATCGTGCCTGTTAGCTTCTCTTCAGAAACTCCTTGCTCTTGCCCCGTCACAATGAACATAGCCAGGACCGGCAGCACCGCACCGTTCATAGTCATGGAAACAGACATCCTTTCCAAAGGAATTGAATCAAACAACAACTTCATATCTTCCACACTGTCTATTGCAACGCCTGCCATTCCAACATCTCCATGGACACGAGGGTTATCTGAATCATATCCCCTGTGAGTGGCAAGATCAAAAGCCACAGAAAGTCCCTGTTGACCAGCTTTAGAAGAATAAGTGAATTAGGATCATTATCAACTAGGATTGTCCATGTTAAAATACACATTTAAACAAGGAAAATTACTTTGTTTAACATCAAAACATATCACAGTATTAAAACATAATGAAAGCAATAAAACGACATTTAAAACAATTACAGTTGATAACATGGACTATTTCTCGCTGCAGCAGAGTATCTTGTGTATGTAAAACGACGCAAGTTAGGAACTAACTATTCCAGAATAATTAACTTTTAGAATGGATAGGAAAAATGGAAAGGGAAAAGGGATATGTCAGAAAGAAGGAAGCATAAAGACAATAGAAAGGATACTAATTTAGAAAATGAAGTAGAATCAGTTTGGATGGAGCTAAGAAACTCTACAAGGCTACTGTGATATAGGGAAGAGTTTAAATGAGGAAACAGAGACGACATGTGTAATATGGATCATAAAACATTGCTAAAAAAAGGCCACAATTTGTTGAAGCTTTTCATCCTGCACTCATCAGGACATTTTGTAAGAATACAAATTCAAGAGGAAAAACAACATTTATACAGATCAGTGGGTGGCTGAGAGACATGAAAGCGGAATTCTGGTAGACACTGCCACAGTCATCACGACTGTACAGCAGGTTAGAGCGAACCTGGTGTCAAGGTGTGGTTAGCGATTGGATCACTTAATCTGAACTATCAACATCTTTTCTCCACCAGCACTCTACACCCCACCACTCCCACATTCCCCTCCCAACTATAGAATAAATACTGTCACCTCCACACTTCAATTGCGCTCTGATGAAGAGTCATCTGTACTCGAAACATTAGCTTGCTCTCTCGCCATGATTGCTATCTGACCTACTGCGATTTCCAACATTTGTTGTTTTCAGTACAGATTCCAGCATCTGCAGTAATTGGCTCCCACTTCTACTGGTTGATAGTTTTGCAACCATGGGCTGGCTGGGTACAGTCACAGAATCCCAGAATTCCTACAGTAGAAACAGGCCATCTCCCTACCTTTTCCCTGTAACCATACATTTCCCATGGCTAATGCGCCTAATCTATACATCCCTGAACACTATGGGCAATTTAGCATGGCAATCCACCTAACCCGCACATCTTTGAACTGCGGGAGGAAACCGGAGCACCCAACAGAAACCCACGCAGACAGAGAGAGAACGTGCAAACTTGACACAGACAGCTGACTGTGGGTGGAATTGAACCCGGGAACCTGGCACTGTGAGGCAGCAGTGCTAACCACTGAGCTACCGTGCCACTCCAGTCAGTACCTTACTTGTGAATATCTGAAGGGACTTGCAGTTTGGTATCATCCACCGGTCTTCGGGATGTATGGCCTACCAGGAACACACTGGCACTGAAATTCACATATCACTTTACTCATTTGTGTGATAGCCAGAACATTTTTCTGATTCGATGGCACTATCTTGATAGTGGCAAACACCACATGTTGCTGTTGTATTGTAATAGCATGCAACAGTTAACTTCACCTAATAGTAGGAACTGCAGATGCTGGAGAGTCTGAGATAACAAGGTGTAGAGCTGGGTGAACACAGCAGGCCAAGCAGCATCAGAGGAGCAGGAAGGCTGACGTTTCGGGCCTAGACCCTTCTTCAGAAATGGGGGAGGGGAAGAGGGTTCTGAAATAAATAGGGAGAGAGGGGGAGGCGGGTAGAAGATGGATAGATGAGAAGATAGGTGGAGAGGAGACAGACAGGTCAAAGAGGCGGGGAAGGAGCCAGTAAAGGCGAGTGTGGGGGGGAGGTAGGTCAGTCCAGGGAGGATGGACAGGTCAAGGGGGCGGGATGAGGTTAGTAGGTAGGAGATGGGGGTGGGGCATGAAGTGGCAGGAGGGGATAGGCGGGAGGAAGGACAGGTTAGGGAGGCAGGGACAAGCTGGGCTGGTTTTGGGATGCGGTAGAGGGAGGGGAGATTTTAAAGCTTGTGAAGTCCACATTGATACCATTGGGCTGCAGGGTTCCCAAGCGGAATAAGAGTTGCTGTTCCTGCAACCTTCGGGGAGCATTGTTGTGGCACTGCAGGAGGCCCAGGATGGACATGTCGTCTGTGGAATGGGAGGGGGAGTTGAAATGGTTCGCGACTGGGAGATGCGGTTGTTTAGTGCGAACCGAGCATAGGTGTTCTGCAAAGCGGTCCCCAAGTCTCTGCTTGGTTTCCCTAATGTAGAGGAGGCTACAACGGGAACAGCGGATGCAGTATACCATATTAGCTGATGTGCAGGTGAACATCTGCTTGATGTGCAAAGTCTTCTTGGGGCCTGGGATGGGGGTGGGGGTGTAGGGGCAGGTGTAGCACTTCCTGCGGTTGCAGAGAAAAGTGCCGGGTGAGGTGGGGTTGGAGGGGAGCGTGGAGCGGACAAGGGAGTCATGGAGACAGTGGTCCCTCCAGAAAGTAGATAAGGGTGGGGAGGGAAAAATGTCTTTGGTGGTGGGGTCGGAGGATGGTGCGTTGGATCCGGAGGTTGGTGGGGTGGTACGTGAGGTCGAGGGGGATTCTGTTTTGGTTGTTATTGTGGGAAGGGGGCGTGAGGGATGAGTGCACAAGCTTCAAAATCTCCCCTCTCCCTACTGCATCCAAAAACCAGCCCAGCTCATCTCCGCCTCCCTAACCTGTTCTTCCTCTCACCTATCCGCTCCTCCGACCTCAAGCCCCACCCCCATCTCCCACCTGCTAACCTCATCCCGCCCCCTTGACCTGTCCATCCTCCCTGGACTGACTCATCTCCTCCCTACCTCCCCACCTCCACTCACCTTTCCTGGTTCCATCCCTGCCTCTATGACCTGTCTGTCTCCTCTCCACCTATCTTCTCCTTTATCCATCTTCTATCTGCCTCCTCCTCTCTCCCTATTTATTTCAGAACCCCCTTCCCCTCCCCCATTTCTGAAGAAGGGTCTAGGCCCGAAACGTCAGCCTTCCTGCTCCTCTGATGCTGCTTGGCCTGCTGTGTTCATCCAGCTCTACATCTTGTTATCTCAGCTAGCTTCACCTGTTACTCAAGGGGACACTGTACCCCTTGGAAAATATCTAAACAGGATTGATAAACAGTGCAATCCAGGGATACAGATACATAAATCACTAGAACGTAAATTAAAAGTCCATTGAAAACAATGCCCAGAGGTTTATATATAAAAGGATAGAAAGGAAAAGCTAGGGTTTCATTAAGCTAGTACAGAACCTTGGTAGACCACAACTGATTACAATGTACAGCTTTAGTCTCAGTATTATAAAAGCACTGGACTTCAGGAGTGACATCAAAACTGAGACAGGACATCTACAGGACAGATTAAATTGGTTGAGGGCTCTTTATAAAGCAGGAAACTGAAGGGTGATGTGTGGGAGCTCCTATGATTTTAAAAGGGTTTGATTGGGTAAACGTAGATTAGATTTAGGGGCAATGTAAATAAATAAAACAACCGCTAATCAATTACTAGAAAATTCAGGAGAAACTTCTTTATAAAGAGGCACCAACTTCGATGCCATTAAAATGAACTGCTTGCCTGGGTGCGGTTGGTCATCTTCTTGGGATGTCATCAGCATTTGATACAAAGGGTAGGCATCTTCTAAATTTCTGTACACCTTCCCAACACAGTCTGTATCACCTATTTCATCCTTTTCACAAAGTATAGAGTACCAACAAGTAAAACAAGCTTACAAAAGTGAATGTAGGAAGACAGTCCAGAAGTGTAGGAGTCACACTACCAGGAAGATAGCATGAGCCTTGGGTAAAATACAGACGATGCTTGTGAAAACTGTGGGAAAACAGTTTATGCACCTGGACTTCAAATTTACGAATATACCAAAAAGAGGAAAGGGGACCAGGAAGGGAGATAGGGGCTGAGAGCGAGTGAATGTAGAAGTGTCTGGGAAAAGAGGGTGCTGAGTGACTCAGTGGGGTGTTAAGAAGAGGAGCATGTGTGGCTAATTACAATATGTAAGGGAAACAAGGGGTGCTTCACAGATTCTCCTATCACAAGGAAAACAAATAACCTAGCTAAAACCTGTTCAGAAAAAAAACTGGCATTTTTACCAAGTGCTTTAAAATTTCAGCTTGTCAGATTTTATGATGTATTGTTATTTGTTCATCTATAATACACAAACTTCCATAATTACATCCTGAATGATAGGAAGCTGCTTAATTGCAATTTTAATTTTGCTGGTTTCTGGGCACTGGCCATCATGGTGAAAGCAAATCATTAAATACTGCTGTTGTACTAATACCTGGAAACTGGCAGTAAACAATACACGTAACTAAACAGGATTATTAATCAACTACAGGTCCAATAAGAAAATATCAAATAAAACATCATATTTTATTGAGGTTATTTAACCAGCATGCACTAAGGAGTTTGCCTAACAAAACAGGACACTGGTTAGGCCACTTTTGGAATACTGCGTTCAGTTCTGGTCTCTCTGCTATAGGAATGGAGTTGTGAAACTTGAGAGGGTTCAGAAAAGATTTACAAGGAAGTTGCCAAAGTTGGAGGATTTGAGCAAAGGGAGAGGCTGAATAGGCTAGGGCTATTTTCCCTGGAGCGTCACAGGCTGAGGAATGACCTTAAAGAAGTTTATAAAATCACAAGGGGCATGGATACGGTGAATAGCCAAGGTCTCTACCCACAGGTAGTGAAGTCCAAAACTAAAGTCCAAAGAGTTTAGTTTTAAAGTGAGAGGGAAAAGATTTAAAAACGGACCTAAGGGGCAACTTTTTCATGCAGAGGGTGGTGCTACCAGAAGAAGTGGTGGAAGCTGGTACAATCAAAATATTTAAAAGGCGTTTGGATGGGTATATGAATAGGAGACATTTAAGAGGGAAATGGGCCAAATGCTGGCAAATGGGACTAGATTAATTTAGGATATCTGATCGGCATGGACGAACTGGACCGAAGGGTATGTTTCCATGCTGTACAGCTCTTTGCCTTTTATTTTTCAGATCACAGATAGCACTACTGAGAACACAAGAACATACAAAAGAGGAGGAGTAAGCCATCTAGCTCATCAAGCCTGCCATTCAATAGGATCATGGCTGATCTTTTCGTGGACTCAGCTCCACTTACCCACCCACTCACCATAACCCTTAATTCCTTTACTGTTCAAAAATCGGTCTTTGCCTTAAAAACATTTGACGAGGTTGCCTTAACTGCTTCACTTAACTGCAGGGAATTCTACAGATTCACAACAGAAGAAGTTCCTCCTGAACTCCGTCTTACATCTGCTCCCCCTTATTTTGAGGCCATGCCCCCTGGTTATAGTTTCACCCGCCAGTGGGAACAACCTCCCTGCTTCTATCTTATTTATTCCCTTTATAATTTTATACATTTCTATAAGATTGCCCCCATCATTCTTCTAAATTCCAACGAGTATAGTCCCAGCCTATTCAGTCTGTCGTCATAAACCAATGCTCTCAATTCCAGAATCAATCCAGTGAAACTCTTCTGCACCGCCTTTAGTGCCAGTGCATACTTTCTCAAATAAGGAGACCAAAACCGTACACAGTACTCCAGGCGTGGTCTCACCAGCACCCTATACAGCTGCAACCTAGCTTCCTATTTTCAAATTCCATCCCTCTAGCAATGAAGGTAAATGGAATTTTGTCCTTCTTAATTACCTGCTGCACTTGCAAACCACTATACATGGTTCTTTCACAAGGACACCCAGGTCCCTCTGCACAGCAGCATACTGCAACTTTTCACCACATTTTAAAAAACAAAATAATAGTCCATTTTGCTATTATTCTTACCAAAATGGATGATTTCACATTTATCAACATTATACTCCATCTGCCAGATTCGTGCCCACTCACATAACGTGTCTATATTCCTCTGCAGACTTTGTGTCCTCTGCACGCTTTGCTCTACCACTCATTTCAGTACCATGTGAACTGTGACACACTACACTTGGTCCCCAACTCTAAATCATCTATGGAAATTGTAAACAAAAAAGATTTTCTGCTAGTCTTAAATCTAAGTGAAAGACCAAGTTAACTTAATAAAAACAAAACAGGAATCTAGCAGAGAATATGATTTAAAAGATAATAAATAGAGCAGATTGGCTGTAGCTGAGGTGTTGGGAACAGTCAGATTGGAATTTGGAGTGTTCTAATTTCATCAAGAGGGCACAAATAAGAACATAAGAAACAAGGATGAATAGATGATCTTGCCCTTCAGGCATCCTCCACTCTTACATACATTCATACCTGATCCTTGGATATAATTCTACTTTCCTGCCTGTTCACCATATTCCAAGAACAAAAATCTGTTGCTCTCAGCCATAAATACACCCAGTGATGGAGCATTCACAAATCTCTGGAGTAGAGAGCTTCAAAGATGTGCACCCTTTAAGTGAAGGAGAGTCTCCTTATTGCAAACTCCTTACCGTGAGAAATTATTTTCTAGATGCCCCAACCAGTGAAAGCAACCCCTGTTGTCTACCTTCGTCAATCCATTCAGCATCTCGTAGCTTTTAATGGGATCATCTCACAATCTTCTGAACTTCATAGCCTAGATCCAATTTAATCCACATATCTTTTCACAAGACAATCCATACCAGGTCCAATCTAGTGAACCTTTCCTCCACTGCCTCCAATGATATTATATCCTTCTATAAATCTGAATACCAAAACTGCACACAGTAAAACGTGGTATCACTAAAGCCCTGCCCAACTGTAGCATCTGAAAGCACAGTAACCACTGAAGGAAGGAGATGCACAGCAGACAGGTAGAAGAAAAGTTGGCCTGTTACATTGTGAAGAGAAACACACAGTTGGAATGGAATGCGACAACAGGAACTTGCAAACTAGAACAATAAATACACTGACTGGGAAATCAGATTGACTCTGCAGTTTGTGAAAAATGGGATGCAGCTGATAGGGTATTTTGTTGGGTAGAACTTGCAAAAGTGAGGTCTGGGGGTCCTTAAGCATTAGTTGAACAAGTAAAGGTTATGGGTTTCATCAATAACAGAGCGACACCGCTGATATTAGAAAGGAATATCAGGGATATAAATGGAGGTTTGTGGAATAAAAAAAACTTAAGGCATGCATTAACAATAGCTAAAAACAATCTCGCTATGAAATTAATAAGGGCTTGAAACGTTACTGCTCAGATTAAGCTACCTGAATAATTCTGGGTAAAAACAGTTGGCCTGACTTTTCCAAATGTTTCCCATAGGCACAACGCATGTATATGTAGGTGATGCAATTGTGAAGTGGTTACAAGAAAAATAGCTAAATGTTGGGAGTAAGAACAGGGCAGAAGGGGGTGCATTTGTAAAGCAGCCGGATTTAGTTACGGAGACAAAAGGTACTGCAGATGCTGGAGAATCCGAGATAACAAGATGTGGGGCTGGATGAACACAGCAGGCCAAGCAGCATCATAGGAGCAGGAAAGCTAGACGTTTCGGGCCTAGACCCTTCATCAGAGATTTAGTTACGGCCTGGGCGCTATCACCCATCTGGGTGACGTCATAGCTGGACAGGTGATGACATCCTAATGTTTACATCTGAACCCCCGCTCCTGCCCGGTGACCCAGTAAACCCCGCACCGCCCCTGCCGGGCGACCTGGTAAACCCTGCACGGCCCTGGTCCGATGACCCCACAAACCTCCGGCCAAGCTGACCTTTGATGTTATCCCGATAAAAGCGGTTACTCTCCTCGACCGTGCTGAAGCCGGCATACTGCCGGATGGTCCACGGCCTGTAGGTGTACATGGTGGGGTACGGACCCCGGGTATAAGGCCACTTGCCCGGCAGCTCCTCGGGCAGTTCCGCTGTGTCCCGCTTGGTATAAACGGGCTTGATGGCGATTCCCTCCGGCGTTTTCCATATCAAATCTTCAGCTTTCTTGCCCTTCAGCTGCTTCTCGGCTAAAGCGACCCACTCAGGGTGCAGGACGTGCTGTCCGCGGAAGGGCACCACCTTAACAGAGGACCACCGTCCCCTCCAGTGACAAAACGCTCGCCATGCCCACAACATGTCGCTAAGGGGAATGGGTCCTCTGTTCTCCCAAAGTCCAGGCCCAGGGCTGAGTGACAGATACAGGAACCAATCACAGCCTGTACTGTCACATAGTCACAACGTGATGCCACCCTCAGCCAATGATCACGAGGGGTGGGTTGGATACGTGAATGTCGA
>JAHRHZ010000073.1:22963852-23040246 GCA_024137785.1 Ginglymostoma cirratum
ATGAGAAGATAGGTGGAGAGGAGACAGACAGGTCAAAGAGGCGGGGAAGGAGCCAGTAAAGGCGAGTGTGGGGGGGAGGTAGGTCAGTCCAGGGAGGATGGACAGGTCAAGGGGGCGGGATGAGGTTAGTAGGTAGGAGATGGGGGTGGGGCATGAAGTGGCAGGAGGGGATAGGCGGGAGGAAGGACAGGTTAGGGAGGCAGGGACAAGCTGGGCTGGTTTTGGGATGCGGTAGAGGGAGGGGAGATTTTAAAGCTTGTGAAGTCCACATTGATACCATTGGGCTGCAGGGTTCCCAAGCGGAATAAGAGTTGCTGTTCCTGCAACCTTCGGGGAGCATCGTTGTGGCACTGCAGGAGGCCCAGGATGGACATGTCGTCTGTGGAATGGGAGGGGGAATTGAAATGGTTCGCGACTGGGAGATGCGGTTGTTTAGTGCGAACCGAGCATAGGTGTTCTGCAAAGCGGTCCCCAAGTCTCCGCTTGGTTTCCCTAATGTAGAGGAGGCTACAACGGGAACAGCGGATGCAGTATACCATATTAGCTGATGTGCAGGTGAACATCTGCTTGATGTGCAAAGTCTTCTTGGGGCCTGGGATGGGGGTGGGGGTGTAGGGGCAGGTGTAGCACTTCCTGCGGTTGCAGAGAAAAGTGCCGGGTGAGGTGGGGTTGGAGGGGAGCGTGGAGCGGACAAGGGAGTCATGGAGACAGTGGTCCCTCCAGAAAGTAGATAAGGGTGGGGAGGGAAAAATGTCTTTGGTGGTGGGGTCGGAGGATGGTGCGTTGGATCCGGAGGTTGGTGGGGTGGTACGTGAGGTCGAGGGGGATTCTGTTTTGGTTGTTATTGTGGGAAGGGGGCGTGAGGGATGAGTGCACAAGCTTCAAAATCTCCCCTCTCCCTACTGCATCCAAAAACCAGCCCAGCTCATCTCCGCCTCCCTAACCTGTTCTTCCTCTCACCTATCCGCTCCTCCGACCTCAAGCCCCACCCCCATCTCCCACCTGCTAACCTCATCCCGCCCCCTTGACCTGTCCATCCTCCCTGGACTGACTCATCTCCTCCCTACCTCCCCACCTCCACTCACCTTTCCTGGTTCCATCCCTGCCTCTATGACCTGTCTGTCTCCTCTCCACCTATCTTCTCCTTTATCCATCTTCTATCTGCCTCCTCCTCTCTCCCTATTTATTTCAGAACCCCCTTCCCCTCCCCCATTTCTGAAGAAGGGTCTAGGCCCGAAACGTCAGCCTTCCTGCTCCTCTGATGCTGCTTGGCCTGCTGTGTTCATCCAGCTCTACATCTTGTTATCTCAGCTAGCTTCACCTGTTACTCAAGGGGACACTGTACCCCTTGGAAAATATCTAAACAGGATTGATAAACAGTGCAATCCAGGGATACAGATACATAAATCACTAGAACGTAAATTAAAAGTCCATTGAAAACAATGCCCAGAGGTTTATATATAAAAGGATAGAAAGGAAAAGCTAGGGTTTCATTAAGCTAGTACAGAACCTTGGTAGACCACAACTGATTACAATGTACAGCTTTAGTCTCAGTATTATAAAAGCACTGGACTTCAGGAGTGACATCAAAACTGAGACAGGACATCTACAGGACAGATTAAATTGGTTGAGGGCTCTTTATAAAGCAGGAAACTGAAGGGTGATGTGTGGGAGCTCCTATGATTTTAAAAGGGTTTGATTGGGTAAACGTAGATTAGATTTAGGGGCAATGTAAATAAATAAAACAACCGCTAATCAATTACTAGAAAATTCAGGAGAAACTTCTTTATAAAGAGGCACCAACTTCGATGCCATTAAAATGAACTGCTTGCCTGGGTGCGGTTGGTCATCTTCTTGGGATGTCATCAGCATTTGATACAAAGGGTAGGCATCTTCTAAATTTCTGTACACCTTCCCAACACAGTCCGTATCACCTATTTCATCCTTTTCACAAAGTATAGAGTACCAACAAGTAAAACAAGCTTTTGTGGGGTAGGAAGTTAAGGCTACCAGTGTTGAGTATTGCTTGCCATGGCTGAAAAGGGAGTCAAGGGAGTCAAAGGGAGTATATACAAAAGCATGACTTTTCATGAATGGAAATATGGGGTCATGTAATAAGATGGGTTGACTTATGTTCCATTATTTATGGTGATGAGTTTGAATCAGTTTCAATTAGTTAAGGGTTAAATTTTCAGTCACATTACAAAAGTGAATGTAGGAAGACAGTCTAGAAGTGTAGGAGTCACACTACCAGGAAGATAGCATGAGCCTTGGGTAAAATACAGACGATGCTTGTGAAAACTGTGGGAAAACAGTTTATGCACCTGGACTTCAAATTTACGAATATACCAAAAAGAGGAAAGGGGACCAGGAAGGGAGATAGGGGCTGAGAGCGAGTGAATGTAGAAGTGTCTGGGAAAAGAGGGTGCTGAGTGACTCAGTGGGGTGTTAAGAAGAGGAGCATGTGTGGCTAATTACAATATGTAAGGGAAACAAGGGGTGCTTCACAGAGTCTCCTATCACAAGGAAAACAAATAACCTAGCTAAAACCTGTTCAGAAAAAAAACTGGCATTTTTACCAAGTGCTTTAAAATTTCAGCTTGTCAGATTTTATGATGTATTATTATTTGTTCATCTATAATACACAAACTTCCATAATTACATCCTGAATGATAGGAAGCTGCTTAATTGCAATTTTAATTTTGCTGGTTTCGGGGCACTGGCCATCATGGTGAAAGCAAATCATTAAATACTGCTGTTGTACTAATACCTGGAAACTGGCAGTAAACAATACACGTAACTAGAGATAAAAGGTACTGCAGATGCTGATTTTCTGATGAAGGGTTTAGGCCCGAAACGTCAAGTTTTCCTGCTCCTATGATGCTGCTTGACCTGCTGTGTTCATCCAGCCCCATGCTTGTTAATACACGTAACTAAACAGGATTATTAATCAACTACAGGTCCAATAAGAAAATATCAAATAAAACATCATGTTTTATTGAGGTTATTTAACCAGCATGCACTAAGGAGTTTGCCTAACAAAACAGGACACTGGTTAGGCCACTTTTGGAATACTGCGTTCAGTTCTGGTCTCTCTGCTATAGGAATGGAGTTGTGAAACTTGAGAGGGTTCAGAAAAGATTTACAAGGAAGTTGCCAAAGTTGGAGGATTTGAGCAAAGGGAGAGGCTGAATAGGCTAGGGCTATTTTCCCTGGAGCGTCACAGGCTGAGGAATGACCTTAAAGAAGTTTATAAAATCACAAGGGGCATGGATACGGTGAATAGCCAAGGTCTCTACCCACAGGTAGTGAAGTCCAAAACTAAAGTCCAAAGAGTTTAGTTTTAAAGTGAGAGGGAAAAGATTTAAAAACGGACCTAAGGGGCAACTTTTTCATGCAGAGGGTGGTGCTACCAGAAGAAGTGGTGGAAGCTGGTACAATCAAAATATTTAAAAGGCATTTGGATGGGTATATGAATAGGAGACATTTAAGAGGGAAATGGGCCAAATGCTGGCAAATGGGACTAGATTAATTTAGGATATCTGATCGGCATGGACGAACTGGACCGAAGGGTATGTTTCCATGCTGTACAGCTCTTTGCCTTTTATTTTTCAGATCACAGATAGCACTACTGAGAACACAAGAACATACAAAAGAGGAGGAGTAAGCCATCTAGCTCATCAAGCCTGCCATTCAATAGGATCATGGCTGATCTTTTCGTGGACTCAGCTCCACTTACCCACCCACTCACCATAACCCTTAATTCCTTTACTGTTCAAAAATCGGTCTTTGCCTTAAAAACATTTGACGAGGTTGCCTTAACTGCTTCACTTAACTGCAGGGAATTCTACAGATTCACAACAGAAGAAGTTCCTCCTGAACTCCGTCTTACATCTGCTCCCCCTTATTTTGAGGCCATGCCCCCTGGTTATAGTTTCACCCGCCAGTGGGAACAACCTCCCTGCTTCTATCTTATTTATTCCCTTTATAATTTTATACATTTCTATAAGATTGCCCCCATCATTCTTCTAAATTCCAACGAGTATAGTCCCAGCCTATTCAGTCTGTCGTCATAAACCAATGCTCTCAATTCCAGAATCAATCCAGTGAAACTCTTCTGCACCGCCTTTAGTGCCAGTGCATACTTTCTCAAATAAGGAGACCAAAACCGTACACAGTACTCCAGGCGTGGTCTCACCAGCACCCTATACAGCTGCAACCTAGCTTCCTATTTTCAAATTCCATCCCTCTAGCAATGAAGGTAAATGGAATTTTGTCCTTCTTAATTACCTGCTGCACTTGCAAACCACTATACATGGTTCTTTCACAAGGACACCCAGGTCCCTCTGCACAGCAGCATACTGCAACTTTTCACCACATTTTAAAAAACAAAATAATAGTCCATTTTGCTATTATTCTTACCAAAATGGATGATTTCACATTTATCAACATTATACTTCATCTGCCAGATTCGTGCCCACTCACATAACGTGTCTATATTCCTCTGCAGACTTTGTGTCCTCTGCACGCTTTGCTCTACCACTCATTTCAGTACCATGTGAACTGTGACACACTACACTTGGTCCCCAACTCTAAATCATCTATGGAAATTGTAAACAAAAAAGATTTTCTGCTAGTCTTAAATCTAAGTGAAAGACCAAGTTAACTTAATAAAAACAAAACAGGAATCTAGCAGAGAATATGATTTAAAAGATAATAAATAGAGCAGATTGGCTGTAGCTGAGGTGTTGGGAACAGTCAGATTGGAATTTGGAGTGTTCTAATTTCATCAAGAGGGCACAAATAAGAACATAAGAAACAAGGATGAATAGATGATCTTGCCCATCAGGCATCCTCCACTCTTACATACATTCATACCTGATCCTTGGATATAATTCTACTTTCCTGCCTGTTCACCATATTCCAAGAACAAAAATCTGTTGCTCTCAGCCATAAATACACCCAGTGATGGAGCATTCACAAATCTCTGGAGTAGAGAGCTTCAAAGATGTGCACCCTTTAAGTGAAGGAGAGTCTCCTTATTGCAAACTCCTTACCGTGAGAAATTATTTTCTAGATGCCCCAACCAGCGAAAGCAACCCCTGTTGTCTACCTTCGTCAATCCATTCAGCATCTCGTAGCTTTTAATGGGATCATCTCACAATCTTCTGAACTTCATAGGCTAGATCCAATTTAATCCACATATCTTTTCACAAGACAATCCATACCAGGTCCAACCTAGTGAACCTTTCCTCCACTGCCTCCAATGATATTATATCCTTCTATAAATCTGAATACCAAAACTGCACACAGTAAAACGTGGTATCACTAAAGCCCTGCCCAACTGTAGCATCTGAAAGCACAGTAACCACTGAAGGAAGGAGATGCACAGCAGACAGGTAGAAGAAAAGTTGGCCTGTTACATTGTGAAGAGAAACACACAATTGGAATGGAATGCGACAACAGGAACTTGCAAACTAGAACAATAAATACACTGACTGGGAAATCAGATTGACTCTGCAGTTTGTGAAAAATGGGATGCAGCTGATAGGGTATTTTGTTGGGTAGAACTTGCAAAAGTGAGGTCTGGGGGTCCTTAAGCATTAGTTGAACAAGTAAAGGTTATGGGTTTCATCAATAACAGAGCGACACCGCTGATATTAGAAAGGAATATCAGGGATATAAATGGAGGTTTGTGGAATAAAAAAAACTTAAGGCATGCATTAACAATAGCTAAAAACAATCTCGCTATGAAATTAATAAGGGCTTGAAACGTTACTGCTCAGATTAAGCTACCTGAATAATTCTGGGTAAAAACAGTTGGCCTGACTTTTCCAAATGTTTCCCATAGGCACAACGCATGTATATGTAGGTGATGCAATTGTGAAGTGGTTACAAGAAAAATAGCTAAATGTTGGGAGTAAGAACAGGGCAGAAGGGGGTGCATTTGTAAAGCAGCCGGATTTAGTTACGGAGACAAAAGGTACTGCAGATGCTGGAGAATCCGAGATAACAAGATGTGGGGCTGGATGAACACAGCAGGCCAAGCAGCATCATAGGAGCAGGAAAGCTAGACGTTTCGGGCCTAGACCCTTCATCAGAGATTTAGTTACGGCCTGGGCGCTATCACCCATCTGGGTGACGTCATAGCTGGACAGGTAATGACATCCTAATGTTTACATCTGAACCCCCGCTCCTGCGCGGTGACCCAATAAACCCCGCACCGCCCCTGCCGGGCGACCTGGTAAACCCTGCACGGCCCTGGTCCGACGACCCCACAAACCTCCGGCCAAGCTGACCTTTGATGTTATCCCGATAAAAGCGGTTACTCTCCTCGACCGTGCTGAAGCCGGCATACTGCCGGATGGTCCACGGCCTGTAGGTGTACATGGTGGGGTACGGACCCCGGGTATAAGGCCACTTGCCCGGCAGCTCCTCGGGCAGTTCCGCTGTGTCCCGCTTGGTATAAACGGGCTTGATGGCGATTCCCTCCGGCGTTTTCCATATCAAATCTTCAGCTTTCTTGCCCTTCAGCTGCTTCTCGGCTAAAGCGACCCACTCAGGGTGCAGGACGTGCTGTCCGCGGAAGGGCACCACCTTAACAGAGGACCACCGTCCCCTCCAGTGACAAAACGCTCGCCATGCCCACAACATGTCGCTAAGGGGAATGGGTCCTCTGTTCTCCCAGAGTCCAGGCCCAGGGCTGAGTGACAGATACAGGAACCAATCACAGCCTGTACTGTCACATAGTCACAACGTGATGCCACCCTCAGCCAATGATCACGAGGGGTGGGTTGGATACGTGAATGTCGATATGTCCCAGAGCGAGGGAGCTGGCAGTGTTGAAAAGTTGGGCAGTGTCTTTATTGTTTGGTGCCGGCGCAGAATATAGAGCTAGGAGGTCATTATGGAGCTGTATAGAATGTTGATTAGGCCAGACCCGGAGTACTGTTGTTAAAACTGAGTATATATCATAAATAAACTGGCCATTCACCTACCTAGACTCCATTTTCACCCCCTTGGTCCAGGAACTCCCTACCTACGTCCGCGACACCACCCACGCCCTCCACCTCCTCCAGAACTTCCAATTCCCCAGTCCCCAACACCTCATTTTTACTATGGACGCCCAGTCCCTATACACCTGTATTCCCCATGCAGATGGCCTAAAGGCCCTCTGCTTCTTCCTGTCCCGCAGAACTGACCAATCCCCCTCCACCGACACCCTCATCCGCTTAGCCGAACTCGTCCTCACCCTCAACAACTTTTCTTTCAATTCCTCCCACTTCCTACAGACAAAGGGGGTGGCCATGGGTACCCGCATGGGCCCAAGCTATGCCTGCCTCTTTGTAGGTTACGTGGAACAATCCCTCTTCCGTACCTACATTGGCCCGAAACCCCACCTCTTCCTCCGTTACATTGATGACTGCATCGGCGCCGCCTCGTGCTCCCACGAGGAGCTGGAGCAGTTCATCCACTTCACCAACACTTTCCACCCCAACCTTAAGTTCACCTGGACCATCTCTAATACCTCTCTCTCCTTCCTGGACCTCTCTGTCTCCATCTCGGGCAACCACCTAGAAACAGATGTCCATTTCAAGCCCACTGACTCCCACAGCTACCTGGAATACACCTCCTCCCACCCAGCCTCCTGCAAAAATGCCATCCCCTATTCCCAATTCCTTTGCCTTCGCCGCATCTGTTCCCAGATGAGACATTCCACTCCCGTACATCTCAAATGTCCTCATTCTTCAAGGACCGCAACTTCCCCCCCGACAGTGGTCGAGAACGCCCTCGACCGTGTCTCCCGCATTTCCCGGAACACATCCCTCACGCCCCGTCCCCGCAATAATAACCAAAAAAAAATCCCCCTCGTCCTCACATACCACCCCACCAACCTCCGGATCCAACGCATCATCCTCCGACACTTCCGCCATCTGCAATCAGACCCCACCACCAAAGACATTTTTCCCTCCCCACCCTTATCTGCCTTCCAGAGGGACCACTCCTTCCGCGACTCCCTTGTCCACTCCACACTCCCCTCCAGCCGCACCACACCCGGCACTTTTCCTTATAAGCGCAGGAAGTGCTACACCTGCCCCCACACCTCCTCCCTCACCCCAATCCCAGGCCCCAAGAAGACTTTCCACATCAGGCAGAGGTTCACCTGCACATCTGCCAATGTGGTATACTGCATCCGCTGTACCCGTTGTGGCTTCCTCTACATCGGGGAAACCAAGCGGAGGCTTGGGGACCGCTTTGCAGAACACCTGCGCTCAGTTCGCAACAAACAACTGCACCTCCCAGTCGCAAACCATTTCAACTCCCCCTCCCATTCCTCAGATGACATGTCCATCCTGGGCCTCCTACAATGCCACATTGATGCCACCCGAAGGCTGCAGGAACAGCAAATCATATTCAGCCTGGGAACCCTGCAGCCCAATGGCATCAATGTGGATTTCTCAAGCTTCAAAATCTCCCCTCCCCCAACCGCATCCCAAAACCAGCCCATCTCGTCCCCGCCTCCCTAACCTGTCCTTCCTCCCACCTATCCCCTGCTCCAACTTCAAGCCCCACCCCCATCTCCTACCTACTAACCTCATCCCGCCCCCTTGACCTGTCCGTCCTCCCTGGACTGACCTATCTCCTCCTCACCCCCCTACCTACACTCACCTTTACTGGCTCCATCCCCGCCTCTTCGACTTGTCTGCCTCCTCTCCACCTATCCTCTCCTCTATCCATCCTCTATCCTCCTCCCCCTCACTCCCTATTTATTTCAGAACCCTCTTCCCCTCCCCCATTTCTGATGAAGGGTTGAGGCCTGAAACGTCAAGTTTTCCTGCTCCTATGATGCTGCTTGACCTGCTGTGTTCATCCAGCCCCATGCTTGTTATCTCTGGCCATCGCACTATACGTGTTTACAGTGCAGAGAAAGATGCACTAGGATGTTGCCCTGGGCTTTTTAAATTTTTAAATATTAATTTTTAAATAATTTTTAAATATTAAGATACATTGACTCGGGTTGTTCTCTTTGGAGCAGAGAAGGCTGAGCGTGTCTTAGTTGAGGTATGCAAAGCTATGAGGGCATAGTTCGGAATACACTTTCCTTCCTAGCAGAGAGGGGTCAATTACCACAAGACATAGACTTAAGGAACGGGGCCCGAGGTTTAGAAGGGATTTAAGCAGAAACGTTTTCAACCATAGTGTGGTGGATACCTGGAAATCGCTCGAGGTAGGGCTGGTGAAAGAACAATGGAAAACTTCAACGGCAACAATAAAATCACTTCTGGAAGAGCTGCCTGAGTGAAAAGATTGACTGAGAAGCTTGGCATGCTGAACATCCTTGAGGCTGATGTTCATTAATGGGACTGGCAGGTGATGGCCAGAGTTTAAGTGCTGCATTTAATGGTCATGGTGCCTGAACAGTTGTAATTGCAACTTTGGTTGGTTCAGGTGTAGATGGTGGCAAGGCAATGGAGGAGTGATGGTAGCGCAGGTGTTGATGAGCTGCCTCAGGACTGATGGACTCCCTTTAAGCTATATCTTCTATGATTTTTCTTATTCTTAAAACTATTCAAAATGGTGCCAGATCATGGTGACAGTAGACAAAGCTTTTCACTGTATTTTACTGTTCTTTCTCATTGTAAAATATACATGACAATGAATCATTCATTCACCACAGTGTGAAAAAGTTTTATACTGACCCAAATCTTCAGACTGGAATTCCTTCCATCTGTAAATCTTGATGTGCCATCTTCACCCCCAGCAGTACTCTGTTGAAGAAGGGCCCTGACCCAAAACGTCAACTTTCCTGCTCCTCTGATGCTGCCTGGCCTGCTGTGTTCCTCCAGCTCCACTCTGTTAACTCTGATGCTTTGAATCTTCTCCAAATAGGCCAAAGTGTATTGGAGTGGTGGCTGTACATTGACTTTGTTTTCCCCAAAATGATGTACAAACCAGGTGATATCTTGAAGCCGTGTAACAACCAGTACAATGAACTCGAAGGAAATAGCATTTGTGATTTCCTTCGCCCTCACCTTGTTATCTACTTGGGTGTGCCCCAAGTTTTGGAAATGTAGAAGCAATTGAAGCAGCGTAGTGAGACTTACAAACAGAAAATCGCTCAGATTTTCTGCAGAAAATTGAAGTGACATACAAGAAGTCTTTTCTTCTGGAGATACATGAAACACCCGAAGTTTACAGGACAGCACAATCCAAGCTTCTGATATAGAGAAGGTGTTTGAGGATATTGAACTCTTGAAAAGGGATAAAGGACCATGGCTGGAGCAAAGTAACATTTCCTTTCATTTTCTCAAGCAATGTGTGGCTGACCTGATTTCATTCCCCAGATTCCTTTCTGAAGTTGTAATTGGTGCTCATAAATTTGATCAAATCTGTCATACCTACAGGCAGCTCCCAGGTCGAAAGTATGCAGAAGACTTAAATGCCAGAGTTGGGGATGAGTGTATCTGGTTAAAATAACTGTGTCGCTTCCAGAAGAATGATTGAGCTGATTGTAAGAAAGAGAAAATAAGAGAACTCTGTTGCAAGGTGAAATGGCTGGTTTCCTACTGAGCTCAACATGGCAAATCTGACTGGAATTACCCAAGACTTGTGCAGAATTTTGAACACCTTTTTAGTTGACTGTAGGTATCAAATAAAACTTACAAGGTTTAGGGGCCTGTGCCAGGAAATGTGATTAGAGTAGATTGGTGCTTGATGACCAGTGAGCACACAGCGGACTGAATGGCCTCTTTCTGTGGAAGGGTCACCGGACCCAAAACACTAACTCTGTTGTTTCCTTCACAGATGCTGCCAGACTTGCTAAGCTTTTCCCAGCAACTTTGTTTTTGTTCCTGATTTACAGCATCCGCAGTTCTTTCAGCCTGTTTCCATGCTTTATTACCCTGTGACTCTATCTATGGAGGGACACCAAATTAATGTCTCAAATCTGTGAAACTTGTATGTCTTTCAGTGCAAACAGCTGTCGGACAAGCAAGTGTTGCAGACTGGCACGTTTCAAAGTTCAGGACTGAGGCCTGCCACAAAAGCTTGGGGAAGCTGCTGCAAGGTGGCAATTAAGAAAGATCATTGCCTTAAGAACCTTGTGCCACTGTATATCAAGGGGCTGGAAATTTGTAAAATCTCTTGGGCTGTGCGTTTGCCCTGTAAGAATGTTGTAAATGTTAACTGTCTTGGTAAAGTAGTAACATAAATGGGGTGATAATGGTGGTGGTGTTGCAGTAATATCACAGAGGCCCAGGCTAATTCTTTGGGACATGAATTTAATTCCCACCATGGTAGCTGATGGAATGTAAAACTCTTAACAAACCTGGCAATAGCTAGTCTTCTGGGGACTGTGAAACAATTGTCAGTTTTTGTAAAAACCCAGCTGATTCGCTCACGTCTTTTAAGGAAGGAAATATGCTATCCTCTGTCACTCCTGACCAACAACAATTCCCTCTGAAATGCCCTAGCAAGCCACTAGTTGTACCAAACTGCTATGAAGTCTAATGAAAGGAATGAAGCCAAATGGGCCAACCAGCATTGACCAAGGCACCAGAAACAAAGATGACAAACCCAATCTTATCACTCCTACTTTGTACCACCAGCGGGCTTCTGCTATAATGTTGGCCTTTAGTTAGGAAGGCAAATACAATGTTGGCAACAAAAACAGAAGTTGCTGGAAAAGATCGGTAGGTCTGGCAGCATCTGTGAAGAAAAAATCAGAGTTTACATTTCACATCCAGTGACCCTTGCTCAGAATTTGCCTGGAAGAGATGTGGCAGTGAGTTAATACAATATTGGCATTTGTTACAAGAGGACTAGAATATAAAAGCAGGGATATACTTCCGAGGCTTTATAAAGCTCTGGTCAGACCATACTTAGAGTATTGTGAGAAATATTGGGCCCTATATTTCAGGAAGGATATACTGGCCCTGGAGCGGGTCCACGGGAGGTTCTTAAGAATGGTCCCAGGAATGAAAGGCTTAACATATGAGCAACATCTGAGGACTCTGGGTCTATACTCATTGGAGTTTAGAAGGATGAGGGGGGATCTAATTGAAACTTGCAGAATACTGAATAGCCTGGACAGAGTGGACATTGGGAAATGTTTCCATTGGTAGTGGAGACTAGGACCCAAGGGCACAGCTTTAGAGTAAAGGGAAGACCCTTTAGAAAGGAGTTAAAAGAGAAACTTCTTCAGCCAGAGAGTGGTGAATCTATGAAATTCATTGCCGTAGAAGGCTGTGGAGGCCAGGTCATTGAATATATTTAAGACAGAGATAGATAGGTTCTTGATTATCAAGGGAAGAAAGTGGGAGAATGGGGTTGAGAGACTTATCAGCCATGATTGAATGGTAGAGCAGAATCGATGGGCCGAATGGTCTAATTTCTGCTGTGTTTTATGGTTTTATAGTCTTATAATTGGGAGAGCTACCCAACACATTAGTCAAGTAACAGTCGAACAAAGTGTTACGTTACAGAGACAGCCAAATTGAATTAGCCTCCCTAGCCCTCTATTTGCAATACCGTAAAATTAAAACATTCAAAAACCCTCAACATTGACCCCACTGGTTTCTAACCAGACTTTTTGAATAACCGACGGCAGACTTTATGAACAATCGATGCCAGACACCACGTTTATAGCTTAAACAAAATAGTTAACAAATTATTCTGAATACAGTAGCTTTGGTGGAGCAAAGTTAAGCAACAAGGTAATATAATGCCTATGATTTAAACCCAATCTTTTTCAATTCTAGCCCCTGTTCACACAAAACCAGGCAGAAAAACAGTTAAATGACAAATCAAAGAAAATGAGAGCTGTAACAGGGTAGTTCATTTACTTAGTCTCCACAATTTGTAATATTACAGGCACATAGGATTCTATCCTGCATGGTTTCTGAAGACACCGCTCAATGCAAACAGCTTCCAGTAGGCTCTGATGAATATCACTTAATTCTTATAACTAAGAATTATTCTCTGAATTTAAATAAATTGATAATGAGAGGATAACCAGGAAACAATCAAATTTCCATTCTGTAGTCTTTGTCAGCCACAATCCTGTTAAAAAAAACACTTCGAAACCAATGCAAACTTTCGTTTCTCTTTCTGTTTTTTCCCAACCTTTTCTTTATTAGACTGATTGTAACCATAACTCCCAATGAGGCCCCTGTTAACATTCAAACAACCACTGTCTGTTTGGACATATTGCCTCTCCGAAGTTGAAACACCTATAGGGTACTTGAACAAAATTCAACCTGCAATTAACTTCCAGATTGTTACTCGTAGCTCAAAGGCCATTTTCAGCTGTCGGCTCACAATTTGCAGGTCTAAACCAAAAGTGATAAAAATAAAAGTAACGAAGGTGTCAATTGTCATAATGATACCTTGCAGGCAATATCTCAAACATCACCACTGTTGGGTTTGTTCTGTTCCATTGGCAAGACGACCCAACCAGAGATGTCAGTAGTCTTCCACGTCAAACTGTAACTGAAAAAGAATGAAGGGTGGAGAAGGTACAGAATGTATTCTTGGTTAGGATTTCAACGTTTATCACCAAGGGTAAATCAGTTTCCTCAAGAACATAAGTGCCAGACTGGATCTGAGTCACAGGAATTAAAAAGATGAAAGAAAAACTTACCTGGCCTTGACCAGTCTGGTTACCAATCTAGAAGTAGTGACTATCACAGAGATAAAGGAGGTAAAGTCCTGTCTTCACATTGAGGATACCCTCCATCACATGTGGCACTAAAACCATGCTAAATGGGATATATTTTAAATAGACCTCGCAACTCAAAACTGGGCAGCCTTGAGGCACGATAGACCATCATCATTAGCAAAACTATTTTCAATTGCAATTTGTAACTTCATGGCCCAGCATGTCATCAAATCTACTATTGCTGTCAAGCTGGGGAATACAGCAAGTTCAATGAAGAATGAAGGAGTGAAGAGTGAAGACCTACAAAATGATCAGAGGATTAGATAGGGTGGACAGTGAGAGTCTTTTTCCTTGGATGATGACGTTGGCTTATATGAGGGGGCATAGCTGCAAATTGAGGGGTGATAGATTTAAGACAGATGTCAGAGGCAGGTTCTTTACTCAGAGAGTGGTAAGGGCGTGGAATGCCCTGCCTGCCAATGTAGTTAACTCAGCCACATTAGGGGCATTTAAACAGTCCTTGGATAAGCATATGGATGATGATGGGATAGTGTAGGGGGATGGGCTTAGATTAGTTCACAGGTCGGCGCAACATTGAGGGCCGAAGGGCCTGTTCTGCGCTGTATTGTTCTATGTTCTATACTAACAACAACACAGGGTGCACCTAAGAATGAACTGTCAACCTATTGAAGCTACAACACCAGACAACTTTCATGCCAAACTACATGCCATGGACAAAGCCAAATGATGCCACAAATCGACCACAATTGATCAGATTGAAACTCTGTAATCCTGCTGCATTCATCCCTGAATTGTGGTGGACAGGTAAAGAACTAATAGGAGGAGAAGGCACCACAAATATTCCCCTCCTTAATGATGGTGGGCCTAGTAGATCAGTGTAAAAGGCATAGAACAGGGTATTATTTAAATGGAGAAAAACTGCAGAAAGCCACAACACAAAGAGACTTGGGGATATTTATGTACAAAACACAGAAAACTATTATACAGGTGCAGCAGGAAGGCTCATGGAATGTTGGCACTTGTTTCAAGGGGTTTGCAGTATAATGGTAGGGAAATCTTACTGCAACTGTATAGGATGCTGCTGAAACCACATCTGCAGAGCAATTTGATCCCCTTATTTAAGAAATGATAGTTTATTGGAGGCAAATCAGAGAAGATTCACTAGGGTGATTCAAGTATGGAGGGATTGTCTTATGAGCAAAGTTAAACAGGTTGGGAGTCTACTCATTGAAATTTAGAAGAATGAGAGGTGGCCTCATTGAAATATATAGAATTCTTGGGCACCTTGACAAGGTGAATGCTGAGAGGATGTTTCTCCTCATAGGAGAGTGTAGAACCAGAGGGCATTGTCTCAGGGAAAAAAATGGACTCCAATTTAAGACTGAGATGAAAAAGAATTTCTTCTCTCAGAGGGTTGGGAGTCTTTGTGTATATTTAAGGCTCAGCTAGATAGACTCTTGCTCAGTAAGGGAATCAACATTTATGGGAAACTGCAGCAAAGTAAATGTGATGCATGTTGGATCAGCCATGATCCTATTGAATGATGGAGCAGGCTTGAGGAGGTGAATAGCTTACTCCTGTTCCTATTTCTTACGGTCTTATTTCAACTTCCTCCTGAAGTGCCATACTTCATAGATGCCAATCTTCAGCCACTTGAGTTCACTCTTTATGATATCAAAAAGGCATTGAATACTGAAAATATAATGGGCTCTGCCAGTATTTCATAAATAGTACCAAAAACTGGAGCTCCAGAATTACTTGTGCTCCAAAAGAAGCTGTTCAAATACAGCAACTCTTCTGGCATCTACCAGACAATGTGGAAAATTGCCCAGGTGTGTCCTGTGCAAAAATCAGGACTAATCCAAACCAGCTGATTACTGTCCTATCAGTCTATTCTTGATCATCAGCAAACTGATGGAAGGACCATCAATTCTGATGAAGCCCGTCAATTCCTCACCTCATTATAGCATTGTTCCTACCATGGACAGAAGAGATAAATTAGAGATATGAGGTGAGAGTGACTACCCTTGACATCATGGCATTACGTGAAGGATCCTTTGCAAAATTGCAGTCGGTGTGAATTGGGGAAAATTTCTCCAATGGTTGGAGTCGTAGCTGGTCAAAAAGAAGATTGTTGTGTATATTGAAGGCAATCATCTATATTCCGGGACATCACTGCCGGTTTCCTAGGCCATGGTGGTGTCCTAGGCTTAGCCATCTTCAGCTGCTTAATCAATGACCTTCCATCATAGAGACAGTGATGATATTTATGAATGATTGCACAATGTTCAACGCCATTTCCAACTCCTCAGATTCTGAAGCAACACATGCCCAATGCAACAATGCCAGACATTACCAGGCATTTTTTAGAAGTACAGTATTGAAAGACAGTGTTTTGTTTTGCATTTGTTCTTTAAACTCATTGTTTTTTAAATTTATGAATAAAATTGAAATTGGAAAAAAAGGTCAAAATTTGTAGCCTTTCATTAGACCTGAGAAAAAGTTAGAAGTGCAATTGGTTTTGAACAAATGAAAAAGGAACAGATGGGAAAAGAACAAAATGTCTTTCATAGGGTGAGGGCAGAAGAGATTGAATTACAAAGGGCTTTGTAGTTCAAGTCTAAAATGGTGTGGTAATAGAACAAGGAAAGAAATAAAATGCGTCCAGAGATGGTATGAATGGCAGGGTCATGAATACTGCCATCTGAAAACGAAGAAAGTCATTGAGTATTAAATACTCTGAAAGAGGCCCTTTGGCTTGTTGTGTGCATGTTGGCGCTCTGCAAGAACAACTTACCTAATTCCACTCCCTGCCTTTTCTGCATCTTTTTTCATTATAAGTAAGAAAAAAAGTGAATAAAACCAAATCAAGTTGGATGGT
This sequence comes from Ginglymostoma cirratum, assembly GCA_024137785.1. Taxonomy (NCBI): domain Eukaryota; kingdom Metazoa; phylum Chordata; class Chondrichthyes; order Orectolobiformes; family Ginglymostomatidae; genus Ginglymostoma; species Ginglymostoma cirratum. The sequence continues at coordinate 22,980,415 of JAHRHZ010000073.1, forward strand.
CATATGATGCACTATCATGCTGTAATCAGTTCAAGGACACAAAGTCTTATCGATTGACTGATTTGAGGACCCAACTAACTTGTACATGGTTTTCCTTCCTTAGTACTTTGATCAGTCTGTTTAGCAAGTCATTTAAATTGCAAGGTCAAATTATATGTATCGGCCCATACTGTAAAATGTATGTCTCTCATCAATAATATAAATAGCATGTTTTTTTTAAAATAGCAGAAGAAAAATATGTTGCACAAACTAGGAAAAAGGAATTTTTATCAGCTTTAAAGTAAAAGTAGATATCCTTCCAAAAACAGATACTCAAAAATAGTCATGCAGCACAAGTCGCTTTAACTCAGTAAAGAACTTGGTTTTGTAAAAATAAATTTTTGGCTTCATTTTAACATGCTGCCAAAAAAATTCAGTTAGATGGGAATCAAATTACAAGAATGTTGATCTCACTGCTATATTATTAGCCAGTGGGATGTCAGTTATCTTAGAGGAGTGGATAGCTAGTTTACAATACAGATTGATGGTAACAGCGTGGATTGAATTCCCATACCAGCTGGCGTTACCATGAGTGTTCTAGTTTTCAAACTTTCCTGAGCTGTGATGACCATCAGGTTAAACTGGCTACCAGCCATCTCTCTCTACGGAGAGCAGCCCTATGGTCGTCTGGGATTATGGCAACTTTAATTTATTAATTAGTCTTCATGAGCATCCAACAATGGAGGAGCTGAATGTTCACTAGTATTTTGTACTGAATATAAAAGTGTAAGAAATTGGAGCAAGAGTAGGCCACGTAGCACCTTAAGCCAATAAGGTAAAGGCTGATTTGATTTTGCATAAACTTTACCTTTTTGCCTGATTGATCCTTGTACCCTTTCACTTCCCTGTAGATCAAGCATCTAACAATCTCAGACTTGAATACGTTCAATTTTATTCTCCACAGTTGTTTGTGTAAGAGATTTTGATGAGTCTTAATGTTTCCCAGCACAGAAAGAGGCCTTTCAACCCTTCATGTTTGCATTGGCCATCAAGCTCCCATCTATTCTAGTTCCACTTTTCAACACTTAGCCTGTAACCTTGAATGATATAGTGTTTCAAGTGTTAGTGTAAATACTTATTTAAATGTGATGGTTCTTACCTCTACAACCCTTTTAGTTGGTGAGTTTGAGATATCTATCACCCACTGGATAAAAACATTCTTCCTTAAATCCCCTCTAAACCTCCTCCCCAAATTTATGTATCTTGGTTACTGACATCTTTATTAAGGGGAAAGCTTATTCCTGTCTATTTAAATAAGGAGTAAGGCTCTGAAAGCACGTGTTTTCAAATAAACTTGTTGGACTATAATTTGGTGTTATGTGATTTTTGACCTCACGGTTTGTATACCTTCAGCCTTCTCTGCTTTAAAGAATTAGTGCTTCTTTGTAGTTAAAATGTATGCAGTACTCCAGCTGTGGTCTAATTATTATCTTATGCAGCTTCAACATAATCTCTCTATTCTTGATTTCAATACCTCAACTAAGAAAGGCAAATATCTCATATACCTTTCTAATAACCTTATCCACCTAAACTGTTGCCTTGAAGGATCTATTCACATACATACCAAGATCCTTCTGATCCTCTGTACTTTCTAGGGTTAGAACAAAGAACAAAGAACAAAGAAAATTACAGCACAGGAACAGGCCCTTCGGCCCTCTGAGCCTGTGCCAATCCAGATCCTCTATCTAAACCTGTCGCCTATTTTCCAAGGATCTGTATCCCTCTGCTCCCTGCCCATTCATGTATCTGTCTAGATACATCTTAAATGATGCTATTGTGCTCGCCTCTACCACCTCTGCTGGCAACGCGTTCCAGGCACCCACCACCCTCTGCATAAAGAACTTTCCACGCATATCTCCCTTAAACTTTTCCCCTCTCACCTTGAAATCGTGACCCCTAGTAACTGAGTCCCACACTTTGGGAAAAAGCTTCTTGCTATCCACCCTTTCTATACCTCTCATGATTTTGTAGACCTCAATCAGGTCCCCCCTCAACGTCTGTCTTTCTAATGTAAATAATCCTAATCTACTCGACCTCTCTTCATAGTTGGCACCCTCCATACCAGGCAACATCCTGGTGAACCTCCTCTGCACCTTCTCCAAAGCATCCACATCCTTTTGGTAATATGGTGACCAGAATGAGGTTCATTCATTATGTATCCCCTTGCCTTGTTTGGTCATCCCAAAATTCATCACCTCACATTTTTTCAGATTAAGTTCCATTTACTACTGTTCTGCCCATCTGATCAACACATTTGTATCATACTGTAATCTAAGACTTTCCTTCTTAGTATGTATCGCATTATCAATTTTCACTTCATCTATGAACTTACTGAGCAAGTCTCCTGCATTCATGTCGAGATTATTATTGTACATATCAAACATCAAGGGGCCTAGCACTGAACATTGCAGTTCACTACAGGACACAGGCTTCCAGTTAAAAAAAAACCTTTGACCATCACTCTTTGTTTTGTACCACTAAGCCAATTATGAATCCAATTTGCCAAAATGCCCTGGATCCCATGGATATCTTCTTGATTAGTCTTGTATGCGATAAGCTGTCAAAAGTCTTAGTGAAGTACGCAAAGATTACATCAACTGCATTATCCCCATCTTAAGGAGTTTTAGGCATCCGGGTTTATGTATCATTCAAATGTCATGAACGGATATAGAAAAGAATCAAAAAGGCTATTGAATGCTGACATTTCTATCTAGAAGGCTGAAATAAAAGTCCAACTTCAACAGCACCATATCTTGATCATAAGCAGAGTACAAGAGAGTTTTCTAGACAACATAGCTTACAAATGAAATATTGATCTTGGAATGAGTACACTCTAGGCTTTGAGACTTTCCACTAGTGATTTACAATTCCTCAATCTGAGCACAGTCTAAAGGAAGCCTCTATTTCCCTGACTGCCAATGGAACCTGCTGTTCAGAGTTTTCTTTTTAATTTCAAAGACAAGTTAGTTGTTTCCAAGCGTTGTTCATCTGACCCAGTATCAGTTGGGACCAAATCTTTGAAACTGGCTTGGTCAGTTATGTTACCATCATGTTCTGCTTGGCGATGGAAATTGAAATACAATACCAATGTGCCCCAGAGCCTCCTCACAGAATCCCTACAACATAGAAATAGACCATTCGACCCATCAAGTCTGCACAGACCCGCTGAAGAGCAATGCACCCCCCACTCTATTTCTGTAACCCTGTATGTCCCATGGCTAATTAACACAGCCTGTACATCCCTGGGCATTCTGGGCAATTTAGCATGGCCAATCCATCTAACCTGCATATCTTTGGACTGTGGGAAGAAACTGGAGCACCCAGAGGAAACCCATACAAATCTGGGAGAATGTGCAAACTCCACACCGACCATCGCCTGAGGTTGCTGGTGCTGTGGGACAGCAATGCTAACTACTGAGCCACCGTGCTGCCCTCTTAATGATCTTTACCATGGAGCATTATTCGTTAATTAATCAATACCTGATTGTGCACAACTGTGCAATGTAATAATGACCTCTAAAAGGTTGGTTTGCTTGGTCACATTAGAAGCAAGTAAGAGTCAGCCATGTAGTATGGAAGTGACATCATATCTAGGTCTGCCCAGATAGGGATGACAGGTTTATCATGAGATATCATCTATCATTTTTCTGCAGCTGGTACAGAAGTTTGATGGGCCAAATAGACTCCTCCTATGCTGTAAGTTTACAAGGAAGTATTACATTTATTGAGGCTTGTATCATAGTTTTAGATGCAGAACATCCAACTGATAACATCTGGGTCTTTTGTCAAATACAACAATTACAAGACTGCCATATAATTATAAATGTGATTGTATTGTATACATTTGTAGAATCATAAACAAGGTGATAAAAATGCAAAAATCAGTAGCGTGATATTCTCCACAAAAGCAGAAAACACATACATTGTAAAAACTATTAAGCACATTGCTACACCAAGGTTCTTAAGCTTTAGACAACATTAATCAATTAAACATAAAACATGCATTCAAGTTTTTCTTTCACAAGCTATATGATATATTTTATGCCATCTGTTACTTGTTACTGTGTATTTTTCTTGCAGACATGCTGTTAATACTTACATAATATAACCTGATGCAAGCATTTGATAAACTGTTCAGGGTGTACAAAATCTTTGTTCTTGGAAATGGAATAATATTAGATTCGTAACTCTGTAATGTAGGACTTGTTGAATGTTACACAGAATAAAGAAAACAATGCTATTGGGGTTTCCATTTATAGAATGTATGTTAAAATATAGTCATTGTTGATTGCTCTTGCTCACATAAAAACATTATTTTTGTCATGCATTCATATGTCATTTTGTATCAGCAATATTTACTGATTTGTAGCTTTCTGCACTTCTTTTCGTTTTCATATATATTTCAGCTCTATTTCCTGCTGCACATTTTGTAAATGCTTTATACTACCCACAGGTATATAGATCTTGAAAGCTGCAAATTATAATTATTCTTGAAACATTTAAAAAACTTAAAACGGTCTTTTCCCAGTACCAATGAGAAACTGCGTTTGGTACTTGCTTTAAGTTGAAGTGTTTTATCCTCCTGTTCAAATCCCTCACTCCTCTCTAACTCTGTGATCTCCTAGAGTTCTAAAATCCTCTAAGAATTCTGTTTTCAACCAATTTGGTCCTTCTGTTCATCACCTCAACCACTGTTCCTTAGCTACACATCTGGTTAACAAATCCTTCAGCTGTTAAGGCAGTTAACTTTGGAATTCTCTCCCCACATCTCTCCAGCTTGTCTCCTATTGTCCTGTAAGACATTCCTTAAAGCTAGCTCTTTAAACAAGGTGTTAGTTATCTGACTAATTTCTCCTGCACTCTTCTTAAACATATAGGAACATTTCACTATGTTATTTAAATGTAATTTATTTTGTAAATGAATTTGTGTTGGAAAGTTTCTGTCAGTATCACTGCTGTAAAGCAATTTTGCTTTTTTGATCTTAGTTTGTTTACCATCTTCAGACTTGAATGATTATTTTGTTAAAGTTTTATACCAGGAAGAAAAAACTTTAAATGTTAGTCTCTCCAGTGTCTAGAAGTGGCCATTCTACATGTAAGTCCAGTAATGGTAGGTTATTTGACATACAAGAATTTTAACAAGCTCAGTTCTGTCCTTATATATGCACTTCCCAATGTGACCTTTGCATACTGGTCAGCTTTGAGAACCTTTTACTATTTTCTACTCCATACTTGAAGTGCACAGATTAACTTTAGTATTTATCCCACTGCTCTAATATGTATTATGTAGCTAAGACTAAAAAGCTGCCATTCATATAATGCTTTTCAGATGCTCAAAATATCCCAATTGTCTCACAAATAATAATTGTTTTTTTTTATTTGAGGCATAGTCACTGTTCTTATGTATCTTACATTAGACAGATCTACATCACAGTGAAGCCTCACAAACAGAACTGACATGAGTAATCAAGTACTGTGTTTTGTCATGTTGGTTAAATGAATTAACACTGGTTCGAAACCTGGGAGCACTCCTTAGATTTCTTCAAAAAGTGCTACAGAATCCACGAGACAAGCCAGATAGTAACTTGGTTTTAACATATCAGAATGGCTTCATGAACATATGTATGCACATCTGAATTAGGAGCATTAGACCACTCATTCCCTCATGCCTGCTCCACCATTCAATAGGATCACATCACACTTCCACTTATCCCTGATAAACTTTCATTCCCTTGGTTATCAAGAATCTATACCAATCAACTTTTAGCAATGCAACACACTCTCCGTATTTAATTTACTACAATTAAGCTTGAGTCCTGCAGTGTATTTGAATCCACAATAACTTGATGTCCTGCCTCTCTGCAACTACAATAAAAAAGAATTCTATGTGTTATGTATAAGCAAATCAAACAGAGCACTAGAAAATTAAGAACTATATGAATAAAAAGAAATAGATAAAAGCCTGGATATTATCAAAAGAGAAGCATATTTTGTATTTTTATCAAGTTATTTTACCGTACAAAATAGCACAGTAAATTAATTCTAATATAATTCTCAGACTTCTTTTTTATTCATTTAAATAGACTATGCTATATAAAATATTTTGGGTGAAATATTAGTGTTTTTGATTTCCGTTTGGCAGGCTTTAAATGTTGATGACCTTTTAAAAAAAACTCATGTTGGTTCATGCTTCAGCGTTAGTTTTCTGCCTTCCATGTTCTGAAGAAAGTAGATTTTCATTTTCAGTTTCACCATCTGGCACCTGCAAATAAGTAAAAGAATCACTACCATGAAAGAGAAACAAAAAGCTTTGATTATGCAAATTCTTTGAACTTTTCATTTATGCTGTCAGTTTACAATTTTATTCCTGAATCGAAGGTCATGGCTAATGCTATCATCGAGGAATTTGAGCTTGTGTCTCACATGTGCAGTAACGGGGTACTTGATCAAAATTTTGCAATTTAATACGTAATTGTTGTGTAAAACCATACATTTAGATCCCATCTACATTAGATCTTGGGCTTGAGAAATATTAATAAGATACCTCATTATGTAAAAGTTTGATTAGACTTTTACAATAAAATAACATAAGAGGATCATGGAATAACAATAATTTAGAATTCATATCTAGCACACTGGGCTAACCAAGTGCAGTTTTTGAATGGATCACATAACTAATGCTTACCTACATGCACGATCTTAGCCTTGCATATTTTTGAATGGTTTGTATTTAGTTTGTACATTGTGTGTTCTTGCGTCATGTATGGAGTGGTTGAACATAAGGCCATAGGTGGGCTGACTGCCTGTTGCAGTTATAATGCAGATGAATACCATTAACCTATCATCTCTTTCAGGTGCTCTTTCTCTAGCATAAATTAGCACTAAACTGTATATGTCTATTAAATAATCATTTTTGAGATTCAAAATTCAAGACATGTCATAAATAATACCAAATTTGAAGTGTTAAAAGCAAAAGGTCAGTGCATTAGCAGTTTAAATGCAAAATTGCTTGTAAGTTGTGAATACAGACAAAAAAGATGGTATTCCTATATAAAATTTAAATGAATATGTAACAATTTCATACCTCCCAATAAATATCATCATCAAAACAATTTTGATCTGGTGGCTGTCCCCAAAAAGAAATGCATAGAATGAAACCTGTGAAGACAGGAAAAGTATATTTTCAAGCTATAATTATTTATCTCTCCCTTCAGGACATTAATTTCTCCACACAGTAAAAAGAGAGGATTTCATCATGTATGGTCAGTCAGTTCTTAGTTCATTGACATTTATCTCTTGAATAATATTTTTGCTAGCCTTATAAATAGTTATCAGTCCTTTGAATTATAAGTTACTGACATAATATTCTACTTACTCCAATGGAAAAGTGTAGTAGTCCAACATTGATTTGTGTGTTAATGAAAAATGCTGAGAATGGGAATAACACCCAAATGAAAAATTAATGAGACTGGTGTAGGAAACTCATAAAACATTTTAATTAATTATGTGAATGAATGTATATTTTTGTATAATTAACATTCACCTGTGGTGACCTCTTTTGTAGTAAAAGGACAGACATAACATAGATGGATGGTTTATATGCCCTTTCACAGAAAACCACAATAAGATAAAAAAATTATAAGCTACTATTATACATTTACAGAAAAACATTCTGACATTCTGCACCTAATTTAGAAAAGGCTGTGCTGTAGTTCATCTAAATCTAGTCTGGTCTGAATTCCTCACTTATTAAATTTTTTTAAAATTTGGACTGGTTTGTACAAGTATTCATCAGCGCATTTGATTTGCTAGCCACTCCTATGACTACATACTTCAGGTAGTGTGTGGATATAGGGTAGTCCCTTGGAATAAAGATGATATTTTGATCTTGGCATGGAGTCTTCTAACATGGGGAAGCTGTTCCATTGCAGGTGTAGCTGACAGAGAAACCCTCCAATTCACACTGCCTGCCATAAGTGTATCAAAAGTACATCATTTAGTTTATAAAGCAGTCAATGTGCTTTATTGGCAGTGAACAAGGAAATACCATGTAATCCAAGCAGAATATATTGTTCAGGCAGGTCCAACTGTCTTTGGTAGTTATTCTTTCGTGTACAGAATTTGATTGAAAACATGAGTTTCAACTCAAAATGATTTGACTAATGTAGTTTCAGTTGGATATTGAATATATATCTTCTTATCCCACATTTCTGTGTACAAATCATAATTCTAGCAAAATAAGATGCCATGAGTTATATTGTAACATGTAAACCTGTAATTTCATATCATCGTCTTGACAATAAGACCTTTAGGCCTATGAAACAAGACAGCTTGAGTAATTATCATAATTAATTTCAGTAGAGGAGGACAACTTTATATATTAAAAATTTATAATGGGTAACAAATGGATCTTTGGCCTCCATCAAAGTCAAAGCCTAGTTACTGATTACAATACAAATATTCTTTCTCTACTTGATTGATTGTCAAATTAACTGTTGTGAGTGCATCATGCTGAAGGTTGTATTTGTAATTAAGCTATCCACTGAAAAAGAATTATTGGTTATGTTGTGGTTTCTGACCTGTGATGGTCCCTCCAATAAGGGCCAGAGCAAGGGATGCACCTAATCCAGCAGCTTGATATCCAGCCTGTAGAATACCACTTCTTCTTTCTGGGAAAGTTAGGTCAAGTCTAACAAACAAATATGTTAAACATTAGAAATTGTGCTTTTTACAAGCATATGAATCAAGAGCAAACGTAAGCCATTTAGCATTTCAAACCTACTGCACCATCGAATAAGATCACAGCTGCTCTATGCTCTGAATACACATTCTTATCTATCCCTGAAAATTTTTGTTTCTCCTGCCGAACAAGAATCTATGCACTTCCACTTTAAAAATATTCACTGCACCCTACCTCCACTACCTTCCGAGGCAGAGAGTTCCAACATTGCACAACTCTTTGAGAGAAAGGAATTCTCCTCATCTCCATCCTTAAAAGGTCACACCTAATTTTAAAACAATGTTTTAACTTTGATGATGACTGTCATGAAGAGTCATCTAGACTTTTCGAAATGTTAGCTCGTGATGCCACCTATCCTCTGTGATCACCACCAATCATTGTTTTGTTAGAACACGGAACATAGAACATAGAACATTACAGCGCAGTACAGGCCCTTCGGCCCTTGATGTTGCGCCGACCTGTGAAACCAATCTGAAGCCCATCTAACCTACACTATTCCATTATCATCCGTATGGTTATCCAACGACCATTTAAATGCCCTTAAAGTTGGCGAGCCTACAACTGCTGCAGGCAAGGCATTCCATGCCCTGACTACTCTCTGAGTAAAGAATCGACCTCTGACATCTGCCCTATATCTATCACCTCTCAATTTAAAGCTATGTCCCCTCGTGCTAGCCGTCACCATCCGAAGGAAAAGGCTCTCACAGTCCACCCTATCCAATCCACTGATCATCTTGTATGTCTCTATTAAGTCACCTCTTAACCTGCTTCTCTCTAACGAAAAAAGCCTCAAGTCCCTCAGCCTTTCCTCATAAGACCTTCTCTCCATACCAGGCAACATCCTGGTAAATCTCCTCTGCACCCTTTCCAATGCTTCCACATCATTCCCATAATGCGGTGACCAGAACTGTACGCAATACTCCAAGTGCGGCCGCACCAGAGTTTTGCACAGCTGCAACATGACCTCACGGCTCCGAAACTCAATCCCTCTACCAATAAAACCTAACACACTGTATGCCTTCTTAACAATCCTATCAACCTGGGTGGCAACTTTCAGGGATCTATGCACATGGACACCGAGATCTCTCTGCTTGTCCACACTACCAAGAATCTTACCATTAGCCCAGTACTCTGTATTCCTGTTACTCCTCCCAAAGTGAATCACCTCACACTTCTCCCCATTAAGCTCCATTTGTCACCTCTCAGCCCAGCTCTGCAGCTTATCTATGTCCCTCTGTAACCTGCAACATCCTTTCGCACTATCCACAACTCCACCGACTTTAGTGTCATCTGCAAATTTACTAACCCATCCTTCTACGCCCTCATCCAGGTCATTTATAAAAATGACAAACAGCAGTGGCCCCAAAACAGATCCTTGTGGTACACCACTAGTAACTGAACTCCAGGATGAACATTTCCCATCAACCACCACCCTCTGTCTTCTTACAGCTAGCCAATTTCTGATCCAAACCGCTAAATCACCCTCAATCCCATGCCTCCAAATTTTCTGCAATAGCCTACCGTGGGGAACCTTATCAAACACTTTACTGAAATCCATATACACCACATCAACCGCTTTACCCTCATCCACCTGTTTAGTCACCTTCTCAAAGAACTCAATAAGGTTTGTGAGGCACGACCTACCCTTCACAAAATCGTGTTGACTATCCCTAATCAAATTATTCCTTTCTAGATGATTATAAATCCTTTCCAACACTTTACCCACAACCAAAGTAAGGCTCACTGGTCTATAATTACCAGGGTTGTCTCTACTCCCCTTCTTGAACAAGGGAACAACATTTGCTATCCTCCAGTCTTCTGGCACTATTCCTGTGGACAATGACGACATAAAGATCAAAGCCAAAGACTCTGCAATCTCCTCCCTAGCTTCCCAGAGAATCCTAGGATAGATCCCATCCGGCCCAGGTGACTTATCTATTCTCACACTTTCCAGAAATGCCAACACCTCTTCCTTATGAACCTTAATCCCGTCTAGTCTAATAGCCTGTATCTCAGTATTCTCCTCGACAACATTGTATTTTTCGTGTGTGAATACTGGTGAAAAATACTGATTTAGCGCCTCTCCTATCTCTTTAGACTCCACACACAACTTCCCACTACTGTCCTTGACTGGCCCTAATCTTACTCTAGTCATTCTTTTATTCCTGACATACCTATAGAAAGCTTTAGGGTTTTCCTTGATCCTACCTGCCAAAGACTTCTCATGTCCCCTCCTGGCTATTCTTAGCTCTCTCTTTAGGTCCTTCCTGGCTAACTTGTAACTCTCAAGCGCCCTAACTGAGCCTTCACGCCTCATCTTTACATAAGCCTCCTTCTTCCTCTTGACAAGAGATTCAACTTCTTTAGTAAACCACAGTTCCCTCGCTCGACCGCTTCCTCCCTGCCTGACAGGTACATACTTATCAAGGACACGCAGTATGAACAAGCTCCACATTCCAATTGTGCCCAGTCCCTGCAGTTTCCTTCCCCATCCTATGCATCCTAAGTCTTGCCTAATCGCCTCATAATTGCCTTTCCTCCAGCTATAACTCTTGCTCTGCGGTATATACCTATCCCTTTCCATCGCTAAAGTAAACGTAACTGAATTGTGGTCACTATCACCAAAGTGCTCACCTACCTCCAAATCTAACACCTGGCCCGGTTCATTACCCAGTACCAAATCCAATGTGGCATCGCCTCTTGTTGGCCTATCTACATACTGTGTCAGGAAACCCTCCTGCACACATTGGGCAAAAACTGACCCATCTAAAGGACTTGAACTATAGCGTTTCCAGTCAATATTTGGAAAGTTAAAGTCCCCCATAACAACTACCCTGTTACTTTCGCTCCTATCCAGAATCATCTTTGCTATCCTTTCCTCTACATCTCTGGAACTATTCCGAGGCCTATAGAAAACTGCCAACAGGGTGACCTCTCCTTTCCTGTTTCTAACCTCAGCCCATACTACCTCAGTAGACGAGTCCTCATCAAAAGTCCTTTCTACCACCGTAATACTGACCTTGACTAACAATGCCACACCTCCCCCTCTTTTACCACCTTCCCTGATCTTACTGAAACATCTAAACCCCAGAACCTGCAACAACCATTCCTGTCCCTGCTCTCTCCATGTCTCCGAAATGGCCACAACATCAAAGTCCCAGGTACCAACCCATGCTGCAAGTTCACCCACCTTATTCCAGATGGTCCTGGCGTTGAAGTAGACACACTTCAAACCACGTTCCTGCCCGCCGGTACACTCCTGCGACCTTGAAACCTTATTCATGACCTCGCTACTCTCAACTTCCTGCACACTGGAGCTACAAGTCAGGTTCCCATCCCCCTGCTGAATCTACTGAATTACTTTTGTCACAAGTAACTAAATTTGGCCTTCTTGATTATGTGCTCTACCTGTATACTAGCTGGATCACCTAAGTTATTTTGTACCTCAGAATTCCCCAATCTTTCAACATTTAAAGTAATACTTTTTTTTATTATTCCTACCAAAATAAAGAACTTAATATTTTCCTTCATTATGCTCTATAATCAAGATTGTTGCAAATACTTCAGTCTGATAGTTTGCACTGAAGTGCTGGACTACCCCATGATTGAATTGGAGATATTCCTTGAACCTCCTTGTCCAGTGAGTTGTTTAATTATCCACTACCACTCACAATGGGTGTAGTATGACTGCAGAGCTTAAACCTAATTGGTTAGTTGTGGGATTATTTAGCTCTGTCCATCACTTATTGCTTATGTTGCTTGGCATGAAGGTAGTTCTGTATTGTTGCTTTACCAGGTTGACATCTACATTTTAAGTATGCCTGCCATTGCTTTTGGCATATTCTCCTGCATTCTTCCTTGAATCAGGGTTGATCTCCCAGGTTAATAATTATGGTGGAGTGGGGGAAATACCAGGCCTTGATGTTACAGATAGTGGTTATAATCCACTAACACACTGCAACTCACGGTTACTAAGTTGTGAATTGCTGGATCTGTTTGAAATCTATCCCATTTAGTGGGTGGTACTCCACAACACAGTAGAATCCTAAGTTCCAAGCTGGGTCTTCATTTCCACAAGGACTGTGTGGTTGTCACATCTACTAAGACTGTAATGGATGTCATTTGTGAAAAAGTAGATTGGTGAAGATGAGTTCAAGTTGCTTTTCCTTCATATTGATACCCTCTTTGCCTGCTGTAGAACCAACCAGGCAGTTATTCTTTTAGGACTTGACCAGCTGAGTTAGTAGAGGTGGTGTGGTCGGTGGTAATGAGCAGAAGGTTTCCTTGCTCATTTTGGACATAAAGTCATGAAACATCGTGGGGTTTAGAGTAAATGTTGAGGACTTCAAAGTCAATTCCCTCCCAACTTTATACTACTGTGCCAGCACTTCTGATGGGTCTGTCCTGAAGTTTGAATAGGACATAACTAAGGATGCTGATGGTGTTGACTGGGACATTGTCTGTAAGGTATGATTCGATTTCGTGCAAGACTAACAGGTGGAACTGTTAATGGGGTGGAGGTTGAATATGTATTATAATTATAATTTTAATCACAAGCTAAAAATATCCTTTCAGGATCAGGAGATGATAAAAGAATTATGGAAAAGTAGAAAGCGGTAGATTTGCTAAAAGACACGGTGAACACTCTGTTAACCTTAAAGACAGGATCAAAAGTCTGGTTAAGGAACAATAAGTCAGAACCCATGGTTATCAGAAAAAACAGTTCAACTAAGATCTTAATGTGTAAGAATGCCTGAAATGAAATTTAGAGAGGAAAGGGACATTGACCTTACTTGAGTCAAGAATTGAGACTAAGTATGCTGTACTACATCAGATCAGAGCACAGAGTGGTCTAAAAATTCTGGAAGTGGTACAACACCATTACCTTAGAGCTAAACTCAAGCAAAACAGATTAGGACATCCAGTGAGAGTTCCATGTTATCTCAAACAATGAGGTTTGGATCTTGAGATGTAGAGATGGGGATATTACTGATAACAATTTGAATGGTCATAATGATTGTAATCATGGCACTAGTGGTCATAAAGTCTGTGCAAGTAAAGAAACCTACTGGAATAATGTAAGGTCAGAAGTCACATGACACCAGGTTATGGTCCAACAGATTTATTTGAAATCACAAGCTTTTGGAGTGCTGCACCTTCACCTACATTTTCCATGGCTAATCCATCCAACGTACACCTTTATGGGCAATTCAGCATTGTCAATCCATCTAGCCTGCACATCTTTAGACTGTGGGAGGAAACCCACACAGACACGGGGAGAATGTGCAAACTCCACACAGAGAGTCGCCCGAGGGTGGCATTAAACCCTGGTCCCTGGCACTGTGAGTCACTGTGCTGCCCCAACCTAATGTCCGGGTGATCCCTTAGCTCACATCTTCTTGCGAAACATCATTGAAACAACATTTCTGATTCACCCCCTGCTGATAGTTGGGGTCCATGCTTTTTGCCAAATCACAACTGGACAAAATATTTGACAGAAGCTCAGTTCCCGATGCAGTCACCACAAAAAAATACTGTAGCTCTAGCCCAGATTGCACTTCAATAGTGCAAATTTCCTGCTGCAATGTTGGGATTATTAAATCACCAAATATCTATTCAGTAGTTGACTCAGCTGAGGAAGAGCTTAAAATCCAAATTAAGTAGTGTTATAACTGACTAGGATAGTGCTCTGGAAATCAAGCCCCCTTATTCCAGGAATTGTTACACGTTTAAAAAGATTTAGCCAAACAACGTAAAGTCTGCAATTTACTTGACTAATGAATTCCAGTTAAAAGAAAAAACTTAGGTAACAAGGTGTAGAGCTGGATGAACACAGCAGGACAAGCAGCATCAGAGGAGCAGGAAGGTTGACGTTTCGGACCTAGACCCTTCTTCAGAAAAAGGGTTTCTGAAGAAGGCTCTAGGCCTGAAAGGAAGATCTTGGGTTGTTTGAGTTTATGGGACAATGAGATCGAAATCTGTAGAGGGAAGATTTCCAGAGGAGATGAGGTCAGTTGCAGTCTTAGCAATTCTATAACTTACTGGCTGGTGTTGGGGTCACAGTCCAAGAGAGATAGGACGACATACCAGTTAGTATTCCATTCCAATAGCTAAAGGTTGCTTTACCAAATAAATGGTCAAAATTTGTGCACAGTGTTTAAAATGTAGAACTTAAAACACAATAAATTGTGTCCCTTAGTAAAACTCACCCAACACCATATACACTTGTACTGGCCATGGCAGATGCAATTATACCAGCTATACCTCCAAGTATTCCAGGCATGCCATGAAGATTGTGTACACCACAGGTATCATGTATCTTCAGTTTAGATGCAAAAATTGGCTGGAGAAAGAAAAAAACTTAGTAAAATAATTGGTGCTGTTTTTTCAGTGAGAATGGTAAACATTTTTTATTTAAGTGACAAATGAATTTCTAACCTTATTTTGTGAATTAATATCACTGTAAACAATCTCAGTTCTTCGCTAGCCAGTCATTCACTCGTTATAGAAGCAGAAAGGTTGAGATCAAATGAAGAGAAAGCAGAAATAAAAAAAAATCTTTAAAGCTGTTGGAAGTATGTGTTAGGTCAGCGACTGGTCTTTGTGATCAGAAGAATTTTGATAAACATCTTGCTTCTGTCTGTTATGTTATTGGGAATGTAAATTTGAACAGTTCTATCATGATCAGGAAACCTACTGCACCACATTACAAACCAGGCAGCAAAGCTCAAAATGGCTTCCTTATTTCACCTCTTAACATTAACGTGGAATTATATGATTTTTCCTGTGAAATTTTTCCATCAAAATTGTTTACTTCCATTTCATTTTGAAACCTTTTCAAATCAGTTTTTGTTTTATTAGCTCATTCTATTTTTTAAAAATATTACAAGGTTTGTGAATCTATTAGCTATCTATAGATAAAAGTAGTTTGTATTATTAGCATTCTTAGCTTCTACCTAATATTTTCTTTTCCACACCTAGGTCAATCTTGTTAAGGAGCTAGGTAAAATATATATTAAGGGGAGATCCCAAACCATCTGTTAACTCAGAGATGGTAGGAACTGCAGATGCTGGAGAATCTGCGATAACAAGGTGTAGAGCTGGATGATCACAGCAGGCCAAGCAGCATCAGAGGAGCAGGAAAGCTGACGTTTCAGGCCTAGATTCTTTTTCAGAAATGGGGGAGGGGAATGAGGTTCTGAAATAAATAGGGAGAGAGGGGGAGGTGGATAGAAGATGGATAAAGCAGAAGACATGTCAAAGAGGCGGGGATGGAGCCAGTAAAGGTGAGTGTAGGTGGGGAGTGAGGGAGGGGATAGGTCAGTTCAGGGAGGATGGACAGGTCAAGGGGGCAGGATGAGGCTAGTATGGGTGTGGGGCTTGAGGTGGGAAGAGGGGATAGGTGGGAGGAAGGCCAGGTTAGGGAGACGGGGACAAGCTGGGCTGGTTTTGGGATGTGGTTGGGGGTGGGGAGATTTTGAAGCTTGTGAAGTCCACATTGATACCCTGGGGCTGCAGGGTTCCCAAGCGAAATATGAGGTGCTGTTACTGCAACCTTCGGGTAGCATCGTTGTGGCACTGCAGGAGGCCCAGGATGGACATGTCGTCTGAGGAATGGGAGGGGGATTTGAAATGGTTCGCGACTAGGAGGTGCAGTTGTTTAGTGTGAACCGAGCATAGGTGTTCCACAAAGCGGTCCCCAAGCCTCCGCTTGGTTTCCCTGATGTAGAGGAGGCCACAATGGGAACAGCAGATACAGTATACCACATTAGCCGATGTGCTGGTGAACATCTGCTTGAGGTGGAAGGTCTTCTTGGAGCCTGGGATGGGGGTGAGGGGGGAGGTGTAGCACTTCCTGCGGTTGCAGGGAAAAGTGCCAGGTGTGGTGGGGCTGGAGGGGAGTGTGGAGCTGACAAGGGAGTCACGGAGAGAGTGGTCCCTCTGGAAAGCAGATAAGGGTGGGGAGGGAAAAATGTCTTTGGTGGTGGGGTCGGATTGCAGATGGCAGAAGTGTCGGAGGATGATGTGTTGGATCCGGAGGTCGGTGGGGTGGTACGTGAGGACGAGGGGGATTCTGTTTTGGTTGATGTTGCGGGGAGGGCGTGTGAGGGATATGTTGCGGGAAATGCGGGAGACATGGTCGAGGGCATTCTCGACCACTGAGGGGGGAAAGTTGCGGTCGTTGAAAAAAGAGGACATCTGAGATGCTCGGGAATGGAATGCCTCATCCTGGGAGCAGATACTCAGAGAGTAGTAGGGGCGTGGAATGCCCTGCCTGCAACAGTAGTAGACTCGCCAACTTTAAGGGCATTAAAATGGTCGTTGGATAAACGTATGGATGATAATGGAATAGTGTAGATTAGACGTGCTTCAGATTGGTTTCACAGGTCGGCGCAACATCGAGGGCTGAAGGGCCTGTGCTGTGCTGTAATGTTCTATGTTCTATGAGGCGAAGGAATTGGGAATAGGGGATGGCATTTTTGCAGGAAGGTGGGTGGGAGGAGGTGTATTCTAGGTAGCGGTGGGAGTCGGTGGGCTTGAAATGGCTACTGGTTTCCAGCTGGTTGCCAGAGATGGAAACGGAGAGGTCCAGGAAGGAGAGAGAGGTATTAGAGATGGTCCAGGTGAACTTAAGGTTGGGGTGGAAGGAGTTGGTGAAGTGGATGAACTGTTCGAGCTCCTCTTGGGAGCACGAGGCAGCCCCCATATAGTCATTGATGTAATGGAGGAAGAGGTGGGGTTTAGGGCCACTGTAGCTACAGAAGAGGAATTGTTCCACGTAACCTACAAAGAGGCAGGCATAGCTTGGGCCCATGCGGGTACCCATGGCCACCCCCTTTGTCTGTAGGAAGTGGGAGGAATTGAAAGAGAAGTTGTTAAAGGTGAGGATGAGTTCGGCTAGGCGGATGAGGATGTCAGTGGAGGGGGACTGGTCGGGCCTGCGGGACAGGAAGAAGCGGAGGGCCTTTAGGCCATCTGTATGGGGAATGCAGGTGTATAGGGACTGTACGTCCATGGTAAAGATGAGGTGTTGGGGGCCAGGAAATTGGAGGTTTTGGAGGAGGTGGAGGGTGTGAGTGGTGTCACGAACGTAGGTAGGGGGTTCCTGGACCAAGGGGGAGTGAATGGAGTCGACCAGGGCAGTCAGGTTTGTGGATTTTGGGAATGAGATGGAAGTGGGCGATGCAGGGTTGGGGATCAATGAGGTTGGAGGCTGTGGGTGGGAGGTCGCCTGAGGTGATGAGGTTGTGGATGGTTTAGGTGATGATGTTTTGGTGGTCGGGGGTGGGGTCATGATCAAGGAGGCGGTAGGTGGAGGTGTCGGAGAGTTGGCGCCTGGCCTCGGCGATGTCGAGGTCAGTGTGCCATACTACAACTGCTCCTCCCTTATCCGCGGGTTTTATGGTGAGGTTGGGATTGAAGCGGTGGGAGCGGACGACTGCCCATTCTGTGGTGGAGAGGTTGTAGTGGGTGAGAGGTGTGGAGAGGTTGAGGTGATTGATGTCTGGATGGCAGATGGAGATAAGAGGTCGAGGGAGGGTAGGAGGCCTTGGGGTGGTGTCCAGGAGGAGGCAGTGTGTTGGAGGTGGGAGAAGGGGTCAGTAGAGGGAAGGTTAGGCTCACGGTTAAAGAAGTAAGCGCAGAGGTGGAGGCGGCGGAAAAACTGTTCAACGTCCAAACGTGACCGGTATTCGTCGATGTTTGGGTGGAGGGGGACAAAGCTGAGCCCTTTACTGAGTACTGACCGTTTGTCCTCAGTAAGGGGGAGGTCTGGGGGGGATGGTGAAGACTCGGTATGGATGGGTGCTACTGTGTTCTCTGGAGCTGCTGGCTGTGGAGGCGGTGGGCGGAGCGATGTTGGCGTCGGTGGTGGGTGGAGCGGCGTCGGTGGTGGGTGGAGCGGCGTCGGTGGTGGGTGGAGCGACATTGGTGGTAGGCGGAGTGACGTCGGCGTCAGTGGTTTGCGGACCTTCCACATCAAGCAGATGTTCACCAGCACATCGGCTATTGTGGTATACTGTATCCGCTGTTCCCGTTGTGGCCTCCTCTATATTGGGGAAACCAAGTGGAGGCTTGGGGACCGCTTTGTGGAACACCTACGCTCGGTTCGCACTAAACAACTGCACCTCCCAGTCGCGAACCATTTCAAATCCCCCTCCCATTCCTCAGACGACATGTCCATCCTGGGCTTCCTGCAGTGCCACAACGATGCTACCCGAAGGTTGCAGGAACAGCACCTCATATTCCGCTTGGGAACCCTGCAGCCCAATGGTATCAACGTGGACTTCACAAGCTTCAAAATCTCCCCTCCCCCAACCACATCCCAAAACCAGCCCAGCTTGTCCCTGTCTCCCTAACCTGTCCTCCCTCCCACCTATCCCCTCCTCCAACCTCAAGCTCCACCCCCATCTCCTACATACTAGCCTCATCCTGCCCCCTTGACCTGTCCTTCCTCCCCGGACTGACCTATCCGCTCCCCAACTCCCCACCTACACTCACCTTTACTGGCTCCATCCCCGCCTCTTTGACCTGTCTGTCTCTTCTCCACATATCTTCTCCTATATCCATCTTTTATCTGCCTCCCCTCTCTCCCTATTTATTTCAGAGCCCCCTTCCCCTCCCCCATTTCTGAAGAAGGATCTAGGCCTGAATCGTCAGCCTTCCTGCTCCTCTGATGCTGCTTGGCCTGCTGTGTTCATCCAGCTCTACACCTTGTTATCTCATCTGTTAACTCATCTTTCTTGGTCAGATACTGACTAATTCCATATAAATTCAGAGAAATAAACATTATTATCTTTTGATACTAAAAGCAATTCCTCAGAGCTGCTCTAACTCCTATACAGTATTTTTTTAAGAAGTGTGACAGACTTTGTTTTCATATGTAAATAAAATTTGTGCTGCACAGTCAGTGAAGGTAATGACAGTAGAGTGAGAAAAGCACGTTGGTAATTTTCCTGCTGATGTGAAATGAACTATCAAACAAGTTTTCATTCACTAATATTAATCAAATGCCTTCTCATATTTCAAAAGGAAGCTTGGAACCTTATGATTAAAAGTCACAGAACACTGGTTCCATCCTTCATTGTTGTCTCCTTTACTTGCTATCATAGAATAAAATAACGTGATTGATCTAAAATGTTTAAAAGAAAGAAAATTACTTTTTCTGCATTCGTGACTGGAGGAGGCAATTCTAGAGGTGATAGAAAGTCATTGTGAGTTATATTTAAATTCAACATAAAATGAGTTGAGTGTAAAATGGGAAGCCGATCCAATCCAATCGATGTCCAGCTGAATGGGTTTGGTTAAAATTACCTTTCTCTATGTCATTACCTATTAGTAAAGGAACTAACAAAGGTTGACTCTCTAATCAGTTGGAAATACCTGTAAATGTCCATGGGTTATTTTCTACTTCAACTGTAGCAGGTTAATAGAATTGCCCAGAATTCTGAGGATCGGGTAATCTCAAAGTGATTACCCTGAACAGGATATTTTCCTCTATTTCAGTTTGTAATATCATTGTACTGTATACATCAGTAAAATGTAAATTGTTAATGGTGTGGTAACATCAACAGAATCTCTTGCATCTTCTAAATGATGGAGCTAATAGCCATTTGCCTTAAGATAGCTTTGCCAGTCTCCTGATTTTTCCGGTTTCCTGATTTACCAGGATGTTGCCTGGGCTGTTTGAGATGCATAAAATTATGAAGGGCATATAGGGTTGGGGTGAGTCAGGATGGGAAATGCAGGGTTAGGGTTGGGGGTGGGTGTGGGTGTGGGTGGGGTACTCTTCAGGGAGTTAGTGCGGATTTGATAGGCAGAATGGCCTGCTTCCACACTGTAGATTCAATGATTCTATAAACAGGGTAGTCATGATGAAACCTTTTCCTTTGGTAAAGGGATCAATGGCTGGGGGCATAGATTTCAGGTAAGAGGCAGAAGGTTTAGAGGAAATGTGAGGAAAGCCTTTTCACTCAAAGGGTGATGGGAACCTGGAAATCACTGCCTGTAAGATTGGTAGAGGCAGACACCCTCATTACAATTAAAAAAGTATTTAGATGTGCACTTGCAAAGGCAAGGCTTACAAGGCTATAGGCCAAGTACTGGAAAATGGGATTCGAATAGTCACATTTTTTTTTTGACCAGCATAGATGCGATAGGCCAAATGACTTTTTTCTGTACTGCAGATCCCTATGACTCTATGCCTCTCAGTAATGCATTTTAAGGAAGGAGAGAGAAACAGAGCAAATGACAGAAGAGAACAGGGTGAATTAGAATCAATAAAAACCAAAAGAATTGCAGATGCTGGAAATCAGAGACAAAAACAGAAGTTACTGGAAAAGCTCAGCAAGCCTGGCAGCATCCGTGGAGAAAATTGAAGTTAACATTTTGGGTCTGGGGAAGGGTCACTGGAACCAAACCTTTAACTCTGATCTCTCTACATAGATGCTGCCAGAACTGCCGAGCTTGTCCAGCAATTTCTGATTTTGTTTCTGGATTAGAGTCACATTAGAAGCAGAAATATAATTGAAGAGAAGGGAAGAAATATTGAGACAGCGAGAAAGAGAAATGAAAAATAAAAATAATGTTAAGAAATTTGATTTGAAAAATCTCCAGGAACAATTTACCGCCTGCCAGTGTACGATTCTTTAGTTTCAGTTGTTTCTTATTTTATACCTTCAAGGTTGAGCTTCATATCAGGATTATAAATCACATCATACAGATGAAATACCATCTCTAAATATTTGCAGCAGGATTCATTCATATGTTCAATAAACATCCAGAAATTCTTCAACATTTATGAGTAGTCTTATGGTACATTTCCATTTACGTGAGGTTAAAAGTAGAATGGCACAAATCATTCGTTTCTCTCTCCTCTACAAACTGCTAGTCTTTTCATACATTAATAATGATGGTTGCCATGAGTTCAGTATTATTTTTCCAGCATTTCTCGACTATTTTCAGGGTTAAAATGCGTAATAATTTTTAGTAATGGGGATCTATACTCTTAATTCAGTAATTTAATTGGTGTGTTTATTTATTTAGCAGGCTTGTAATAATGGTAAATAAATGTTATTCTCAGCAATTATGATTACAGTTAAATTTTTCCAACCTGTTCTGTTACAAGCAAATTTCTGCATAAAATTTGCATTTTAATACGTTTTTCAAAAGAGGAAATCAAGTTGCAATTTTTGCTGATATCATATGTTATGAATTGCAACATGAATCATTCACATAAAGGAGTTTAATAATGGGTTTTATACATGGAGAGCTCTTCAACTAGATCAATTGGTGCCAAACCAAGGTAAAAGTAGACACTTTCACAAAATCACAGATTTAATAATGCAAAAATCAGAACCTACTGTCAGATATTTAAATCCAACTGTGGAGATTATTCCAGCCGTAAATCCAATCAACAGACTTCCATAAGGGTAGATCATCATGTCAGCAGAGGTCCCAGCAGCTACACCACCTGCCAGAGTAGCATTTTGTATGTGGACCTGCACAAAGGAAAGCAAGCACCAGCTTCATTTGAGAAACATCAAGTCAAAATTTGCTTGACATGCTAGAATCAGCATAATTTGTAAGAATCAGTCAGAATAAAGAGTTGCTTCAAACACTGTCATCTTGGAAGGTGTGCCTGTCAGAATTAATTTTCTTTGATTGGATAATGTCAAAAAAATAAATTAAACCCACAGAAATGTAAATACGTATTTCACCATGAATTGGATTAAAAATTATATGGTGGTGCACAACCATTTAAATTCTTTATACAGATTTAATTACCCTACAAATTAGGGTGAACATTGATTTGTTTAAAAAATGTTAGCCGCTGTGCGCACTGCCTCATCATGTGTGTTAATGCTCAGTGAAAATTAAAAACTATCAATGCTACATTTAATGTCTAACTGAAGTCCAACAGAAAGATATCGGATGGAAAATTTCATCTTGAATTGTATTACTCTTGTGTTAGAAAATACCACGTGGCCACCCAGATGAAATTCACATCAACAAAATCCTTCCCTTCTCAAATTCCCTAACATTGATATGCAAAGAACAAAGAAAATTACGGCACAGGAACAGGCCCTTCGGCCCTCTAAGCCTACGCCAATCCAGATCCTCTGTCTAAACCTGTCACTTATTTTCCAAGGATCTGTATCCCTCTGCTCCCTGCCCATTCATGTATCTGTCTAGACACATCTTAAATGATGCTATCGTGCCCGCCTCTACCACCTCTGCTGGCAACTCGTTTCAGGCACCCCACCACCCTCTGCGTAAAGAACTTTCCACGCATCTCTCCCTTAAACTTTTCCCCTCTCACCTTGAAATCGTGACCCCTAGTAACTGAATCCCCCACACTGGGAAAAAGCTTCTTGCTATCCACCCTGTCTACACCTCTCATGATTTTGTAGACCTCAATCAAGTCCCCCCTCAATCTCTGTCTTTCTAATGTAAATAATCCTAATCTACTCATAGCTAGCGCCCTCCATACCAGGCAACATCCTGGTGAATCTCCTCTGCACCCTCTCCAAACTGTCCACATCCTTTTGGTAATGTGGCGACCAGAACTGTATGCAGTATTCCAAATGTGGTTGAACCAAAGTCCTATACAACTGTAACATGACCTGCCAACTCTTGTACTCAATATCCCATCCGATGAATGAAAGCATGCCGTATGCCTTCTTGAGTACTCTATCGACCTGCGTTGCCACCTTCAGGGTACAATGGACCTGAACACCCAGATCTCTCTGTGCATCAATTTTCCCTAGGGCTTTTCCATTTACTGTATAGTTCGCTCTTGAATTGGATCTTCCAAAATGCATCACCTCGCATTTGCCTGGATTGAACTCCATCTGCCATTTCTCTGCCCAACTCTCCAATCTATCTATATTCTGCTACATTCTCCGACAGTCCCCTTCACTATCTGCTACTCCACCAATCTTAGTGTCATCTGCAAGCGTGCTAATCAGACCATCTATTACCTTCCTCCAGATCATTTATGTAGATTAAAAACAACAGTGGTCCCAACATGCATCCCTGTGGAACACCACTGGTCACAGTTCTCCATTTTGAGAAATTCCCTTCCACTACAACCCTCTGTCTCCTGTTGCCCAGCCTGTTCTCTATCCATCTAGCTAGTACACCCTGGACCCCATGCGACTTCACTTTCTCCATCAGCCTACCATGGGGAACCTTATCAAATGCCTTACTGAAGTATATGACATCTACAGCCCTTCCTTCATCTATCAACTTTGTCACTTCCTCAAAGAATTCTATCAAGTTGGTAAGACATGACCTTCCCTGCAAAAAACCATGCTGCCTATCACTAATAAGCCCATTTTCTTCCAAATGTAAATAGATCCTATCCCTCAGTATCTCCTCCAGCAGCTTCCCCACCATTGACGTCAGGCTCACTGGTCTATAATTACCTGGATTATCCTTGCTACCATTCTTAAACAAGAAGACAACATTAGCAATTTTCCAGCCCTCCGGGACCTCACCCGTGCTCAAGGATGCTGCAAAGATATCTGTTAAGGCCCCAGCTATTTCCTCTCTCGCTTCCCTCAGCAACCTGGGATAGATCCCATCCGGACCTGGGGACTTGTCCACCCTAATGCCTTTTAGAATACCCAACACTTCCCCCCTCCTTAAGCCGACATGACCTAGAGTAATCGAGAGACGTAGAGATATGCTGCACTATAGCTAGACAAAAGAATTATCTCAACTCAGCTGATGAAATGCTCGAATTTCTCGGAATTTAGTCTGTAATTAGGCAATTTGAGGGGCAGAAAATTTGGGATTCAATTTTCTCAGCACTTAGTAGGAGCACAGTGACTGTTCATCCTATTACACAATTGCTGAAGAAGCTATAATGGATGGAAGGGCCCCACCTTGTGGTCAATAGTCAAGGTGTTCAACTTCAAGCAAAATAACAATCAAGAATGGAATTTTCCCATTCTCAGTTTCGTCTTTTGTTGAACGAGATTCATAGCGCTAATCTGCTATGGCATAAAGTGAAATTTCTCACACAATCACTTGCTCTTCACCTCACTAATTATGCAACCAGGCTCTTGGACATCTTGCTCAAGGAATCATGTGACCAGAGAAGTGGAAAGCTCTCATTTATGCTGCCGGGCCAGGTGGCAAGTTCCAAACCATTCCAAGGCACAGTAAGCCAGACACTGCTCCTCACACTGTGGTGCTTAATCATCATCATCAAAGACATGATCCTGAAGAAAGGAAAGTTTGCTCTCATATTTCAGTAATTGACCTGGATGGATGGGGGTGGAGGGTGGAAAGGAGGGCAATCCTATTTCCTCTCAACGGCCACAGGAGGTCGTACCATCAGATTCACTAGATTTGGATACAGTTTGCAGCTTGGCTGAGTGTTGTGTTGTGAGTGAGAAATTACACTTAGCAGTGCAGCAAGAAGGTCACTGATCTTCTGCACCCCACTAGGGTAATTATCAGCACCTTCTGTCTGCTAACTCACACTCACAGGTTGGAGTATGTGGTATGCCAGGGCCAGTGGATAGAAAGGAGTTTTGGACTGGGTGGGAGGGGTGATGTCTTCTGACATTACCTTGGAAAGTATTAACGTAACTGAAGCAGAGCCCCCTAAATTCTCCGCCTTTCATAGATTCTTTCAGAATGATCCAGACACAGGGGAATTCCACATTGGAATTTTCAATTTTCCAGGGGATTCCCATGGAGTCTGCTGTCTTTGGGATTCTGCATTGTCCTGGAGCACAACTCCAGTCTGCATGGTCCAATGACTTTGTGGCCATCGGAATATCTAGGTCCATGATAAAATGAATGTATATGGAAGTATTCATTCTCACCATGTCCAATTTTCCTTTCTTATCGACCAAGCTAGACAGAGCATAAGCAGTGAGTACACATGCAGCCAGTGAGAAATAAGTGTTGATAATAGCTCTGTATTGTCCATCTGGGTTTTCCACAATGGCAGAATTGAAGCTTGGCCAAAACATCCACAAGAAGAGAGTACCTGTAAAACATTGAGAAACTTTTAGAACAATCTCTAGTTATTTCAGAGCTTTAAAAATATGATGATGTATGTGATGATTACGAATCTTAAAATTGTTTAAGCTTATAGACTGAAGTTTATACATTTCTGTTATTACATGGAAAATCAAAAAAAATACAAGAGGCACTTTTAGCATTCAACATTACATAATTGTTTAAAATATTGTGCCTCTATCTAAAATCTTCCCTTCCACAAAAAGAAATAAGAATTTATCATTTCAATTCATAAATATTATTTAAATAAACAATTAGTTGGGGTCTAGGTTCAAAACCAGATGGAATAATAATACATTTTGTCCACAGACTATATCAGATGAATTTTGCTGTATCAAATCAGTTCCTAGACAGCAGAAGTTTATTGTACCAAAATCTATCAAATTTTGTAGAAGTTGTCACTAAATTAGCAAACTTGGAAGATTGTAGTGTGGGAAATTAATAAGTACCATGCTGTTATAGTGGATGTTGCTCTTCAGAAGGTTGGATTGTGATATATTATTAGGATAAGGACAGAGGGCAGTCAATTCTGCATGTAATCTGCGGGCTAGATTGTCATGATCCCAATTGGGGCCAAACCGAGGTAGAACTCAAAAAAATAGGCTCTAACCAAGCTGGCCAGATATCTTGCATGGTTTCTCACCCTTGGCCACTTTCACAAAGGAAGGAGAGGAAACAAAAGCTTCAGAACCCACCTGCCCCTTTCTAGGAGACAAATGAAAGTTTTGTGGGCTTATTGAGAGCCTGCTCCAGGATTTTTAAAAAAAAATTCAGTCTTTAGCAGCTGTTGGATTTTGAACCAGCTACATGGAGATGTGAAACATGGATTGGAGGTTGGAAGAGTTTAAAAGATAAGTAGGATGCTTTCATGTCCTTTACAGTTCTTCGTGAAACTTTGCAGCATGTGTGTTCAACAACATGTGTTATGACTGGAAGAAGTAACTTCTTCATTGCTCTTTAGGCAACATATTTGCCAAGCTAGTATTTCTGTCAATTGGTAATCAGTCAAATAAAACATCAATGATGTAAGTGTAAGGAAGTCTTCGATGAATTAAAAATTTCATCCAATTGGACAAAAAGATAAAGAACACTTCAGACTATTGAAAGTGCAGCCTGGCATGATAATCAGGTACAAATGCTTTATCATTTCCAATTGCTTTTATGTATTCTGGCTAGGTAGCTGTTAAGATGGCAGTTCTGAAGTCAGAGATTGAATTTTTCAAATTGTTGACAAAATTTTTGTTGTTGAGGAGATTCCTGGCTCCTGGTCTGCCATAACGCATGTCAACTTTTCTAACACAGTTGTTTGCTCTTCATCTCATTACTTCTGCTGCTGGCCTCTGGCACCTGTCTCATGGGATTGTTCGTGAGGGGAGATCAAACTCCTCTGATAATTCAAATTGAAACACATGTCCCCAAATTGTTACAGTGGGAATAGAGATCCCCTCTAAAAATTAGAACCGAAACACCCAGAGAAGCTTGCTTTACCTCGCCTAATCCTTTAAACAGTTACGAAGAAGGGGAGGTTAAACGAAAGAAAATCCCTGATATTCACTTTTTAACTAACTAGTAACAATTTACTTATTTAACCCAAACAGTGAACAAATTAATAGGACCACTAACAAATCAAACAATTCCCTCTAACTCCTAACTAATCCTTAACTGATCAAAATTCTACTGGTATGCTATTTCAATAAACACAAGACCCAAAGTGTTGATTTTCTGAAGGAGGGTCTAGGCCCGAAATGTCAGCCTTCCTGCTCCTCTGATGCTCCTTGGCCTGCTGTGTTCATCCAGCTCTACACCTTGCTATCTCAGATTCTCCAGCATCTGCAGTTCCTACTACCTCTGAAACAATTTTAACCCCACTGCGAAGCATCTTCTAAGGATGCCTACCCTGAAGAAGTTACCCTCCTCCCTCCAGAAAAACCTCAGTGGATCTCTCTCCCACTGCAATTCTCTCGTAATCTCTTCGACCTTGAAACTGCTCGACCACATCCTGAAGCAAACCAGGTACTACAGCCACATCACCTTTCTTAGTACCTGCCTACGGAACCAGATTATCCCCAATGGACTACAGTCCACATTCAGGCCTTCCCAATTTGGCCCCAACCGTGACAATGTCTACATTCAGAACATTGAGATCCTTCAGAAGCATTTCTCCCTGCAACTCCTGAAACACACACTCGCAGCAATGCGCCGGCATCTCCTGGCACTACAATCAAGCCTATCCCAGCTCAGAGCCTCCCTCTCCCAGACCTGCAAAGGACCTCTCCTGTTTTTTATTCTTCATAGGATCCACAACCTGAACTCACAATTCTACTCAGCTTTATTGGACACTAAAAACCGTAAGTATAGTAAACTTACTGGTGCCTGCCACCCAAAACAGGCTTCCTCCACCTCCCAAATCCCCAACCCTACCTAGGACCTTCCCCACAATGTGCCCGCCACCATTGGCCATGTGGCCACTGTCGGAGCACCCACAGATAACAGATTTCTGAAGAAGGGTCTAGGCCCAAAACGTCAGCCTTCCTGCTCCTCTGATGCTGCCTGGCCTGCTGTATTCATCCAGCTCTACACCCTGCTATCTCAGATTTAAATTCAATTGGCTTTCAATCACTAAGTGCTTAGTTTAAATTAATTGGCTGATTCCGGCTCGTTGCCAAAACATCAAAACACAGCCAATTGATACATGTTTCCATTTTAGAACTGGCTGTACATCTTCAACTACATGCAGACACTTGTTTTTTCTTTATAAGTCTTTAAGTTTAGAAAGCATTTTATCTCTTTAACTATTTTTTAACAAACAAATTCTAGCTTCCTGCCTTCCAATTCATGATTACTCTACACAACTTCGTTACAAGATTGTGAGGCAGAAGCGCTCGTGACTGCGAAGGACTTTGTGACAGTCACATAACATCACTGCAAGCCAGCAATTGTCTCTCTGAAACATTGTCTCCCGGTGTCAGGGATGAAATATGATTCAGAAATGTTAATCCCCAGTGAGAGTTTTAAATTAGTACTGGATTAGATTTGTTTATCCAATAAGGAGGCAATAAGTGCAAACCAGGTAATGGTCATGACCACTCAAGGCCATCATTTTTGATGCTCACTCTTGCAAAAAAAAGACTTGTCAATGAATTGAAATTTGATCCAGGTCAGTGGCATTTCCGAGTCAGTGGATGCATGATTAATATAATTGCCCCAAGCAAGATCACACATTCAAACAATTCTATTCTCTCCAGAGAAAAACAATTAACACCTACTCTGGAGCACAGTCTCTTGAGCTTTCTGTATTGACGTCAAGAGTGTAGATAGTGCTTAAAATTTTGCTTGGCTAGCCCAAATATAATGAAATGAAAAATACATATGAAATCTGCTCTATTGAGAAGTCATTAGTTAAAATAATGACCTCATGATTAGAAAGGTCTTATTCCTGCATCTGAAGAAATGTGTGTGTTTAAATAAAGTGCTGTAAATGCATCAGCAATAACTGAACTGAGAGATATGAAGAAGCAAAGAAGTTTAGGAAGGTTTTTCCAGGGCTTTGGACCTAGACACCTGAAGACACGACCACCACTGTGGGATAGGGGAAGTGGGGATAAATATAAGGCCGGTATTTGAAGAACACAGATTACATCAAGCAGGTAGGTCTGGAGGAGATTACAGGGATTGGGAGGGATGAGGGCATGAAGACTTGAACAAGAGTATGAGAATTTTCAAATGAATGCAACAAAGCTGGGTAGGAATGTAACACGAGACAGAGGTAGGTCGGTAGGTACATAGATCAGAAATAGTCTGGTTAGTACACGCTTGCATTTTATATTCTAGGGATCTGCTACTAATTTCTAATATAGTTGCTGTGTGTAATACATTTTTGCTTACCAATCATAGCAAGCAAGTCCGAGTGATACACAGATCCTTCTTTATCATGGTCACCTTGCAATCCTGGTCTGTAGAGGACACGACTGACAGCAAGACCAAAGTATGCACCAAAAGCATGAATAGTCATCGATGCACCAACATCTTTGGCCTGTAAAATACCCAAATAACGTTTGTCATTTTACCTTAGTTAGTGAAGATGCGTAAAACGCTATAAAAAGCTATATTTGCACCCCTAGCTCATTGCCAGATCCTTAAGAAATCAAAACTGAAACCGTTGTAAGTATTCAGGTCAGGCAACATCTGCAAAGAAAGAAAAAGCTACAGTTGTTGGTCTCATTAGACATCCTTTCACAGATGCTACCTGGCCTGCTGAATATTTCCAGCATTTTTTGTTTTTAATTTCAGGTCTCCACGATCCACTGTATTTTGCTTTTATCTTAAGAATTTTTACCAGTTTTGTCATTGTGTATTTGCATATAATCTAGCACCTTTCATAATATTCTTCATTGAACTGTAGCAAGATCTTGCGCAGCTAAAAGCAAATCTGCTTAACTATGACCAAGCTAACCCCTTGGAATTGCTATCCAATTAATCTCATCCCCTGCCCTTTCCCCACCACAGCATTTCTCCCCTTTAAGAATCAATCTAATTTCCTTCAGCAAATTGGCATTGAAATGGCTTCCAACACTCCTTCAGCCATTCCTTTTTTTGCCTCATGTTATTTTGTCAATTGTCTTACATCTGTGGCTGTCTTAATGCTGATCACCAACCTTCCTGTAACAGGAAACAATTTTTCCTTATTTACATTAGCAAAATCCATCTCAATACCTTCATAGAACTTCCCTTAATCTTCAATGATTCAATCAGGACAGCACAATTTTCTCTCATTTCTGAAGTTCTCTATCCCTGAAATATTCTTGTACATTCCCTACGCTCTGTCTCTAAGAACTTAAGATCCTTTTCCTGAAGTGTGTTTCTCAGAATTATGCCAATATGTAAAACGTGGCTTAATCAATGGAAAGAAACTAAGCTAACATTTTGAGTCTAGATGACTCTTCATTAGAGCTCTGCTGAAGAGGCATCTAGACTCAAAATGTTAGCTTGCTTTTTCTCCCTTTGTTGCTGCCTGACCTGATGTGATCTCTAGCATTTTTAGTTTCCAGTACAGATTGAAGCATCTGCAGTAATTTGCTCCTACACTGTAGGTTAATCAATGATTATTAAATGTTCAGCGCTTTTTATCTCTGCCTTTAAAGTCAAAGATCCCTTTTTTAGCAGTCTTCTCAAATTGTCCTGCCCTGCTTCAAAGATTTGCGTGTTTACAGCTGTCTAAAATTGTACCTTGTGTTTTACTGTGTCTTTACTTTCTTCTTACCAAATATATCACTCAATTTAAACCAGTAAGTGTTAAACAGAAGGAAGGTAAAACATTTTTTTAAAAATTAAAAGTACACCAAAAGGAATTCTTAAATGAAGTAATTCCTTCCAAATCATTTGTTCAACTGATATCAAGGCAATGCTATTATCTGAGAATTTTTCATGATTCAAATGAAATTTTGATGGATTTTAAATTTTGCTGTAGTTATCCATAACACAAAATGATCCCTGCAGATCTGCAGATGGGGTCTATAATATCATCTAGGCTGCAGAAGTGGTTATGCATGAACAGGTGGTGTCAATATGCCAGGATGTGTCTGCACATCCACCACTGATAATGCTGCTTTCAATACATGCAGTACCTCACAACGTCAGCAGGAGAACATGAATAGACATTCCCCACCAAGTCTATCGCAACTGCATATATGCTGCTGATGTCACAACACTCGATTTCAAAAATAGAGCATATCGTAAGGATCTACATTGTTCCATTGGATCAACTGTATTTGGAAAGGCAAAGACTAATTAGGGATAGTCAGCATGGCTTTATGCATGGGAAATCATGTCTCACTAACTTGATTCAGTTTTTTGAAGAAATAACGAAGAATATTCATGAGGGCAGAGCGGTGGACGTAATCTATATGGCCTTCAGTAAGGTGTTCGACAAGGTTCTTCATGGTAGACTGGTCAGCATGGTTAGATCACATGGAATACATGGAAAACTAGCCATTTGGAAACAGAACTGGATTGAAGGTACAAGACAGAGGGTGGTGGTGAAGGGTTGCTTTTCAGACTGGAGGCCGGTGACCAGTGATGTGCCACAAGGATTGGTGCTGGGTCCCACTGCTTTTCATCATTTATAAAAATGATTTTGATGTGAACATAGGAGGTATAGTTAATAAGTTTGCTGATGACACCAAAGTTGGAGGCGTAGTGGACAGTGAAGAAGGTTACCACAGAGTACAACAGGACCTTGATCAGACAGGCCAATGGGCTGAGAAGTAGCAGATTGGGTTTAATTTAGATAAATGTGAGGTGCTGTATTTTGGAAAGGCAAATCAGGGCAGGACTTATACACCTAATGGTAAGGTCCTGGGGAGTGGTGCTGAACAAAGAGACCTTGGAGTGCAGGTTCATATTTCCTTTAAAGTGGAGTCCCAGGCAGATAGGATAATGAAGAAGGCATTTGATATACTTGCCTCTATTGGTCAGTGCATTGAGTATAGGAGTTGGGAGGTTATGTTGAAGCGATATTACAGGACATTGGTTAGGATTCTTTTGGAATACTGCATGCAATTCTGATCTCCCTGCTATTTGAAGGATGTTGTAAAACTTGAAAGGGTTCAGAAAAGATTCACAACGATGTTGCCAGGATTGGAGGGTTTAAGCTAAAGGGAGAGGCTGAATAGGTTGGGGCTTTTTCCCTGAAGCGTCGGAAGCTAAAGGGTTACCTTATAGAGGTTCATAAAATCATGAGCAGCATGGATAGGGTTAATAGACACGGTATTTTCCCTGGGGTGGGAGAGTCCAAAGCTAGAGGGCATAGGTTTAAGATGAAACAGGAAAAATTTAAAAGGGACCTAAGGGCAACATCTCCATGCAGAGGGTGGTGAGTGTATGGAATGAACCGCCAGGCGAAGCGGTGGAGGCTGGTACAATTACAACATTTAAAAGGCATCTGGATGGGTACATGAATTGGAAGTGTTTAGAGGGATATGGGCCAAATGCTGGCAAATGGGACTAGATTAAGTTAGGATATCTTAATTGAGTTGGACCAAAGGGTCTATTTCTGCGCTGTACACCTCTATGACTTATGGCTCGGACTGGGCCTGCTGTGTGTAAGGTTCCCAAAAAATGGCTTCTCTTACCATTGCTTGTTTAGAGTTATGTTCAATAATACCTGTTGATGTTTACTCACCCGAATGTAGACCTGATCTTACTAGCTGATAATAAACGATCAGTACTCTCACAGAACCAGAAGTGATCGGAGAGTCAGAAGTTAAAGTGAAATCCAGTGGCAACACCATGCTAAAGGTGAAGGACAAGGCCATCTCAGCAATCTAACCATGGAGGAGGTTGACAACCAACCAGCAGACTTTATCGTCAAACCGATCACTAGACCAGTCTGTCAACCAACACAGATAGTATTATCGGAAACAGATTTCAAATTAAATAAAGAATTCTGCCCTAATCCCAGACCAGCTAACAAGAATCATTGATAACATAGTGTGGAGCTGGAGGAACACAGCAGGCCAGGCAGCATCAGAGGAACAGGAAAGTTGACATTTCGGGTCGGGACCCTTCTTCAGAGACCCATTTATCCAAGTGTTCTCTGTTCCTTCAAGTCTACACTGTGTTATCTCTGACTCTAGCATCTGCAGTTCTTACTATGTCAAGAATCAAATCATTGTAGCAGTTGCAGAACCGAAAACATGTGGAAAATGCACCTACCGCCATATTTCAAGATTCCGGAAATGATTCAAAGAAGTTTCAGATGCAGGGAGTAGGCCCTGCCAACACTGTACAAAGCAATGCTTACAGTCACAACAGTCTCTTAAAATTACAAAAAAAAGGAAATGTAGGGTCACCACCTTTTAAAGCAAAGCTGAACAGCAGACCTTTTTTTCCCTTGGTGAATTTACAGAATGGGATAGTCAATATTGGAGTGCTAATAATGCTGTCAATGGCTACCACACTCACTTCAGATTGGTCACAGAAGCTGAAGTCACTGTTTTGCCATTCAGACTTCAATGAGTGTGGAGGGTTAACCGTAGCCTTTACCCAATTGTAACACTCAGGTGGAACCAACCTCAAGGTCAAATGCAAGGTGACCTTCAGCAACGTCAAGGCACAAGACAATGACATTGTTGAAACCCTTTATTTTATCTACAACCAGCCATATTCACTGCTCAGCAGGACAGCTTGCCGAAACCTCAACTGTATCTTTAAGGTAGACTCAATTATCAATCAGAAAGCATCAAATAAATGTTAATCAACTATAAAGTACTTTAAAGGCCTTGATGAAATTGTACTCTGAGCACCATACCACAATGATGGCTGAAGCTATCTACCTGTTGTAGTTACGTGCTACAAGCCATCTGCATGTTCATGCACCCAGAAAGGTTTCACACTCACTTAAAGTCAAAGTTGAAATTCAGATTGAGCTCATGCCCTGGAAACAAATTATTTAAAAACTTATACAGCCAACTATCTGGTGTTTAGTGATGGTATCAGTTCCCAAACTGAATGGGTGCATTGGAATTTATCTTGACTTAACATACCTGAACAAGCTCCTTCAATGAGAGCTAAATCGGGGCCTAGGAAGCAATAATCTGAAACCCAGAGTGCTTAAGTAAGTGGTCCTAGAAATATTGGCAGTTATCTTCCAAAACTCTTTAGATTCTGGACCAGTCCCTATGAATTGGAGGGTAGCCAATGCAATCCCACTATTGAAAAAAGGAGGCAGACAAAAATCAGGGAATTAGGCCAGTTAGCCTGACATCAGTGATGGGGACATTGTTCAAATCCAGTATAAAAGATTAAATAGCAGAACATTTGGAAAACAGTGAACAGGACTGAAAAGAATTAGCATAGATTTAACAAAAGGGAAATCATGCTTGACAAATCTATTGTGAATTATTAAGGATGTAACTAATAGAGTTGACAATGTAAACCCAGTGAATATGGTTTCTTTGGTCTTCCAGAAGGTTTTCAATAAGGTTCCACATGAAAGATAAGCATGAAAAATTAAAGCACTAGGGACTGGAGGGTAGTATACTGACGTGGATAAAGAAGTGATGGCAAAGAGGAAACAAACAGCAAGAAAAAAGGAGGCTTTCTTCTGAGTGGCAAACAGTGAACTGGGATCAGTGCTTGGACCCCAGCTATTCACAATATATATTAATCATTTAGATGAAGAAACTAAATATATTCCGGAGTTGAGAGGGTTGGCTCATGAGAAGAGATTGAGTAGACTGGGGTTATACTCATTGGAGTTTAGAAGAATCGGGAGGATCTTATAGAAACATATTAAATTATGAAGGGAATAGATAAGATAGAAGCAGGGAGGAGTTTCCGCTGGCGGTTGAAATGAGAACTAGGGGGCATAGATTCAAAATAAGGGGGAGCAGGTTTAGGACTGAGTTGAGGAGGAACTTCGCCATCCAAAAGTTTGTGAATCTGTGGAATTCCCTGCCCAGTAAAGCAGTTGAGGCTACCTCAATGAATATTTTAAAGACGAAGGTAGATAGAATTTTGAACATTAAAGGAATTAAGAGCTGGTGGGTAAGTGGAGCTGAGTCTGTGAAAAGATCAGCCATGATATTATTTAATGGTGTAGCAGGCCCAATGGGCCACATGGCTACTCCTGCTCCTATTTCTTATGTTCTTATGTAAAATCTCTAAGTTTGCAGATGACACAAAGCTAGGGAGAGGGTGAACTATGAGAAGAATGCAGTGATGCTTCAGTGTGATCTGGACAAATGTAATGGGCAAATGCATGGCAAATCAAATATAATATGAATAAATGAATAATATGAATAAATATGAGGTTATCCACTTTCGTATTAAATACAGGAAGGCAAATTGTTATCTGAATGCCAATAGATTGGGAAATGGGGAAGTGGAAGAAGACTTAAATGTCCTTGTACTCTAGTCACAGAAGGTAAGGATGCAGATGCAGCAGGCAGTGAAGAAGGCAAATGGTATGTTAGGCTCTGTAGCAAGAGGATTTAAGTACAACAGCAGGGATGTCTTGCTGCAATTGCACAATTGTACAATTGTAAGACCACACCTGGAGTATTGTGTGCCGTTTTGGTCTCCTTATCTGTGGAAGGATATTCTGGCAATGGAAGAAGTGCAACAACGGTTTACCAGACTGATTTTTGGGA
Organism: Ginglymostoma cirratum; assembly: GCA_024137785.1. Taxonomy (NCBI): domain Eukaryota; kingdom Metazoa; phylum Chordata; class Chondrichthyes; order Orectolobiformes; family Ginglymostomatidae; genus Ginglymostoma; species Ginglymostoma cirratum. The sequence goes on from JAHRHZ010000073.1 coordinate 23,016,385, forward strand.
TGATAGGACTAAAATATGAAGACAGAGTGAATCGATTAGGGCCATATTTACTGGGACTTGAAAGAGTGAGGGAGATTTCACAGAAAACTTTCAATTCTGATAGAAGTCGACAGGGTACATGCGAAAGATGTTCATGATGAGTGGGGAGTCTAGAACTAGAGGCCATAATCTAAGAAAATGGGGTAGGCCATTTAGGACTGAAAACTATCCAGAGAGTGGTGAGCCTGTGGAAAGTGGTTGATTGATTGATTGATTGATTGATTGGTTGAATGTCACATGTACTGGAGTACAGTGAAAAGCTTTGTTTATGAGCAGTACAGGCAGATCATAGTAAGCAAGGAAATATAAATCAAAGGTTGTAAAAATCTTAGATGGAGGCATATAGGTTATATTGCTCACAGCGTGCGCTAGGCGAGATCAACGTTAGCAAGATCAGGATTGTTTGAGGCTAGCAAGCCCATTTATCAGTCTGACAATGGCCAGGAAGAAGCTGTTTCTGAACCTGCTGGTGCATGTGTTCAAGCTTCTGTATCTTCTGCCTGACAGAAGAGGTTGTAGGAAATCATTACTGGGATGCGTTGGGTCGCTGATGATGCTGGCATCCTTTCTGCAGCAATGAGCTGTGCAAATGGAGCTCATGGATGGAAGGTTGGCTTCTGTGATGGTACGGGTGGTGCACATAACAGTCCTGGGCAGAACATTTGCCATTCCAGGCCGTTATGCACCAATACAGTATGCTTCCAATGATACATCCGTAGAAGTTGGTGAGGGTCTCAATGCACATGCCAAATTTCCTGAACTGCCTGAGGAAGAAGAAGCGTTGTTGTCCCTTCTTGACCATTGCATCTACAAGGGAAGTCCAAGGCAGGCTGTCGGTTATCATCATTCTGAAGAACTTGATGGTCTCCACCCTCTCAACCTCAGTTCCGTTGATGTAGATGGGGGCGTGTTCTCCTCCTTTCTTTCTGAAGTCAATGATCAGTTCTTTTGCCGATATTGAGAGAGATTTTGCTCTCATTGCACCACGTCACCAAGTCCTCTATCTCCCTTCTGCATTTTGACTCGTCATTGTTAGACGTTGAATAGTTTCAAGGAGGTAGATATAGTTCATAGGGCTAAAAGGATCACATTTATGGGTAGAAAGTGGAAACAGAGTACTGAGCTGAATGATCAGACATGATCATATTGAATGGCAGAGCAGGCTTGAAGGACTAAGTAGCCTACCCCTGCTCCCAAAACAGATCCACAGCAGACAGAAGCCATCAAGACATTTCCATCTCATAGGAATATCATGGAGGTCAGTGGTTTTTGTGATTGCAGAACTAGGCAGGAAATTTCTTACCCCTCTTAGCCTAAGCTAATGAATCTCTCAGACAACTTTTGAAGCATTTTAGTTTTGTCTCTTAAAATTCAAGCATACATACCTGCAGGACTGAAGTGACCAAGTGCTCATTACAAGCAAATATGGTAATCTCGAGAAGAGTCATAATCAGCAGTTGGATTGGACTGGTCTTCCCCAAGACAGCACCAAATGAAATCAGGGCAGTTGCTGTGCTGAAGTCTGCATTAATTAAACTACACAACAAAAACATTTAAATTACTTTCCACTGTTTGTTTTCTGAATTCAGTTCAATGGTTAATTAATACAATTGGCAACCAATAGTTACAACTGACCTCAAAACACTCAATTGTTGTGCATCTATAATCAATGGAATTTAAAATATTTCTGTTCAATTTCATGACCAGTGTAGTTTTCAATATATTAGCTAATAGTTACCTGTGGCTGATCAGGAATGCCGATGTGAATTATTAGATTTCAGATTAGTTGATAAAAGATAATAATAGATACCATCATTTGGGATTTTATCCTGTTCCATATGTAGTGGAAAGCTACAAGTAATAAAACAACCTTAAATAATACCTGAAATGCAAAAGAATAACTGCCATGGAAAATTGAAATGTAATATTTTTGTTTGTCACTGTTTTTTGTGAGACTGTGGTTGGGACAATTTGCATACCAGGAAAGAGAAAAGCAATTTTTACTATTTTTCTAATCTATGTTTTATTTATATATACAATACACCCCTTATAAGGCTTTTTAAAAAATTAGTTTCAACTTCGATTTGAGCTATTTCTTTTATCTTTCTGCAAATTATGAAAGAAAATCAAATAATTATAATACAGACTAAAACTGAAATAATAAGGGTAGATTTCTCTATTCTAGTGACATTGTCATATTGCGAATTCAGGTGCCGCGTTCAGGGCAAAGACTCGTCAGAAATTCTTAGCCCCTAATTTCATATATGAGATGACAGAAGTTAAGCATGCAGTTAATCAATAAAAGGTTAAATATACCTGGAAATGTCAACTTTGATTTTTCCATCTTTTAAATGGTGCAGCCAACCTTGCATCAGAGTGCCCCACTGAAGACCAAATGCAGCAATGAGTAAATTAAATCCAACACTGCTGAATCCATACTTCTTCAAGAAGGTCATCAGAAAGCCAAATCCAACAAAAATCATTACATGTACATCCTGGAAACCTGAATAAGAAATATATATAACTTATTATTATCATTGGCTCATCCAAAACACTATATAGAAAGTAGGGGGCTGATTTTCCCAAATTTCGGCATGTGACTGCGGTTTACGATTAGCATATTCAAATACATTGGTCCTGGTCATTAGCTTCAGGGCTCTGTGGTTATTGTCAGGGAGTAGCAGTGAAAAGACAGCTGTTCCTAAGATCCATTGGATAATCTGGATACAGATCACTGCTTCCCTTTTGAGGGTGCTCAGGCTGGTTGCTAGATCCTGACTCTCCAGTTTGAAGAATTCCTGTGAACCAGGAGGAACTCTTCGAAATGTTGGCTAAGTTGCAAGGAGCTTTACTCTCCACTTAAATTGCTCCATGTGTTCTGAAACTCCTTGATACTCATATTGACAATGTCTGTACCAGAAAATGAAAAATAAGAGATTATGAAGTAGCACTGAATGCATCGTAACACAACAAATTGGAAAAGAAATTGTTTCCATAATGCTATGATTATTTACAAAGAAGATAAATTGTTAATAAACACAAGGATGTTTTGGAGAGGGTGCAGAATATTCTCAAAGGTGGGAGGAATCAGCAAGAGGTCATTGAATACATTGGAATCAATGATACAGGAAGAGAAAAGGACGAGGCTCTGATGAGAGAATAGAGGAAACTAAGCAGGAGGTTAAAAAGTCAGTCCTCGAGCGTTGTGATATCTGGATCACTCCTAGTGCCAAGTGCTAGATTAGGAATAGCAGGATAGAGCAGATGAATGCGTGGCTGAGGTTCTGGTGCAGGTGAGAAGGATTTACATTTTTGGGTCATTGGAATCTATTCTGGGGTAGAAGTGACCTATTTAAGAAGGACAGGTTGCACGTGAATTGAAAGGGGACTAATATACTGGGAGGGAGATTTGCTAGAACTACACGAGAGGATTTAAACTAGTTAGGTGGTGTTGGTGGTGAGGGGTGGGGAGAGTGGGGAGGGGTTGGGGGGAGCGACCCACAGATAGTGAGAAAAGCGATCAGTCTGAGGCTGGACCAGTTGGGAAAAGGAACAAGTCAAACAGTCAAGGCAGTCAGGAGCAAAGTAGAGAATGAGGTAGGACTGATAAATTAAACTGCATTTATTTCAATGCAAGGGGCCTGACAGGTAAGGCAGATGGACTCAGGGCATGGTTGGGAACATGGGACTGGGATATCATAGCAATTACAAGAGATGTGGCTTAGGGATGGACGGGACTGACAGCTAAATGTTCCAGGCTATAGATGCTATAGAAAGGATAGAAGGCAGGGTGGGGGATGCGAAGGGCAAGAGAGGAGGGAGAGTGGCATTTTTTATTAGGAAAAACATTACGGCCACAGTTAGGGAGGATTCCGGGGAGTGTGTCCAGTGAAGTTATTTGGGTAGAACTGAGAAATATGAAAGTCATGATCACCTTATTGGGGTTGTACGATAGACATCCCAATAATCAACAGGAAATTGAGAAGCAAATTTTTTAGGAGATCTCAGTTATCTGTAAGAATAATAGGGCATTAATGGGAGGGGACTTTAATTTTTTAATCATAGGCCGAGATTGCCATAGTGTTAAGGGCTTGGATAGAAAGCTGTTTGTTAAGTGTGTACAAGAAAGTTTTCTTATTCAGTATGTGCAAGTATCTGCTAGAGAAGGAGCATGCTGCTGCATTGCATTATGTCTACACCGTTGACTGCTTATTGCTGGCAACCATGACAGTTGCGTGGCTTTCTGTCTGTGTAAAAATGAAAGAAAGCAATACCAAAAAGAAAGCACATGCAACATGTCTTAATGATTACCACCCAGGAGCTCTGACCTCCATAATCGTAAAGCACTTTGAGAGGCTGATCATGACATCAACTCTAGCCTCCCAGCCTGTTTTGATCCCCTGCAATTTGCCTACCGATGAAGCAGATCCACAGTGGACGCCATTTCCCTAGCCCTACACTCATCCTGGAACAAATGGATAACAAGGACACCTACACAGACTCCTACTCACCAACTACAATTCTACCTTCAACACTATATTCCCCTCCGGACTAACCTCAAAACTCAGACCAATGTCTCAGCTCCCACCTCTGTGGCTGGATCCTCAGCTTCCTGACCCACAGACTGCAGTGAAGATAGACAACTGCACCTCCTCCACAATAACCCTCAAACTGGCACCCCCCCCAAAGATGGATTCTCAGCCTCCTACTGTACTCCCTGTACGCCCATGACTGTTTCATAGAATCCCCCCAGGGTGGAAACAGGCCTTTCGGTCCAACAAGTCCACACCGACCCTCAAAGCATCCCACCCAGACCCATCCCCCTAAAACCCACCTAATCTACACATCCCTGAACACTATGGGCAATTTTGAATGGCTAATCTACCGAGCCTGCACATCTTTGGACTGTGAGATGAAACCGGAGCACCCAGAGGAAACCCACACAGACACGGGGAGAATGTGCAAACTCCACACAGACAGTTGACCGAGGGTGGAATCAAACCCGGGTCCTTGGCGCTGTGAGGCAGCAGTGCTAACCACCAAGCCACTGAGCTGCCCCAACCATGCATTCCCTGACCAGGAAACGAACCCAGGCCGCCGCAGTGAGAGCACCAAACTGTAACTAGACTACCAGGGAAGGTGACAGACAGATAGAGTTACATATTGTCAGAATGGGTGTGGAAACTGACCTCATTCCTCTGAATTACATCACTAATGTATAGCATGCAAATGGTGATATTCAGAAGAATGGGGTCACTGTGTAGAAAACTTCCAAACAAATGCCATCTTCAAGTTTGCTGACGATACCACTGTGGTAGGATGGATAACTAACGACGAGAAGTCAAAATACAGAAATGAGATAGAAGGCTTGGTGTCATGATGAAATGATAATCTCTCTCTCTCAATGTCAGCAAACAAAAGAACTGATCATTGATTTCAGGAAGAAAGAAGGAGGACACACCCCCATCTACATCAAAGGAGTTGAGGTGGAGAGGGTTGAGAGCATCAAGTTCCTAGGAGTGATGATAACTGACAACCTGTCCTGGACTTCCCATGTAGATGTGACAGTCAAGAAGGCACAACAACACCTCTCCTTCCTCAGGCTGCTTTGGAAACTCAGAACGTCCATAACGACCATCACCAACTTTTACTGATGCACTACAGAAAATATACTATCCAGGCGCATAACCGTCTAGTATGGCACCTGCTGTGCCCAGGACCATAAGAAACTACAGAATGTTGTGTGCACAGCTCAGACCATCACAGGAGCCAACCTCCCACCCATGGACTCCATTTACACCTCTTTGCCTTGGAAAGGCTGCCAACATCATCAAAGAACCCTTCCAGCCTAATAATGCTCTCTTACAACCTCTTCCGTCAGGCAGAAGATACAGAAGCTTGAACACAATCATCAACAGGTTCAAGAATATCTTCTTCCCTGCCATTATGAGACTGATAAATGGACTCTCTAACTTCAAATAATGTTGATCCTGCTAATGTTGATCTTGCTTTGCGCACCTCCTGTGCAGTTTAACCTGTATGCCTTGGCCTGTCTAAGCACCCTATGATGTGTATGTCCTTGATTGCTATGATCTGCCTGTATTGCTCACAAAACAAAGGTTTTCACTGTACTTAGATACACGTGACTAAAATAAATCAAATCAAATCAATGTCAAGGCATGCTGTGAGCATCCAAGTAAGTGCAAGGTGTGTATGAGCACTAAGCTAAAATAGTTGAAGTGTCCCCATGTCGGTGTATGAAATGAGTGTGTCCCTGCTGGAAGAGCAACCTAGCAGGTGTATTCCAATCTGTCCATGAGTTTAAAGTTCAGCAAATTGCTGGAGTGTTTTATTGGTTTGTCTGAGATCGACCATGGTGATGTGGTGAGGTTGGTGCTTAGCCAATGCCATCTTGGGCAGAAGAAGGGTCAAGGAGCTACTGCCCGTAGCACTTCAATGAGGTGCTGGGGAACGGTGGTCAACATGAAAGCCTGAAGAAGCCGCCGGCAAGTTGCACCCTCCAGGCAACCATCTGGAATTTCAAGTCAGGAATTGATCCCATCTTATTTCTCACCAGTATTTGGGGAGATTACAAGCTATAAATAAATGGGGCATGATTAGCTAATAATGAGATGTAAATGCATGAAAATAGAGCCCTGGCTGCTTACTAACAAGGTTCTCATCTAGACATTGAAACTTTAAGGGGAAAGTTTTTTTTCTGTGACATCAAAAATCCAACTTTTTTTTCATTGTCACCGCATTTTCCCAGGTTTCTTACCATTGCTCATATCATTGAGATGCTGGGGATTGCCATAGAAAATGTCTAACATTGCATATGATTCTGTGATTGAACAATACTTGCAGAAAAATATCGAGTGTTCCATAAGAATTACACTAAAAATCAAAATGAGATTATCAGTCAGGCTTGCAATATAGCTCTCTTAGGCTTGCCAGAAGTGACATATTTATTTCCAGAGACCTGTCCTCTGCTGGCAAACAAATTTGTTCAGGCTTTGTGCTTTTGTTAAATGTGGGGATCAATTGCTCCCTGATGTATTCTCCACAGTTATGCTTTTAATTATGAGAGCTGATTTGTCAAAGAAAATTTACTAACAGAACGAACTGAATATTGACAATGTGTATTTAAAGGACATCAATGCTTAACAGAGTTGAACTTTAAGGGTTGCGCAATTTCTCTGCAGATCTGTCGATACATTTTAGAGAAGTTGCAATCAACAGCTTTGTACTAGTTTGTCCACAAGAGGACGCTATGACTTAATTTCTATAGGTTAATCCAGTTTGTAATATAAAGCAGGATGAAGCTGCAATAACTTAAGTTCGACAAAATATTTTGGTTTCTGTTTCATGCCATGAATATATATTTGGCAAAATCATATTACATTTATTTAACAGGTGTCTTTGGGCTGCAGGAAAGATTAGAAGTACTCATCCTACCAAAATATCTGGGAATCTATGTCTGAACCTACTTACATCTTTAAGAAGAAGACAAGTTAATCATAGATAACTGTACATTTCTCAACGACCAATGGATTATTTGATATTATGGTTACACATGATGTACAATTTCACTTTCATAGAAATTAAGTCAGTTTTGAAAACAATATAGTTTGGAAGCTCTACTTCTAGGAATCACGCCAAAAAATTATAATCAAACCTTTCAAGGGTGGAACTACAAAAAATCCCTTCATGCAAAGGGTGATGGAAATTCAGAACTCTCCCCAACAACAGCAACTGATGCCAGACTGGTTAAATTTAAAACTGAGATTGATGGATTTTTATCAGTCAAGTATATCAAGGGATTACAGGGAAAAAAAATGAGTATATAGCTATCAGATTGGTCATGATTTCATGTAATAGTGTAATAGGTTTGAGGAAATAAATGGCATGCTCCTGTTTGGAATGTGGTAGTTTGAAGAAATCCAGTATGCAAAAGGTGTTTTGGTTGGAAAGTATCAATCTAAGTTCAATTTCTAACCTGGAGTTTGCACAGCTCTACGTTGATATTTAAAAGCCGGCCTGAATATGCCATATATTAAGGTAGTTTAGAACAAAGGAAAACATAACATTAAATTATTTTCTTAGCTTAATAATGTTAATAAACTTAGAATATAGGATATAGTTCAGTTCAGCAAAATCCTTTGTCCTGTCCTTCAATTATTTCATCTTAAACATAGATGTTCCAAAATGGATGTACATGACACATGCATTGTGACTAACAATCGCACTGCTAAACAAAAGGAAAATCATTGTTGTAATTTTTTACATTCATGCAGTCAAAGTCATGGATCTTATGGCAATTGTCAATTGAGGCTACTCATTACGTTCAAACTCAAATACCCTCAAATGCCTTTTTACACAGTACAGTGGAATTCCTTTAACCTGGAGACAGTCAAATCCGATCAGCATTTTACGGACTGTCACCAGACACAAGAATTCTAAATTGAGGAAACAATTCCCATTTCCTGAGGCTTCATGAATGAATGTAGATGTTGCTAGAAATGTGGAACAGGTTCAGGAATGACAGAAGGGCATGTTCAAACTTTAGATATGTTCCATCAGAAATCATTTATTGAAGGCCTGTTTTGTTTGCGGTGAAGCATCTGCAATATGAGTAGGTGTTTAAGATTTGTTTATTAGGCAGTAACTTAGGGGATAGAAGATGAACCTTGCTAAAGTTGAGAATTGCCATCAGCTCTGGAACTTTGGTTGCATTAATGTAAAAGTTGCAACAATGATTTTCTTGCAAGCCAGCAGTCAGATCCAAGGTCACACTGCATGTGTCAGATCCATTCTCTTTAGATCATCTACATCTTGGCATGAAAGAATAAAGAAAAATCTAAAGATTTTGATGAATTCTACCAGTTTTTGTAAACTTGCCATGATAATATTATTGCACTGAGAAAGTAGTTGAAATGTGCTGTTTTGCCTTCCTTTGTGCTCCTTTTTTTGTTCTGTCCTCTATTAGTGTATACGATATGCAGAGCATTATTTTTTCATATGACATGCAATGAATTCGAATACAAAGTAACTGGCATTAAATCACACAGAACCAGCTTAAGTCATATGAAATGCTGTTGGTTTTAGATTTCTAAAACAAGGACAATAAAGAAAATTTTCTCACAAGCATCAAGTTTATTCATTACAAGTTGTAGAATATCAGAAACATTTCAATGATATAATGTTTAGGAAGCCTTTGAGTGAATGGTGGATAAATGGTGTGGGCTTTAGACTCATAGTTTATTTAAATATTGTCCTGCTTATCTCATGTTTTTGCCACATCTTATCATATTTTACAAGCAAAAATGAAGATATATGCATGCACAAAACAGCACAGATAAAGATAGTGGGGTTAATTTGTAATTTCACTGGCTGCATAGTAACTTACGGCTCATTCGCCTGCTGTACAGCTTACTCAATTTTTGTTCCATTCAAAATAATGAGCATAGAATTGTGCAACATCAGTGAAAAGCACCCCAACTAGAATCATAATTGGATTACTAACATGAAAAGAATAACCTTGCAGAAAATAGTTTCTTCATTAAATTAGTAGTTTTAGGCTAATCTCTCATTTTTTAAAACTTGTACACGCATTTACACAAAAAAAATGCAAGAAGTGAAAACTAGAACTGCGTAATGGTTCATCAAGATCAGAAATGGGAACATGTTTAAGTTATATCTAAGTTTTTAGATGCTAGCAGGTGTTTGGCTTTCTCAATAATTTCTATTTTTAATTGCAGAGTTCAGCATTTTTAGTTTTTAATCTCCAGCTTTTAAGAACAGTATTTCTGGAATTTACCATGAATTTGCAAATGACTTAAAAAAGCATACCTTCCCAAATTTAGTCAGGATTTGGATTATACTTGTGGAAACATACTTTCTTGAATTATTAGATGCTCCAATAAACAACTTAACAAATATTTTACAAAACTACACCTTTTACACACATTTGCAAATCAAACATAACTCACATTTTGATGAATATTAAGTTACACTTTAAGGAAGAGACCAAGGAAATAAACCAGTATGTTTTAAAAATTAGAAAAAAAGTAAGAAAAAAGAAAATATCAAACCCTGCAATGTCCAAATGCGCCATAAACTTCAATTTTATGAAGAGCAATGCAAAACAAAACTAAAGAACTGCAGATGCTGGAAATCAGAAACAAAAACAGAAACTTCTCCAGATCTAAAGAAAGGTTACTGGACCCAAAAAATTAAGTCCACTTTCTCTCCACAGATGCTGCCAGACTGCTGAGTTTCCTCAACAATTTCTGTTTTGTTTATGAAGAACAATGCTGTTAGAACACAGGCTATAAAACCACATCAGTTCCACTATACAACAATTTTATCTAAACTTTTGTATTTTAATTTCTTATGTGTGTCCCCATATAAATATGAAAAGTAAAACACTTAAATATTCCAGTAAATTCAGATTAATAAACAAGCTTATCTATGTATTACAGCAGGGAAGGTTTTAAATAATTCTGAAGCAAACTATCCTATATTACTTCTTTTGTAACCCTCTTTCTATTGTTTTCATATATTGCCATGGAAAATAACTCTCGTTTTACTCAAAGGACTTTTTACAGAAAATATATAACCGCTTGTACAAATTACACATAAAAACTATATTTCCTAGAAAAGCAGATACAATACTTCAGGTTTTTAAGGTTAAACCAACACATTATTGGAAAAGAATAACACATGGAATTTTATATATGCATCACACAAAAGTAAGTAGCAATATAAACTTAGATTATTGCATGTCTACTTCAGATATACTCACTTGGATAGATTTTGTAGAAATGTTCTAGTTTGTCAGTGTTGTTATGTACAAGTTTAGAATTAGCTCCATCATCATAAGTAATAAAAACTCCGTATAAAATAATGATCACAGCTTCTAGTGCAATTGCCAGTATAGGAAATTTAAAACGCATGCTGGTAGAGTATGACACAGGCATCTTGTGGTTTTTCTTTATCTGAGCACACTTTGAGACCTACTGCTTGAGTTTAAACGTGACTTTTAATAACTGCTAGCTTGAAAATAAAACTGGCTGGTGGTTCACACCCACAGCAAAAGGGTGTGAGCAATTGGCAAACAGCCATATCTCCTTTGTTAGATACTTCAATTTTGTAGTATTTTGCAAAGGAAACACTGTTACTCATCTAATTTTCGTACAGGTAAGATTGAGTCTCCAGGAAATATTGCAAATATGACAAAAAAAACTGAATATGAAAAACTGTCTGCCTCCACACTTTGCAAAAGTTGATTCCCTTCAAAAAACTCAAGTAATACAGCTCATGTCCTTTGCTTAATTTTTTTTCTGAATAATGAATGTCAAATTCCAATCCATGCAACTGCAAATGCAAAAACAAAATGGAAATTGCATTAACAATCAAAATCAAAGAAAGAACTTGTATAGTAATAGTGACCATCATGTCATACTGTTTGGGATAATAATTGTGGAGACATAAATAGAGTAAAAATTAATTTTGAGGGGTTGACAATGAACTTGGGAAAAATAAATGGACAACAATATTGATGAACAGGAAAGCAGAGCAGCAAGTGAAACTATGAAATCAACGTATCAAGGAACATCCAAAAAATTGTAGAGTTTCCAATATATATATTGATTGGATCCAGTGGGATTTTTATTTTTCATCATCAGTCCTGTGAGCAATTGTTGTCAGCATCATAAAGCCTTACAGCACAGAAGAGTCTGTGCTGACCTAACCAAATGAATCCCACTTTCCAGCACATGGTCAATTAGCCTTGAACACTGAGATCAATAGAGCTCATTGATGTATTTTTGTGAGTATTCCCACCTTTATTGCTCTTCCAGGCAGTGCATTCCAGATTTCCATCACCCTCTGGGTGAAAAACATTTCCCACACATTCCCTCTAAACCTCATGCCACTGACCTTAAAATTACGCTCCCTTGATATTGACCCTTCAATTCAGCTGCTTCCAATCCACCTTGCCCATGTCCCTCACAATCCTGTAAAGGAAGGGTCTAGGCCCAAAACGTCAGCCTTCCTGCTCCTCTGATGCTGCTTGGCCTGCTGTGTTCATCCAGCTCTACACCTTGTTATCCCCCTCTCAAACTCTCTGCTTTAGCAGGTGTGGCAGCATCTGTGACGAAAAAAATCTGAGTTAACGTATCGGATCTGGTGACCTTGCCTCAGAACTGGTGGTAGCTGGGAAAACGTTGATTTATATATTGAAAATAGGGATGGGGATCTGGTAGGGAGTAAATGATAGGATAAACAATAGAGCCCAAAGAGAGAGAAGAGCAGTTGGATAGACAAAGGAATTGGTAACAATCTGGCTGGGACTGTGAGTTGCTTTAATGGGGACTGTTAGTGACTGACAATAGGTAGTGTGTAATGGCAGGTGATGTGATAGCAAGGCCTGGTGTGTGGGGTAGGGGTCTGGGACATAGGAGACTTTAGGCCCTAAAATTATTGAACTCAATATTGAGTCCGGAGGTCTGCAGGGTCCCAAAGCAGAAAATGAGGTGTTGTTCTTCCAACTTATGTTGAGCTTCACTGGAACATTGCAACAAGCCAGAGACAGAGATGTTGGCCGGAGAACAGGGTGGTGTGTTAAAGTGGCAGGCAACAGGTAGCTCAGGGTCGTTTTGCAAGCAGAACATAGATGTTGTACGAAGCGGCCACCCAGTCTACGCTTCGTTTCCCCAATGTAGAGGAGACCACATTGTGAGCAGCAAATGCAGGTGAAATGTTGCTTCACCTGGAAGGTATGTTTGGGCCCTTGGATACTGGGGAGGGAGGTAAATGGGCAGGTATTGCCCCTTTGCCGGTTGCAGGGGAAGGTGCCTTAGGTCATCAGACCGCATTTCTGCCACCTCCAGCGAGATACCACCACCAGACACATATTCCCCACCCCTCCCTTGCCTGCCTCCACAGGGTCTGTTCCCTCCAGGACACCCTGGTTCACACTTCCTTCACCCCAACACCACCACCATCCCCCGCTCCAACAGCCCCATGGCACCTTCCCTTGCAACCATGCAATTAGGGATGCACAATAAATGCTGCCTAGCTAGTGATGTCCTCATCTCATTCATGAATAAAGGAAAGAAAAAGTAGCCAAGGATTAACCAGCAACTTCTGTTTGTACTTTCTGCAACAAACAGCCAGACATGACCTACATACCTAATGTGGAGGAGACATCTTATTGCCGTTGTTAGTCCCAGTTGAAGAAGGTGTTGCATTGTAGATATGCTAGACATTATGGCATGGTGCTCTGACTGTCTCATCTAAATAGTGGTGCCACTACCCCTCTCACTTATGTACAGCATTTCATGCAAACCGAGTGACTGTGTGTCTCTTGCATCTTTGCCATGAGGGCTGCAAACTGCAAATGAGCAGGAGACTGCTACACATCTGCTGGAGGTTGATGCTGGTCCAGGGCTTCCAGATAGGTATATGCCTCCCTCATTCTTGTGTACATTCTTAGCACAGCGACTGCATAAATACAGCAGCCTATGTGCCTGGATCCAACGTCATTGCAGCTTCCAGCAGTTACCTTATATCATTTCTAAAACTGAGAAATTAACAGAAGGCGAGAAGGCACTCTATGGCTCACATGCTTGTATGCTCAACAGGGTTGAGAAACAGAACACAGCAGATCAGGGGCTAGTTTGCGATGTGTTGAATGGTACTGAATAGAACATGGCCATCATATCTATAGGAGAACAGACTAGAGTGGGAACTCATGGAATGATGTCCATTGAAAGGTTCATTCAGTGGAGAGATGTGACTATAGTAAGTGAAGCAGAGAAGCAGAGATCCACTGACAAATTCAAATATTGGCTAAATTGCCAAAAATGATGGAAAAATGTGTGATCTAGAAGACTGCCAAAATGATGAAACATTGGAAAGCAAGAACATGCAGTGCAAATTTTCATAATGATTTCATAATTTGGGAATGACTTATGGACCAGGAAATGATCACATAGCATGAACAGAATCTTGGACTGTGGCAAGGTGAGAACCTGAAGTAATCATCTAGAATGACATAGAAGGAGAAGCTTACTGAAAATAAATGGAGGTTATCAGGGCATCATTCTTTTGGGAAGACTAGTGAAGTCGCTTATGAGAATTCATGACAACATACTAGAATGTAGACGGGATAATAATTGTGAGTACGTAGAAACTCAACATATAATGGTTAGAGGCACGAGAACATGGGAGGACATGGGATACAGTGGAAGAGGGGCTATTTATGGTCACCACCACCTAGATTCAAGGGGGGACACAGCCTAATGACATATAGCACAACAATGGGGATAGTGGTTTAGTGGTAATAACGCTGGACCAGTAATACAGAGTTTTAGGCTAATGTTCTATGGAAATGGGTTTGAATCCTACCACAGCAGCTGGTGAAATTTCAATTCAATGAAATTTGAAATTCAAAGTTAGCCTAATGAAGACCATATAGAAATTGTCAATTATCATAAAGCCCCGCCTAATTCACTAATGTCCATTGGGGAAGCAAATTTGCCATACTTTCCTATATGTGACTCCAGACCAACAGCAATGTGTTTGACACTTAACTGCCTTCAAAATGGCCTTGAGAACCAATTAATTCAAGAACAGTCAGAGATGAGCAACAAATGCTGGACTTGGCATAGATGCGCACATCCCATGCTAGAATGAAAAAAGGTGTGCATCTGGGGCTCAGAGGATAAAGTGCAGAGGTGAACATTTAAATGAAAATGTTGGGCAGGAGCTAGAAGAAGATCAAATCTGATGGAATTGACAGGCATGGACTACCCATGCCTGATTTATTTCACAGACTGCATTATTGAAAGAACTTTCCAAAATCTGAAATGTGCTGGATGCTTCAAAATCACCAATATATAAATCGTTATAACATTGCAAAAGAATTCATAACTAACATACACTGCTAAATGTCTTGTATAGAACAGCTTATTATAAAGTTGTTTTTATTGGAAGGCAGTGATTTCCTGATTTTCACAATGTTGTTCATTGTAGATTAACATAGAGACCATAACAGAATACCTTGGAGAGCCATATTGGAGTATAATAATAAAACAAGACCACAATTAAAAAAAATTGTGAACATTCTGAACATTGAACAATACTGGAATATTTTGTGCATTATTGTTATGAAGATCATAGACAATATTTTTGAAAATTCTTTCATGACCCCTTACAATTTCATAATTTTTTTGTCCATGTGGCTATATTCTTATCTCTGTTCCAACATCTCCTATAGGATTTCAGGATGGCTTTCCTGGCATACCTGTGTATCCTCAACTTTCCAATACAGGCAGACTGTGATGTTTCTCAATCAATAAGTTTGAATGGAACATTGGATATAATGATTACAAATAAAGGTATCTTAAATTTAAATGAATTCCTAAAGGAGACAAGATAATGGGGTTGACTAAGCAAGGAAGTAAATACCAGGGATTAAATAGTGGGTAAAATTTTCAGACTCTAAACAACATGAGCGATGGAGGGAAAGTTTGAGAAAATATAGTGACAGTGAAAAAAATAAAATTTTCCTGTTGAGAAAATATGTCTGATTTTTCACTTAAGGTTTAATAGTTGGATGAGAATCTGTTCGTGAGTGGAGAGGACCTATGTGCATGCATTAACATTTCATTATTAATTAATCTTATCTCACTAATATGTAGATTGCTATTTTCCCAGGTAAAAACTAGATGTTGCCAAATTTGACTTGAAAGATAAAGCAGTAACCTGGCAGCTGCAGCTTGTTGGGCATTCACCTTGGCCATCATTTCCCAAAATCTCAGGGCACATGTCATGAGTAGTGACCACCTGAACCTCTGTTCTCAGAGACTGGCTTTGGCAAGGCACCAGCCTAACCACATCACCATGGCACATTTCAGACTTATTTATAAAAAAGTTCAGCACTTCACACCTGTACCTTGGAGCTTAGCAACACCTGTGATGATGTTGCCAAGCCACTTCTCACAGAAGGAGAGGTACAAATCTTATGCATCAGAACAGGCTGCATCTTAGGGCTCTTACCTGGTTTTCTTAGTACACAGTCATTTTGCATTTTGTTATGCTTATACCATCTGTGCCTTGTCTTGCCTTTTAACACAGACAGAAAGCCAGGCAGCTTGTCAATTTAACCAGTAATGAACAGTTAATCAGGTGGACAGGTTGGTTTATGGCACTGTACAATATCAATGTCAGATTTACCAGCATGTGGCAATAGCTTACGGCATACAATTCAACTAAATGACCATTCCTTAGAGTTTAGAAGGTTGAGGGGAGATCTAATAGAAACTTACAAGATAATGCATGGCTTAGAAAGGGTGGACGCTGGGAAGTTGTTTCCGTTAGGTGGGGATACTAGGACCCGTGGGCACAGCCTTAGAATTAGAGGGGGTCAATTTAGAACGGAAATGAGGAGACATTTCTTCAGCCAGAGAGTGGTGGGCCTGTGGAATTCATTGCCACGGAGCGCAGTGGAGGCCGGGACGTTGAATGTCTTCAAGGCAGAGATTGATAAATTCTTGATCTCGCAAGGAATCAAGGGCTACGGGGAGAGTGCGGGTAAGTGGAGTTGAAATGTCTATCAGCCATGATTGAATGGCGGAGTGGACTCGATGGGCAGAATGGCCTTACTTCCGCTCCCATGTCTTATGGTCTTATGGTCTTATGTTTGGAAATCTAAGGGGAGCAGAGCTTAATCTAGTCAAAGGGGACCATGGTCAGTAAGGGGGCTGGTCTGTTCTCAGTCAGGAAAGTTGTGAGGGGTTCTGAGTGAGTGAGTAGGTAGTACAGAAGGCAGAAAAGTTTAGTAGTTTGGTGGGTGGGGTGGGCAAGTGTTATTGAGCGAAGATGTTCAAATGCAATGTTGAGAATGGTAGAACATGAGCTTTGGTGAGAGGTGGGTGCAATGACAAAATTGGGTGAGTGTGAAATAGCAGAGACAATGTGGCGGCACTTATTCTTGCAGCGTGAAGAAGGCCATTGATTATCTTGCAGCATTGCTATACTATTCTCTTGTCCGCAGACACCACGCTGACCCAGGTAGATACTTCAGTTCAGTTTTAAATAGTGTGCAGTTGGATTTTAAATATGGTGCCTGTGGCATTAATGCCATAAAGTTCCAGCATTGGCAAGCCTTTCCATACAGCAGAATTTGAGAAAAGGTGAGAGTGGTACATAGAGGCAGGCAAAGTACTTAAAGAGATGAGCAGGATAAAATTTGGAGAGATATGTCAGTTGGGCTTTGTAGAGGGATGAAACTCCCTGAAATTAACACTTGGCCAAATGTTGGGAAAATTTAAACCAGAGATGTAGAACTGATGTGACAGAAGACAATTAAAATAAATTGAGAGGGAATACAATATCAGTGGGTTAAACTGTCTATACAGCAATGAACACAGTGTTTGTATTAAAAATGAACTAAGAGCAATGATATTGAAATAAGGGGAAATTTCCACCCAGTATAGACAGGAAAATTACAGCTGAAAACTAAGATTTGAAGGGTACAACATATTTGGAAACTGGGATGATAGAAAGTAGAAAAGTTGTATTTGATAGTGATAACATGACAGCAGGAGGTAATGTCACACAACTATCAGCAAGATAAAACTATAAATCATGTGGAAATGGAAAAGAAAAGGATCAAATACACAGTTAGGGATGACTAAAAAGTGAAACGACAATAGAGAATATACGTATGCAAGGAAATCTGGGAAAAGAATAAGAAACATAAAATAGTAATCATGGAGATTCTCAAGTTCCATGACACTGATTGGTCAAAAGGGATTAGTCAATGATTAGTGTTGGATCTCCTACTGGTTACAAATTATATTCATGACTTAGATTTGGAACCAAAGTACTATTTCTGAATTTGTGATGACAACAAATTGAGAGGGGTCACCAATTCTGAGGAAGGCTTCAACAAATTATCGGAGGTTAATAAACTTGTAAAATGGCCATAGAATTGGCCCAGTACTGGTGAGGCACTATGTTTTAAAACGAAAAATAAGGAGGTTACATACTTTGGGGAAATAAGAAACTAAGTGGAGGAGAGGAACAAAGGGAAATGGAAGTGCAGGTATACAAATGGCTTGAACTAACAACATTGGCCAATACTTTATAATAAAAGCAAGCCAAACACTAGGTTTTATTTCTAGAGGAATGGAATGGAATATTATACCTGTTTAGAAAACACATGAAGTGTTACACACAGTTCTAGTTGGTATGCTATAAGAAGGATATTGATATAGTGGGGAGAGAGTAAAAATTCATTTACAAAGGAAATACCAGAACTGTTAAGCTGTAGCTATCATGAAAGGATGAACAGGTTGGATCCCTTTCTCTCTTCAAGAGAGAGAATGGACATCTTAAAAATATAAAAGTAAGGATAGTGATTAGAGAGGATATGTTTCCTTTTGTGGGATAGAACAAAACTTTGCAATATAAGATGATCATCAAGAAATCAAATAAGGAATTCAAGAGGAAATTCTTTACATATCGTACAGTGGGACTCAATACCATGGAGAATAGTTGAAGCAATTAGTTATAGAAAAGAAGAAGCTTGGTAAAAATATGATGGAGAGGGAACAGTAGTTAATGTTGGTGGATTTAACTCAGACATAATGAGAGGAGGCTTAAATAAAGCATAAACACTAGCTGGTTGGACCACATAGCATGTTTCTGTTCCGTGTGTTCTAAGTATGTCTGTGCAGGTCGTTGCTACAAATAAAGCACAGATTATTTTTCAATGCAATGACTATGCATACTGTGACAAACAGCAAATAGGGTTACCACATTGGTAACAGTCCGTTGACTGCAGAAAATTCGATGCATTCCCAACACATCAATCAGGATTTCAATGAGGAAAATGATCATTGATTTTGAGATGTAGGAAGGTCCTGCAATTCACAGCGGTTCTATTCCTTGAAAACAGTGATTTTCACAAATGTAGACATGGCAGACTGCAATTGTGTCATAGGTGTGAATATTTTTTACTCTAGGCAGTGGGTTTGTTCATTTTGTTTTACTTTAACACGGCAGATTAGTGAAGTTTAGGCTCACAGTGAGTGCAAGGATGTACAGTATGTTTTGCATGGATGAGCAAATTTGGGAAGGTCAGACCTGTAAACAACAAGACTTGACTGTAGATAACAAGGTGTAGAGCTGGATGAACAAAGCAGACCAAGCAGCATCAGAGGAGCAGGAAGGCTCATGTTTTGGGCCTAGACCCTTCTTCAGAAATGGGGGAGGGGAAGGGGGATCTGAAATAAATAGGGAGAGGGGGGAGGCGGATAGAAGATGGATAGAGGAGAAGATAGGTGGAGAGGAGACAGACAGGTCAAAGAGGCAGGGATGGAACCAGTAAAGGTGAGTGTAGGTGGGGAGGTAGGGAGGTGATAGGTCAGTCTAGGGAGGACGGACAGGTCAAGGGGGCGGGATGAGGTTAGTAGGTAGGAGATGGGGGTGGGGCTTGAAGTTGGAGCAGGGGATAGGTGGGAGGAAGGACAGGTTAGGGAGGCGGGGACGAGATGGGCTGGTTTTGGGATGCGGTAGGGGGAGGGAAGATTTTGAAGCTTGTGAAGTCCACATTGATACCATTGGGCTGCAGTGTTCCCAAGCTGAATATGGTTTGCTGTTCCTGCAAACTTCAGATAGCATCGTTGTGGCACCGCAGGAGGCCCAGGATGGACATGTTGTCTGCGGAATGGGAGGGGCAGTTGAAATGGTTCGTGACTGGGAGGTGTAGTTGTTTAGTGCGAACCGAGCGTAGGTGTTCTGCAAAGCGGTCCCCAAGCCTCCGCTTGGTTTCCCCGATGTAGAGGAGGCCACAACGGGAACAGCGGATGCAGTATACCACTTCAGCAGATGTGCAGGTGAACATCTGCTTGATGTGCAAAATCTTCTTGGGGCCTGGGATGGGGGTGAGGGGGGAGGCGGAGGGGCTGGTGTAGCACTTCCCGTGGTTGCAGGGAAAAGTGCCGAGTGAGGTGGGGTTGGAGGGGAGTGTGGAGCGGACAAGGGATTCACGGAGAGAGTGGTCCCTCTGGAAAGCAGGTAAGGGTGGGGAGGGAAAAATGTCTTTGGTGGTGGGGTCGGATTGCAGATGGCGGAAGTGTCGGAGGATGATGCGTTGGATCCGGGGGTTGGTGGGGTGGTATATGAGGACGGATGGGATTCTGTTTTGGTTGTTATTGTGGGAAGGGGGTGTGAGGGATGAGTTGCGGGAAATGCGGGAGACATGGTTGGGGGAAGTTGTGGTCCTTGAAAAACGAGGACATCTGAGATGTACGGGAATGGAATGCCTCATCCTGGGAGCAGATGCAGCGGAGGTGAAGGAATTGGGAATAGGGGATGGCATTTTTGCAGGAAGGTGGGTGGGAGGAGGTGTATTCTAGGTAGCTGTGGGAGTTGGTGGGCTTGAAATGGATATCGGTTTCTAGGTGGTTGCCGGAGATGGAGACAGAGGGGTCCAGGAAGGAGAGAGAGGTATTAGAGATGGTCCAGGTGAACTTAAGGTTGGGGTGGAAGGTGTTGGTGAAGTGGATGAACTGGTCAAGCTCCTTGTGGGTGCACGAGGCAGCACCGATACAGTCATCAATGTAACGGAGGAAGAGGTGGGGTTTAGGGCCAGTGTAGGTACGGAAGAGGGATTGCTCCACGTAACCTACAAAGAGACAAGCATAGCTTGGGCCCATGCGTGTACCCATGGCCACCCCCTTTGTCTGTAGGAAGTGGGAGGAATTGAAAGAGAAGTTGTTAAGGGTGAGGATGAGTTTGGCTAAGCAGATGAGGGTGTCAGCGGAGGGGGACTGGTCGGGCCTGCCAGACAGGAAGAAGCGGAGGGCCTTTCGACCATCTGTATGGGGAATGCAGGTGTATAGGGACTGGACGTCCATGGTAAAGATGAGGTGTTGGGGACTGGGGAATTGGAAGTTCTGGAGGAGGTGGAGGGCGTGGGTGGTGTCACGGACATAGGTAGGGAGTTCCTAGACCAAGGGGGAGAAAATGGAGTCCAGATAGGTAGAGATAAGTTCGGTGGGGCAGGAGTAGGCAGAGACAATGTGTCGACCAGGGCAGTCAGGTTTGTGGATTTTGGGAAGGAGATAGAAGCGGGCAGTGCGGGGTTGGGGAACAATGAGGTTGGAGGCTTTGGGTGGGAGTGATGAGGTTGTGAATGGTTTGGGAGATAATGGTTTGGTGGTTGGGGGTGGGGTCATGATGAAGTGGGCGGTAGGAGGAGGTGTCGGAGAGTTGGTGTCTGGCCTCAGCGATGTAGAGGTCAGTGCACCATACTACAACTGCGCCTCCCTTGTCAGCGGGTTTTATGGTGAGATTGGGATTGGAGCGGAGGGAGCGGAAGGCTGCACATTCTGCGGGGGAGAGGTTGGAGTGGGTGAGAGGGGTAGAGAGGTTGAGGCGATTGATGTCACGACAGCAGTTGGAGATGAGAGGTTGAGGCAGGGTAGGAGGCCTTGGGGTGGTGTCCAGGAGGAGGGGGTGTGTTGGAGGTGGGAGAAGGGGTCAGTTTAGGGAGGGTTAGGCTCATGGTTGAAGAAGTAAGCGCGGAGGCGGAGACGGTGGAAAAACTGCTTAATGTTCAAACGTGAGCGGTATTCGTTGATGTGTTGCTGGAGGGGATTAAAGGTGAGCCCTTTACTGAGGACTGACCATTCGTCCTCAGTAAGGGGGAGGTCTGGGGGGATGGTGAAGACTTGGCAGGGCTGGGTGCTGCTGTCTCCTCTGGAGCCGCTGGCTGTGAAGGCGGTGTGCGGAGCGACATCAGCGTCGGCTGCGGGTGGAGTTGCGTCGGCTGTGAGCGGAGATGCGTTGGCGTTGGCGGTGGGCAGAGTTGCATCGGCATCGGTGGTGGGCAGAGTGGGGTAGGAGGCGGCGGCAGCAGTGACAGTAGGTGTGTCCTCAGTGTCCATGGCGTTGGCATGGACGTGGAAATGGAGGCGGTGGCAACAGCAGCAGTGTCGATGGCATTCGCTGGAGGCACACTTGTAGTATGGTGCACTGACCTCTACATCGCTGAGGCCAGACGCCAACTCTCCGACACCTCCTCCTACCGCCCCCTTCATCATGACCCCACCCCCGACCACCAAACCATTATCTCCCAAACCATCCACAACCTCATCACTTCAGGTGACCTCCCGCCCACAGTCTCCAACCTCTTCGGCCCCAACCCCACACCGCCCTCTTCTGTCCCCTTCCCAAAATCCACAAACCTGACTGCCCTGGTCGACCCATTGTCTCTGCCTACTCCTGCCCCACTGAACTTATCTCTACCTATCTGGACTCCATTTTCTCCCCCTTGGTCTAGGAACTCCCTACCTCTGTCCGTGACACCACCCATGCCCTCCACCTCCTCCAGAACTTCCAATTCCCCAGTCCCCAACACCTCATCTTTACCATGGACGTCCAGTCCCTATACACCTGCATTCCCCATACAGATGGTCGAAATGCCCTCCACTTCTTCCTGTCTGGCAGGCCCGACCAGTCCCCCTCCACTGACACCCTCATCTGCTTAGCCAAACTCATCCTCACTCTCAACAACTTCTCTTTCAATCCCTCCCACTTCCTACAGACAAAGGGGATGGCCATGGGTACACGCATGGGCCCAAGCTATGCTTGCCTCTTTGTAGGTTGTGTGAAACAATCCCTCTTCCGTACCTACACTGGCCCCAAACCCCACCTCTTCCTCCGTTACATTAATGACTGTATAGGCACTGCCTCGTGCACCCACGAGGAGCTTGAACAGTTCATCCACTTCACCAACACCTTCCACCCCAACCTTAAGTTCACCTGGACCATCTCTAATACCTCTCTCTCCTTCCTGGACCTCTCTGTCTCCATTTCCGGCAACCACCTAGAAACCGATATCCATTTCAAGCCTACTGACTCCCACAGCTACCTGGAATACACCTCCTCCCACCCACCTTCCTGCAAAAATGCCATCCCCTATTCCCAATTCCTTCACCTCCGTCACGTCTGGTCCCAGGATGAGCATTCCACTCCCGTACATCTCAGATGTCCTCGTTTTTCAAGGACCACAACTTCCCCCCATCAGTGGTCGAGAACGCCCTTGACCGTGTCTCCCGCATTTCCTTCAACTCATCCCTCACACCCCCTTCCCACAATAACAACCAAAACAGAATCCCCCTCATCTTCATGTACCACCCCACCGACCTCCGGATCCAACGCATCATCCTCCGACACTTCTGCCATCTGCAATCCAACCCCACCACCAAAGACATTTTTCCCTCCCCACCCTTATCTGCTTTCCGGAGGGACCACTCTCTCCGTGAATCCCTTGTCCGCTCCACACTCCCCTCCAACCCCACCACACCCAGCACTTTTCTCTGCAACCGCAGGAAGTGCTACACCAGCCCCTACGCCTACCCCCTCACCCCCATCCCAGGCCCCAAGAAGACTTTCCACATCAAGCAGATGTTCACCTGCACATCTGCTAATGTGGTATACTGCATCCGCTGTACCCGTTGTGGCCTCCTCTACATTGGGGAAACCAAGCGGAGGCTTGAGGACCGCTTTGCAGACCACCTACGCTCAGTTTGCACTAAACAACCGCACCTCCCAGCTGCGAACCATTTCAACTCCCCCTCCCATTCCGCAGATGACATGTCCATCCTGGGCCTCCAGCAGTGCCACAGTGATGCCACCCGAAGGCTGCAGGAACAGCACCTCACATTCCGCTTGGGAACCCTGCAGTCCAATGGTCTCAATGTGGACTTCACAAGCTTCAAAATCTCCCCTCCCCCAACCGCA
>JAHRHZ010000073.1:23055548-23106930 GCA_024137785.1 Ginglymostoma cirratum
AAACGTCAAGTTTTCCTGCTCCTATGATGCTGCTTGACCTGCTGTGTTCATCCAGCCCCATGCTTGTTATCTCAAAAACTAGCAAGAAATTGGCAGGCATATTTTACCAGAACAGGACTGTCTCTCTGTGCCAGTCATCTACTGGCTAGTCTGCTGGGTCAGCTTTATATCCATCTTCATTAAGGCAATTTACCTTTATTGATTATTTAACACTACTCCTGAAAAAAACTAAGCTGGAATATTGGGCCTAAAAGTTGTTGCTACAACTGGGAGAGAGAATGATCCTGGCATTGACTAGCCTCAGAGCAAAGTCTGCAGCTGCAGCTCGTAGAGAGTGATGAGGCCTGGACATGAGAACACAATAGAGGGGTGACATCTGTCCCACAGGGGATGTATGGAATCTGATTCATAAGCAGCTTTGATAATGAATGGATGGTGTTTTGCCTTTTTTATCTTTTTTACTCTGTTCTGACTGCCAGGCACGGTACAGTTGATTGCATTTGAGAATTAGAATTAGGATTAAATTTTATTGCCATGTGTACGCAAGTATAGGAATACATAAGTACAGTGAAAAGTGTACAAAGTCACCATTCTCTGGCACCATGTTTGTTACAAGACCAGAACCTCTTAAAAAAACAACAGCAGCAATAAGAAAAATATCCAGATCTCCAAGTCTAAGTCTTAGCTCCATAAATGTTTTTGGAAATACTGATGCAGGCACCCAGGCCTAGCCACAACCTGAAGTCTCAGTTAGCCTGTGAGTCTCACAGCAGTCGCTGAGAGGAGCTGCATTCTTGTTGCCGCTGATGCACTGCCTCCGATCACTGGAGGAGCTTTGCCACCGTTGCTCCCACCACCGTCCCCGAATGCCAGGAGAAAGTCCTTGCTGCCGTCTCCAATTGCCAGGAGAAGCTGTGTCCGCTGCTGTCTCATACCACAGGGAGGCTGCTGCCATTCCTCACCTGGCCCAATGTCTCTGCTGCACTGATGCTGCCAATTAACCCTCCGCAAAAGGCTTTAAAGAAAAGATAAATGAGAAAAAAATATGAAGCACAAAGAAAAAGGTCAGGAGTTTAAAGAAAAGAAAGAAATTAGATGGGTGTGAACCAGCCCAGCTCAGGAGCCTGCACACAGCCCTATTACTCCACAGCCATCTTGTTTGAAAGCTGTTCGAAAGCATTCCAGTCTCTGGGCCAGAAATAGTCTAATCCAAAAAGTCGGCTGGTGAATGGCAGCACTGGAGCCAAATTTGGCGCAATTATTTTACTCATACAGTAACACAAGCATGCACTTCCTCACCCAACAATTTAGTTTTTAGTAATTGTATTTATAAGACTCAATTGAATCCCCAGTTGATGTCCCATCTCGCACATGATAAACAATTAATATCCAGTTATCAAGATGATTGTGGCTTCAAATCTCACTGAAGTACTTGAGAACAAAGATCAAGGCTGACACTCAAGTTCTGCACTGAGAAAGTATAGTGCTGAGAGAAACAAACAAAAACAGAAATTTGCTGGAGAAACTCAGCTGTTCTGGTAGCATCTGTGGAGAGAAAACAGAGTTAGCATTTCAAGTATAGTGACCCTTCTTCAGAACTCTTCTAATGTGCATAAGAGATGCCATGGCAAAACTCTGAAGAACAGCAGGTCAGTTACCCCAATCTCAAACCAATACTCATCCTTCAATCAACATCACGGAACAGATTATCTGTGATCGGCACATTGCTGTCAGCGGCATTCTGAAGATGTAAAAATTGGCTGCCAGTTTCCTACATCACAATAGCGATTACATTTCAAAAGTATTTAATTGGCTAAATAGGACATTGGGGTATCCTGATTTCATGAGAGGCACTATATAAATCCAAGTCTAAAGAAGGGAGATCAGCTGAGACTACAGACCATCACTAAATAACATAGCTGCAATGAAGTGGGAGGATATTCATGGAGTATAAATATATGGTCAGGTTCGCCGTTATCAGTATTTTCCAAAGCATTTTGATAGAGAAAACCAACATTAAATATTTCCTGTTTCAGATCCTGTAACCTTTACCCTATTGTTCTACTGCTTCCGTTGACATGGTTTGAACCCTTTTTATTTTTTGTCTCATTCCATTATCTTTCACAGCATAGAACAATATTCTTTTTATAGATATTTGTACAAATTTAGTTTGCACAATTGTCACACTGTTTGATTAGCTTTTATGATCATAGGATATATCGAGCAGAATCTTATAGGTACCTGAACAACGTAGGCTGTAGTGAGAAATGTAACAGAATTGTTTGAGTGGCCCAGTATGGCTTATCGTCACATCGGGAACAACATGTTATATCTTTTAACTAAGTTACGGGCATCAAGTTGAGGTTCTTGTAAGGGATCGGTGAATTGCTCGTTAAAAGGGATTGTTGCTGTTAATGACCTGAAGATCTTGCCTCATGCAGTTCTTAAGCACACTACCCACTGTAACCAAACTAGACATTGATAATTCTTAGCATGGAACTCAGAATGGTTACCTTGTGACTTCCATGTTGGTCAGCAGGCACCAACATCTTAGTGCATGCTTCATGGGCACTGGCTGTACATACGCAATGTGCATGGGGACAATGCCATCTGATATGTGCAACTGTCATGGCACATCTCTGATCCACTAACATGATGCTTCTGAACTTCAATGTTGCACCTCAGGCTGCACTGGTATCTATCAATTTAACGCTGCAGCAAGGACTTATGGACTAGAACAGTTTGAATCTCTATACTTACTTGTTCATTTGCTTTCTTACTGTTCACTCACTTTGAGTCTAACTGGATGCTCAGAGTGACCGAGCCCTGGCTTGCCTTTTTGTGTCTTGCCAGGCTGACATTTCTTCTCTCTTACCTAGTTGTTTAGTGCAGAAACGAAGCTTGGAAGCTTGTCATGGTTATTAGCTGGACTCAGTCATGTCAAAGAGAATAGCCTTCAGTCAGGGGTCCTGGCACAGTAAATCAAGGATGGACTCCAAAACCAATCCAGGGGCTTGGACACAGTCAGTTAGCCATGTGGGGCATTCAGAGTCAGGCTACTGTCTGCATAAAGGGTGAGGAGCCAGATGTCAGAAGTCCCTCACCCACCTTTATTGTCACATGTACCAAGATACAGTGAAAAGTATGGTTTTGTGTGCTAATCAGACATATCATACCTTAAGTAATTACATCAGGATAATAGAACAGAATGTAGAATATAGTGTTACAAAAACAGAGAAGGTGCAGCGAAAGATGAGAGGTCCATTCATAAGTCTGATAACAGTGGGGGAAGAAGCTGTTCTTAAATCTGTTGGTACATGTTTTCAAGCCTGTATCTTCTGCCCAATGGAAGAGGGTAGGAGAGAGGGGTTGTTGGTTATATTAGCTGCTTTCCCGACTGCAGATGAAAGCAACCAGGGTTATCATTGTCGACAAAAATCATGCGCACGTCGGTGTCTGTTCAGAACATACACCATACTTCCAGTTGTCAGGGATGTAATATAAAAAACACTTAAGGCTTTCCTAGGAGTCAGTTACTGATCTGGGTATGCTCCTTCAACAAAACCTGCAGCCCTGTGGCTTTGGAGGCAGGCTCATACCAATTCCCCTAAAGGTCATGACTTATTCCAGGGTTCTGACAATGCTATAATTGACAGTCCTTTAATTACAAGAGAGGACATGCTCCAGATATAATAGAGAGCAGCTGGTGCTCTTTGGAGCCTATATTTAGGGTTGATTTCTAAAATGCTCCCTTTTGTGGTACAGTGGTTGTGTCTCTAGCCCTGGAGTGGGGGGCCTAGAGTTCAAGTCCCATTTGCTCCAGAATACAGCAGTAACATCTCTAAACTGGTTGATTAGAACAATAGGTTAAAAAAAAGGTGCCTTCTTGTCATATCCCTATCCCTAGACTGGTGGGCCTTAGTTCAAGTCTCACCTGCTCCAGTGGTGTGTGATGATATCTCTGAATGGGTTAATTAGAAAAGTGGATTAAATTTTAAAAAATGAAAAAAAAGGCAATTCTCCATTTGATTTAGCCTCCGTCCCTCCCTCTCTCACATTTGACAGCTTGCATCACCCTTAACAGGTTTCGCACGTAAAGATGATTAATAGATGAAAGAAAATCCATGGGTGATTTCATAATGGGGAAAAAAAATCCGTGTGCGTAAGATCACTTCTGGATATGAAAAAGGAAGGCCAATTTCTGTATATAAAAAAAGGCTGATTTCTGTAAAAGAAGTGAAAACCACAGACCTGAGTGTTCTTGCAATACAGTGGTAGTGTCTCTAAAAAGAAGGTTGATTTCTGGCAGGGAGTGGAGTGCTCCATCTCTCCTTTCAACTCCAGTTTGATTAGTACCCCCCTCTCTATACATCTCCCTCACCTTTGATGGTCTGCATTGCTCTTGACTGGTAGTAGTTAATAGCTAAAAAAAAATTGCCGTGGGTGATTTGGTGATGGAAAGAAAACTGTTAGGTTGTGTGCAAGAACACTTCTGGATATAAAAAAAAAGCTGAGTTCTAACAGTTGGAATAG
This sequence comes from Ginglymostoma cirratum, assembly GCA_024137785.1. Lineage (NCBI taxonomy): Eukaryota > Metazoa > Chordata > Chondrichthyes > Orectolobiformes > Ginglymostomatidae > Ginglymostoma > Ginglymostoma cirratum. The sequence continues at coordinate 23,060,082 of JAHRHZ010000073.1, forward strand.
TGGGTGATTTAATGGTTCTGAAGGGGTTCAGTTCTGAAGAAGTGTCACTAGATCTGAAGCGTTAACTCTGCTTTCTCTCCCAGATGATGCCAGACAGGCTGAGTTTTTCCAGCAATTTCTGTTTTTAGTTCTGATTTCCAGCATCTGCAGTTCTTTAGTTTTATTGATTTAGCTGACTAATAGGTGAAAATCACCACAGATGATTTGATAATGGGAAAAGCTGTTTGGTTGTGTGTGATAGCCCTTCCGGATATAAGAAAAGGCTGATGTCCACAAGAAATGGGAGTTGGTTATGAAGGGGAGAGGGCAGATTGAAACTTTTATTGAGCTATGAAATGCGAATAAGCAGTTGAGGACAACAGAAAGACTTCAGCTTTCTGTTTCAGTAAATGAATGATTCACAATGTTACATGGTAGCAGAGGATAAACTTTGGCCTCTTCAGATGGGAAGATAAATAAAAATCTTACTTCTAACAAAAGCTTGCAGAAGCTGTTTTTGCAAAATGGCTGAGCCACTTTGCAGTTTTACGAGCAATTTCTACCCACCAGTCTTTAGGGATCCTGAACAATACAACAATGGAAGAATGATGTGGAAATGTGGACTCCAGTGACTTCCCTAACTAGGAAGAAACAGAGTATGGTCTTGGCATTGTTGTTACAAGGGAAAAGTAAGATTACAAGTATTTTCAGGACCAGATGTAAAGGACTTATATTGCAAAGAGGAATTACCAATCTTAATAAAATTTTGGGACAACAATATTTACAAAAAGACAATTTATTAGAAACCTATGAGGCATGGTCACTCTTCCAATTTTAAGAACAGGGCAGCCAGAAATGGAAGAATATAACGTGAATATTGATAGATTATATAGAAGACTAAAAATAAATTAGAAATCCCAAGTCTGAGTTTATGTTCAAATTATTAGATTGAGTGAAAATCTCACATATGGATAGGCTATCAGTTTTCACACAGAGTCCCTGGAGTGTTGAAAAAAGCCATTCAGCCCTACAAGTCCACACCAATTCTCCAAAGAGCATCCCACCCAGACTCACCCCCCTACCCTACACTTCCCACGGCTAATCTACCCAACATACAAATCTGTGGGCTGTTGGAGGAAACCCACACAGAGACAGGGATATGTGCAAACTTTGCACAGACAGTCAACCAAAGCTGAAATTGAACCCAGGTCCCTAGCACTGTGAAGTAGCAGTGCTGACCACTGAGCCATCAGAGATTCAATTTGTAATAAAGATTTTCTTTTAGAACAAAGGGCTGCAGCTATAAAGAAATTTTTGGGAAAACAGTCTTTTCCTGTTACCTTCATGTCACAAATTGGGAATTCAGAAAAGAGGACTCCATAATTATTAACTTTCAAAATTGCCAGGGAACTAGTCACATATATGGTGTAAAGAGGACTTACTAAAAAATGATCTGAGGTGGATCAAGACAAAACACAAGATTTGGATGGCAGCTGAAAGAACGTAAACCCTAGAAGAGCATGGGGAATGATTAATAATTGTTTTTGGTATGAATTAAGATATCATTATGTAAAGAATTGTCTAAAAAACAGAAACTGAGTATTTGGAGTAAATCATGATTTGGACTGCTTTTCAGATGAGTATAATTTCTTTTTCATAAAATCCCTACAGTGTGGAAACAGGCCCTTCAACCCAACAAGTCCACCCAGACCCATCCCCCTAGAACTCACCTAATCTACATATCCCTGAAACACCATGGGCAATTTAGCATGGCCAATCCACCTAGCCTGCACATCTTTGGACTGTGGGAGGAAGCCAGAACACACAGAGGAAACCCACGCAGACACGGGGATAATGTGCAAACTCCACACAGACAGTCACCCAAGGGTGGAATCAAACCCAGAACCCAACTGCTGTGAGGCAGCAGTGCTAACCACCGTGCCGCCCCTAATAATGAGAATGAATGGCATAAAAATATTGAATTAATAGCTGAAAACTTAAATTCATCATGAGTATATTGTTTGTCAATTCATTTAATTATGATGTATTAGATAGTTGCTGCACCTCAACAGTGCGTAATATAGTTCAGCTAAACTGTTTAACTGGAAACCCTTGATAAGGCAAACCCTTAACAATACCGTTAGGGAGGCCAAAGGAAGAAGAATAAGAATAAACTTAAAATTTCCCTAAAGCATTGACACCATTGACCAAGTGGCAATTCAGCAAGCTACTGCCTGCTCAGCGCAGCATCTCTTCGCTGGCAACACATAAACTAATTTGAAACTCGGTGACTCACCTGTGAAGTAAAATGGCAGCAGCACAGTGAGAAGAAGGAAACCAACCTGTAGAGAGAACTTTTGGATCCACACTTTGGCTTCTCAGACATCTGAAGCTTGATTTAGCCGGACAGATGGCATCCTCAATTCCGAGGTGCCACCAATGATGACAGCAACTACAACACCAGCATCTACAAGTAATATTGAAAGTTACCCATTTTTTTCCTATCCAATATAGCCATTATTACCATGTCAATCTTTTCCCAATTGTCAGCAAAATGAAGGAAGGGGCCAATGATAGTGACACTTGATCAGCAGTAACCTGCTTACTGATGTTCAGTTTGAGTTCTGCAAGGGCCAGTCAGCTCCAACCTTTATTATAGCCTTGCTCCAAACAAGGGCAAACTAGATGAACACCGGAGATGAGCTGAAAGTAACTCCCATAACAACAAGGCAGCATTTGAATGAATATGGCAACAAGTAGCCCTAGAAAAACTGTAGCCAATGAGAATCAGAGGAAGCTCTCCACTGATTGGAGCCATATTCAGCACCTAGGAAGGTGCTAGTTGCAGAACATTGTCATATTTTGCGGGTTGAATACCACAATTACCTGCTGTAGGTACAGCTTACCTATATATGCAGTTGACCATTCATAAGGAATTGTCAGATAGTTTATTACGTTTCATAAGAAGCAGTTGCTTAGATATGATTCATTAGTTAACTGAACAGAAATGTTTACAACTTGCCACAAATCGAAATAGTGATTAAAATGAGGCAGCATCCTTGTCTTCAGCTAAAACAGCTCTCAGGTCTTCTACCTCATCCCAGTCTTCAATGGCCCTTTCCTTTTTCCAGTGAAGGGAAACCACCTATTTATATGCACCCTTTTATGTCCTGTCAGAATTTTGTAAAATTCAGCGAGATCATTATTTATTCTTCAAAACTCTAGAAAATACAAGCCCAGTTTCTCCAAAAAGGGAATATCTAACTATCTCCTCTTCAGTGACATCAACATTGCTGAATCCCCCATTATTAAAATCGCAGGGTTATCATTGATCAGGAACTGAATTGAACAAGCCACAAATATGCTGTAGATATAACAGAAGGTCAGAGGCCTTGGGTTCTGTGGTAAGTGACTCACCTCCTGACTCGTGAAAGCTAATCACCATCTACGCAGCACAAGTCAGGAGAGTGATAGAATATTCTCCACTTATCTAAATAACTGAAGCTCCAACAACAATCAAAACTATTGAGGACCAAGCAGCGCTAGGTTGGCAGCCAATTAATTACGTTGCATATTCACTCTCCCCACTAACAAAGGGCTGTGGCTATAGTTTGTATCATCTCCAAGATGCACTATAATAGTTTGTGAAAGCTTCTTTGATAGAACCTCTCAAATCCATCCTAGAAGAACTTGAACAGGAAGCACACTTTTTTTCAAATCGCAAACAATCTTGGCTTGGAGCTACACCACCGTTCCTTCACTGTTCTGGGCTAAAACTGTGGAGATCCCTTCACAACAGTACATGGCTATACCTACGCCATATGGACTACAGCAATTCAACTAAGTAGCTAACTACAACTCTCCCAGCGCAATTAGGGCTGATAATAAATACTGGCCTTGTCAGCAACACCCATGATCCTTTGAATGAATTAAAATTAACAGGAATCCCTGCAGCATGATATTTTACGGGTGCAATACAGTATTTTCATATTTTATCTTTTCACTGCAGTCTAGTTCCACCAGACACTTGCAGTTTGTGATAATGCAGAGAAAAACACAGCAAGTGATAGATAATGCTTCTTTTCCTGAAAACTGCTTATGGGTAATGTAACTGTTTATATTTAGATATGTGAGACTTGAAATCATGCTCAGACATATTAGTAACAAGCTCAATAATATGTTAACAGTCACTTTGGCTGTTTTTTAACAAAAGTGTCAACCTATTTTTAAAAATATTTAATTGATTCCATTACTAATTTGATAAGCACGTCTTTCACTGTACCAATTCCACTTGCTGTAAAGTCTTCTTCTGACCAGCTCAATCTTATTCTGCATGTCTCCAAACTTATGTTTGACACCTTACAAGACTTTTGGATGATTCATTGTTCCCAAGGATTTGAAATACTGCACTTTATTTAGAGAAAGGTTAATGATGTAAGCAAATGATTTATCTATGAAATTGGAAATGTTTTGGGTGCTTGATTTCCAGAAGAATTATTGGTGTCAGGCAGGAGAAGCATTATTATTAAAAACCCAAAAGATTTTGGAGTGCCTGTTGACTCTACTATGTCAGCCAATGAGCTAGAACTGGGGTGGGACTTATAGTAGTACTTGCAGCAAAACAATCAAATTCTATTCACGAGTATGTTTTAAAAAATGTCTCCACAAGCTGAAGGAAAGATAATTCATGCATGAGGGGAAAAATTGCTGTGTTCTGGAGAAAGAGTAGGAGAATCTGACTAATTGAATAGTTCTGTCAAATAGCTAATGCAGACACAGTTGGCCAAAGGGAAAAGATGCAGTAATCTCTCAAGCAAATGCAGTGAACAAGTAATCCTTCTACATTTTAAAATTGATTATTGCCCTCAGCAAAATGCAATGAGTGAAGTAGTTATTTTCTACAAATTGTGTACATATGGTCATACATTGTCAGCAACTCACCAAAACTCCTTCAACAGCATTTTCCAAACTAGAAACCTCCATCATCTAGAAGGACAAAGGTAATAGATAGTTAGGATTACCACCACCTGAAATAAAATGCCTGTCCATGTCACACGCAAACCTGACTGGGAACTGTTGTTCTCTCCCTGTCACAGGGTGAAAAACCTGAATCTCCCTCACTAACAGCACTCTGGGTCTAGTCATACCAGAAGGACTGTGATGGTTCAAGAAGCTGACTTATCACCTCCTTCTTAAGGACAAATAATGAAGGGTATCAAGTGCTGGCCATGCCAGCAACACTTACTTGCCCAAATAATTTTTAAAATTCAATCTCAATCATTTATAGTGGTGCTATCTCCATGTATGATCAATTGTGGAATTACCCAGTCATCTTTATTTTGCTGGGATTGGTGATGCTATACTGAAAGCCTCTGGATCATTTATACTGCTGCTGCAAACCTTGTGGGATAATGCTGGAAACACCTGAAAAAGCTAGAACATCAGCTGGTCCCAGTTTTCTGAAGCAGTTCTTACAAGACCTCTTTAGGAATAAAGTTTTAACCTACCTCAAACAAGGCCAATACTAGAAAAGAAGTGATTAGATGTTTGGTTGCCAGGCACACTGGTGCTGAGCTGGAACACAAAGTGAATTCAAATATACTGGTTTACCCTTAAAGATATTGAAGTTTTACCTTTTTGTCCCCTTATAAAGGGGCTAGTAGGCACAATAGTATCTTATTTTGGAGGAGTGTTGGAGGGGCATAGAGGCTTGGAGAGGTTTGGGCCTATAGCCAATGGCATGGAAAATCAGGCAGAATTTAGAAAGGGTGGTCTGATCTGCCTCCATCTGTTTTTCACCGTCTCTGATGTTGAATTTCACTCCCATTGTATTCAGTTCTCATTTTAGTCATGTATTCATTTACTTTTACAATATTGTAATGAGGAAATGGAAAAGAGACCCAGAACACAGATTTGTTGCACTGTTTGTTCAATACATGTAGTTCTAGAGGTTTTAGTTGGCAAAGGAAGTTCCTGTTTAAAGACAGGCGAAGGAAGTGCATTGAAATGTTAAATGTCCCTGGACCATATACTGAAACCTGTTGTTTCTCAGCATTAATGTTGTGCATATGGTAACTAAACATCTTAATATAACTCAACATTGCAGGGTCATTGGGAACATAGTGGATAAGTATTTTGAATGAGTCAAAACATTCCATTTTGCAGTTTTTGAGTTCATGAGTGCTCCATTTTTCACATCAGTTTTTTTTCTCACCTCCTAGTATTTTGATACAGTTGAGCCTTTGTGTAAATTCTGCTGTATTACTAAGCCGTCAATGGGTTTGACAATAAGATAAGTGACAAGTATGACAAGGACAAAACTGTAACCAAGTAGGATGAGTTGCATAAAATAATACTTAAAGGATAATCATATTAGTATTGTGGTACAATAGACACTAAGTGATAGTAAGAGAAAGATCTAAAAACATCTCTTCTGGAAGAAGTTGCAGAATTTTACACTTCATGGTCAAGAAAGTATATCAAACCCATTTAACATAGCTCAATACTACTCATATTGGCTTAAATTCTGCATTGAGAATCATGGTGAAGTAAGAGCATTCACTTATTATTGAGAAATTGAGCAACAACTTGCAAATTGTTCTGATTCTATAGTCATGACTTGGTAACTTTGAGAAAAAGAATTGTTAAAAGCAATTGTTAATTGTTCCTTGTTAAAAAAAGTCAATCTGACTGTTAATGAGATACAAGAAGCTAAAAACATAGTTGGTTATGTCTCCTGACCATACAACTGCAAGGTCAACATGGAATCAATAGGCATGTCCAGATATTTAAAGATTCGTATCCAGAAGATAAAGTTTTATCAAAACTTATTTTAATAATTTAAATTAGGCACAGGCTACAACTAAAGCTAAGTACCTGAAGTGTGAGAGGTGCTATTTGCAGAATGCCAGTAACTTTGTTAGAACATGACTTTACACTTTGCATAGGCCCCCTTGTAACAGCAGCCACCTTACGCTGCAACTCAGGAAAGCAATTGCCTGGATAAAAGAGAAACTTCATCTTGAACAATTAAATCAGACTGAGAGAGCAGTCCTACGACAGGGGTGAGAGAAGGAAGGACATCTCAAAAAAAGCAATGGTCTGTTTTAAAGTAATCGGGCAGCCAAAAATGCCATGCCTGCAGAATCAGAAACCAGAACCTACAGCTCCCTCTCCCTCTCCTAAGCCTGCCATTCTGTTGAGTCAACTCATGCAACATCATTCAAATATACAAATTAAGAAACATATGAATTAAGATCAGAAAAAGACCATTATGTCCTTTGAACCTGCACTGCAGTTTAATAACATCATGGCTGACCTGTTTGTATTTGAATTCCAAAATGGCTATCAAACCTTGATAACCTTTGATTTCTTTGCTTCACAAGGCTCTAACTACTTGTGCCTTGAAGTATTATCCCAACTGCACTGATTTCTGATGCAGAGTTCCAAATTTGCACAAACCTCTGACAGAAAAAAAATTCTATCCATCTGTGTCTTTAAAGGATGACCCCTAATTTTAAACAATGTCCTCTAGTTCTCAGAATCACAATCTGATCATGCAGAAAGTTTCAATTCTGCTTATTGTGTCTGCTCCATCTCTTCAAATGAGGACCCTAGTACCAGTCTCCTGCTTTTTTCCCTTACTTGTTACTTTCATCCAAATAATTATCTGATGCCCTCTTGAATGCCTCAGTTGAACCTGCCTCCACCTCATTTCCAGGCAGTGTATTCCATACACTAAATACTTGCTGTGTGATAAAGCTTCTCTCTCAAATCAAATTTACTTCTTCTGAAATAGAGATAATAGGAACTGCAGATGCTGGAGAATCCGAGATAACAAGGTGTGGAGCTGGATGAACACAGCAGGCCAAGCAGCTTCATAGGAGCAGGAAAACTTGATGATTCGGGCCTAGACCCTTCATCAGAAATGGGGGAGGGGAAGAGGGTTCTGAAATAAATAGGGAGAGAAGGGGAGGCGGATAGAAGATGGATAGAGGAGAAAATAGATGGAGAGGAGACAGACGAGTCAAAGATGCAGGGATGGAGCCAGTAAAGGTGAGTGTAGGTGGGGAGATAGGGTCAGCTCCACACCTTGTTACTTCTTCTGAAAACCACTTAGAACCTATGAGCTCTTATTCCTGTTCCTTTTACAAGCAGGAACAGTTTCTCCTTAGATAAAAGGTACTGCAGATGCTGGAGAATCCGAGATAACAAACATGGGGCTGGATGAACACAGCAGGTCAAGCAGCATCATAGGAGCAGGAAAACTTGACGTTTCGGGCCTAAACCCTTCATCAGAAAATGGGCAAGTGTAGAGGCAGCTAGGGTTTAGGTTTAGGGTAGAGGGTTTAGGCCCGAAACGTCAAGTTTTCCTGCTCCTATGATGCTGCTTGACCTGCTGTGTTCATCCAGCCCCATGCACAGTTTCTCCTTATCTGCTCTATCGAGCCCATTCATAATTTTGAAAACCTCTATCAGATCACTTTTTAGTCTTCTCCTCTCTGAGGAGAACCGTTCTAACCTTTTCAATCTAACTGAAGTTTTTCATCCCTTGAGCCATTTTTGGAAATTGCTTCTGCACTCTCTCTAATGTGTTCACGTCCTTCCTGTAATGTGGTGCCCAGAACTAGACACAATATTTTACTTAAGGACTGATGAGTGTCTTACACAAGTCCAGTATCACCTCCTTGCTTTTGTGCTATATGCCCCTGTTTATAAAACTGAGGATACTGCATGCTTTACTTACTGCTCACTCTACCTGTCCTGCCACTTCCAATTATCTGTGCACATATACACCTAGCTGCCTCTACACTTGCACAGCTACCTCCCTCCCCCTTCGAATTGTACCTTCTGATTTATATTGTCTTGCAATGTTCTTCCTATCAAAGTACATCATCTCAATCTTCTCTGCATTGAATTTCATCTGCCACCTTTCCACCCATTTCATCAACTCATCTATGTCCTCTTGGATTCTTGCGCTATCTTATTCCTGGTTTACAATTCTTTCAAGTTTTGTGAAATTGCCCCTTGCACACCAAGATGCAGACCATTAATATATATCAGGAAAAACAAAGGTCCCCAATTGTAACCCCAGGGGAACTCCACTACAACCCTTCCTCAAATTGGCAAAATATCTTTTGACCATTATTTTCTGTTTCCCATTGCTCAGCCAATTATGTATCCACATTACTATTGATGGTTTTGTTCCATTATCTAAAATTTTCTACACAAGTCTGGTGTCACTGTACCAAGAGTGCTGGAGAAACACAACAAGTCTGGCAGCATCTGTTGAGAGAAAAACAGAGTTAACATTTCTAGTCCAGTGACAAAGGGTTGGAGTCTGGAAGAGTTCTAGTTGCTGTGGGATTACTGTGTAGCTTGATGTGCCTGGGGAAAACACTCCTGTTGTTCCACCGGAATGTTAAAAAGAATCTCATCTTATTTCCTTCCACCAGCTGTTTTCCTGTGAACTAGAAAACCTGAAATTAAAAGTAGAATGACTGGTAAAGCAAAGAAATGTGGCTACGTTCTAGGATTAAGATGACCAAGCAGCCTTGCTTGTGCAGGTTGGTCTGCCGTGCTTATCCCATCTTCATTAAAACCGGGGACTACAAACCTCTTCCAGTGCCAGGACTCCCATGGCAACTACCACTGAAAAGAACAATGCTCTTCTGGAAACACTGTCCTTTCAATTTTTCCTGTAATTTGGGTATCACACTAGGGTGGCTATCACAATTCATTCATCATCTTTGGATCAATTTTCTAGACTCTTCTATCCAGTAGCCTCATTGGGAACCATCATCACCTTCTCGAAAACTGGAGAAATGTTGCCTTACAGTGTCCCCAACATCCAAAAACAAGTTGAAAAGTGATGAATATGTGATTTGTTTACCAGTCACGTGGAAAAATCTTTATAACACCCTTGATTATTGCAGCAATCTTATCCTACACTGCTTTGTCACTGGGAATAATCTTAATCAGATGTCACAAAAAATAAGTGAGAATAATCTTACAACATACCTTTGAACTGGACAATGTAATTCATTGCTGTATCAACAGAATATTACACAATTAAACTATATTCATTAAGGACTGTGTCAAATATTAGCATTCTGGAGTTTTTATGTGAATTAACTTTATAGATTAATGACAAATCACACTTCCTTTATATGTAACTAATATATTTACTTCTTATCACCTGTGACATGTTAGTGATATACCACATCCAATTCTAAACTTTCAGAATTCAGCGTTGTGCATGACTGTGTTTGCAATATTTCACATTCCTGGTATTAGATTGAACTACCTAGGTCATTGAAAGGCCATCTGGAATTTACATCTTTGGAGTTCATTTAAACAGATTCTATCAACAGTTATTCTCCATGGGCAATGATTATCTTCAGCATGCTTTGTCAGAACTGTATGCTGATATTTTACCTGGGAATATTTTTTTAAATTTCATTTTGTTATAGATAAGAATTGTTTTCTAATTTTTGATCTCTTTTATCCCCAAAGGTGTGAGCTTGAAGGCAAGTTTTGTCTGGGGAGACAGTGCAAAAATCAAGCATGATCCAATTCCAGTATGCTCTCAAATCCTTTCCTATTTCTGGGGAGGTTTCCTACCAGTAGTTTGGATAGCAAATGGCTGCCCATTCAATAGAGGCAGGCAGCCAATTAACTTAGTTAAGCCCCTAATTAAGTGCTATTTCACCAACATTTTGTAATAAGTAGAATGGCCCCCTGCCAGCAGTGGAGATGCAAGTGCTATGGAGACAGCAGACTGAGGGTGGGGGCAGTGATGGTGAGTCCTTGTATGTCAAAGAGCGGACTTTGTGCATAAAAGGCTACAATTTTGGCCTACACCAATGCGTCGACATGTTTCCTCTCCATTCATATAAATTTATTGACCTGGATTCTCCTATTTGCTTACTGTTATGCCAGTTAACTCAGTTGCCTCTATGTTATAGCACCTCCATAGTCACTAAACTGTGTCAAAAGAGCCCATTTCTCTGGATGGAGCTGTCTTGGTCCAGAGCTGTGGGTACTCTGATTTGACCAGAGTCAAAACCCCATCCACCACTTTTAATCATACGGCAAGTGCCCAGTTGGCCAAACAGGAGACCATGCCAGGAAAAATTGAGTCTCTGGTCTTGTTCCCAGCAAGCAAAGACTTCAGGCTTTTACTTGGTTCTAACATCAGGGTTATGAAGCCGTCGCAAAGTCCAGCCCCAAATATCTTCTCCTCTTAACACATTCACTGCCTCCGTGCCAAACTTCTTATCAGGTATACAGTATTAAATGAGCAGAAATTCCATCCAATTAAATGTTCAGAAGTCCTTAGCTGATATCTTTAGGAAGAGAAATAGAGTAAATGTTTTAATTTAATCAAATTTTATTAATAGTATAACTTCTGACAGAAGGTCTATTAACTTAAAACGTTGAGTCTGTTTCTCTCCCCATAGGTGCTGTCCACCTTGCTGAGTATTTCCAACACTTTCTGTTTTTACTCCAGATTATCAGCTCTGTAGTATTTCGCTTTTGTTTCAATGTCTTCAGCCTTGATTTCCACAAAAGGCCATCTTTTGTCACCAACTCCACTTCTTTCCTGGTCATTTTCTGAGGCTGACACAGATTATTTGAAACTTTGATGCCCTACCTGACCATCAAACAAGCTTCTGACTGCAAATTACTTCCACCTCAGAAACACTATTCTTGCCTCAGCTCATTAGGGGTTGTCTTTAAAATTGTATGTTTTTAGTATTCCATATTTAGTATTTTCTGTGGAATGAGACATCATTTAACTGTGTTACAATACCAACTAGCCTTCTACCAGCATAAAAAAAACTGGTGCAGCACTACCCTATTTTGAGTACAACCTTTAAAAAAAAAGACTTTGTTCTTAGGCGGAATGAAAACTAACCTTCAAATGGAGGTGGGCAAGGAGACAATGGTAATCTGACGTAATGAATTGTTGCTCCTTGGTCATTAGCCACAAGTATTTAGATAATTGATTGAGACAGTGTATGGTACCTGCCCTTAGAAATAGGGCATATCAACAAGTGCTCACAGGCAGTGGACGGATCACATAAAGCATTCCTTGTAGGCAGCAATCCTTAGTGATCTGTCTTCTCCAACCAGAAGACAGACCTGACAAAGAGGTGGAAGAGCCAAGGAAGAGTTCCCTAGCACTTTGGCTAGAGAGCTTCCTCCACAATTTTGACAAAACTGCATCAACAGCTTGTTTGTCCTTTGGTATCAACGGACTATCCCCAAATTATCAATGTTGTATACTGTTCTTTACTAATTAACTCATGTGTCCTATCTAAACTGTCGCTTCTTAACAAACTCAATATGCAATCAAAAAATTTCTACAAATTGTCAACTGGCTACACTAGGTAACTGGGATTGTCAACCCGCAAAATCAATATTCCTGTGTTCAAAACACTTCAAGGCCTCACCCATCCCTATATGTGTAACTGCATCCTGTCCTACAATCCTCCGAGAACTCTGCATTCCTCCAATTCTAACCTGTGTGTATGCCCTATTTCCTTCACTTATCTATTGGCAGCTGTGCCTTCGTACACCTAAGCTCTAAGCACTGCAACTCTGCTTATAAATCTCTCCACTTCTCTATATTTATTGAAATGTGGCTTAACATTTCTTTGACAGGCTTAATATTTTATTATGCATTTCATTAATGTTTGCCTGATAATGCCCTTGTGAAATCTGTTAGGATGTTTTGTTACACCAAAAAAGGCCATTTAAGTGAAACTTTTTGTTGTTATGTATTTTACAATTCAACAACTTAGTGTTTATAGCCACACGTTTGTTTCAAGATTACATATATGTTTTATATACATAATACAATGCAGCTTGCTTGTTCACACTCCGGATGACAGCAGACTGACTCAACACATTGTTACTGGAAATGAAACATTTGCAAAAATTGCCAATAACTCAAAAAATATTAATTACACAAAAGTTTGACAGAAATCTTTCTCTGTGGGCAAGTATTATAGAATACTCTAATGAACAAAATCTTTATTTATATCACAAATAAAACTCATGGTTATGTTAGCACAGTTCATTGAAAGGAGAGGACAGTTTTGAATCTAGAAGAAGTGTTAATGATTTCTACGCAATGAAAGTGATTAGGCTAAGAAGTCCCCAAAGAATCAATAAATCTTTCCATGGTGCCATGATTTTGACTGCTTGATGCAAGTTCTAATCTGTCTGGCTGGTGATTTTGCTTGGTGTTAAATTGAACCTCATTGTAATATTACTTTTTTATTCACACATGGGATGTGGGCATCACTGGCTGACCAGCATTTATTGCCTATCCCTAGCTGCCCTTAAGAAGCCGGTAGTGAGCTGTCTTCTTGGACGACTGCAGCCCATATGTTGTTGGTTGACCCACAATGCCATTAGGGAGGGAATTCCAAGATTTTAGCGCAGTGACAGTGAAGGAACAATGATATATTCCCAAGTCTGGAAGACGAATGGCTTAAAGGGGAACTTGCAGGTGATGGTGTTCCCAGGTACCTGCTGTCCTTGTCCAATAAGACAGAAGTGGTCATGGCTTTGGCATATGTTGTCTAAGAGTCTTTGATGAATTTCTGCAGAGAATCTTGTAGATAGTGCACACTGCTGCTGCCACTGAGTGTTGGTAGTAGAGGGTGGGGATTTTTTGAATGTGCTGCCAATCAAGTGGGTTGTTTTGGCCTGGATGCTGTAAAGCTTCTTGAGTGTTGTTGAAGCTGATCCATCCAGGAAAGTGAGGATTATTGCATCACTGCCTTGTGCCTTGTAGATTGTGCACAAACCTTGGAGAGTCAGGAGGTGAGATACCCACTGCAGCATTCCTAGCCTCTGATCTGCTCTTGTAGCCACTGTGTCCGTGTGGTAAGTCCAATTGAGTTTCTGGTCAATGGTTACCCCAAGGATGTTGATAGTGGGGGATTCAGTGATGGCAACACCATTGAATGTCAAGGGGTGGTGATTAGATTGTCTCTTATTGGATGTGGTCATGGTAAGACAATGTGTAAATGCAATTGATCCATCATGCAGAATCAGCATAAAAATAAATATTGGAGAACAAAGTTAAATCAGAAATGAATTCACACTACTATATGAATGTAGTAAACATTGAATATCATGTATTGCTGTAAAATTCTTCAAATCCTTTACTCTTTAAGGATGGTGAATGTTACAGAATCTCCATATAATGTATAGTTAATACTGTTACGTACTGAAGCCTCAGTGAAATCAGTTGGCAATTTGGTCATCCAATTTTATTAGGTACATTCCCCACATTGCCGATAAATTCTTAATTAGTATTTTAGTGAGTTTGTGCTTTTCTGTTATGACTCTGTTTAATACTTGTTGGATAACGAGTATGACATAAATGTTGTTTTATTGCTGGTGGTAATTTTAAGGAAAATTGATACTTCTATTACTCCAAATGGGATTGAAGTTTTTGAATTGCACTGCTTAGAAAATATGTGTTAATATTTTCCTGCTGTCAGATGAAAATCAAACCCAATTTGCTAGTAATGCGTGAAGCAAAATGACTAGGAAAATTGCCCCATTTTCACTTGCGTCTGATTAAATGAGGACAATAAGCAATTGAAGCTAATCTCAAAGAAATTTTAAAAATTGCAACTATTCTTTCCCAGAAACTACAATGGTTGCAACAATGTTTCTTCCACGTAATCAGAGCATAATATCGTGCTAGCATTTAAAACAAAAATTCTCAACCATATGACTCTACAGATTTTATTGATAGTCATATATATTACATGTCCACTCTATCTGAACTGATATCTAATGATCAATGCTTCAATTCCACATATTTCTGCTCTTTGAAATATTTCAGTGTTGAGTACTTTATCTTTCCATTTGATGCCCATCATATTTCAAATGGATCTCACGTCACTGAGTCATTGAGTCATACAGCACGGAAACAGATCCTTTGGTCCAACTCGTCCAATCAGTGACGATTCATGCCAACAATGTTTTCCAAACTAAACGAGTTCCACTTGCCTGAATTTGGCCTATGTCCCTCTAAAGCTTTCCTATTCATATACCCGTCCAAATGTCTTTTAAATGCTATAACTGTACCTGCGTCTATCACTGCCTCTGGCAGTTCATTCCACATACGAACTGTCCTCTGTGTGAAAAGTTTGTCCCTCTGGTCCCTTTTAAATCTTTCTCCTCTCTCCTTAAAAATATGACCCCCAGTTTTGAAATCCCGCACCATAGGGGAAAGACCTTTGTTATTCACCTTATATATGCCCCTCATGATTTTATAAATCTCTATAAGGCTCCCTCAGCCTCCCAAACTCCAGTCAAAAAGGTTCCAGCCTAGCCAACCCCTACTTATAACTCAAATCTTCCATTCTCGGCAACATCCTTGTAAATCTTTACTGAACCCTCTCCAATTTAATAATATCCTTCTTATAGCCTGGGACGGTGGTTAGTGCTGCTGCCTCACAGTACAATGGACCCAGGTTTGATGCCACCCTTGGGTGACTGTGTGGAATTTGCACATTCTCCCACATCTGTGTGGATTTCGTCTGGGTGCTCCGGTTTCCTCCCACAGTCCAATGATGTACAGGTTAGGTGGATTGGCCATGCTAAATTGCCCATCGCGTTCAGGGATGTGTGGGTTAGCTCGGTTAGCTGTGGGAAATGCAGGGTTATGGGCATATGGGCGTGGGTCTGGGTGGGATACTCTTCAGAGAGTCGGTGCGAATTTGATGGACTGAATAACCTGCTTCCACACCGTAGAGATTTTATGACCAGGACTGTATACCATACTCCAAAAGTGGCCTCACCAACATCCTGTATAACCTCAACATGATGTCCCAAATCCTATATTCAGTGGTTTGAGCAATGAAGGCAAGCTACTAAACACTTTCTTAACCACTCTATCTACCTAGTGATGCAGCTTTCACAGAATTATGTACCTGAGTCCTAGGCCTCTCTGTTTGACAACACTACCCATGATCCTACCATTAACTGTATAAGTCATGCCCTCATTCATTTTACCTAAATGCAATGCCTCGCATTTATCCAAACTAAACTCCATCTGTCACTCCTCAGCCCACTGGCCCAATTTATCAAGATCCCTTTGAAATCTTAGATAATCTTCTTCACTGTCCTTGTCACAGTATCAGGAACTAAATTCCATCAAATATAATTTGTCTGCATTGATTGTCAATTTACGAACTTAAAACATACAATAACATGAAACAGCAGTGACTTAAAATACATCAATGGGATTTTGTTTCTCATACGCTACCATAATTGTAGCCTGGCTAGACATATACTCTTATTATCAGAACTTGTTTAGACTTGCACCAATGAAATATAGTTTGGAACATGTCAACTCACTTTGCTAGACACTTACCATCACTGACATATTTATGTCTTATGCACCCTTAGCAAAGATACAGGAGTTAATTAAATTATCTAATTTGAGCAACTCATCAGATTAGCTCAGTGATCAGGAAATAGAAGGGATTAGACTACCCACCGAAAAGAGACATGGAGATTTTGATACACTAAGATCTGTGCTCATTGATGTAAATACAGGCAAACTTTGCCCTCTTTTTGATTTCTGCATGCAGTCAGCGCTAATGACACAGTTGGTTGGCTGCACGTTATCAGCAGTGATCCCAAAATTGTTCCTAGTCAGTTCAAGATAGCCTTTGCCTTTTAAAGTTTGAAGAGCATTATGACTGGACATTGTATTGGAAATTGTATAAAAAGTGAATCCATCCTGGTGTACAGCGAGGAATGCTGCAACATGGGAGAGAATGGGCTCTAACGTTTTAGGTTACTGAACTGAAAGTGTTAGTGAGGAGGTGGAAAGAAGGAGACTTACCCCCTAATTATGGGTGAGGGAGACACAATGGGCAGAAGGTTCATCAGAGACATGGTCAAAGGCAGAACAGCCGTATAGTCATGGAGGTCTATTACAGGAGTCAAACACTAAAATCTGGATGAAGTTCAATGATCTTGTCAGACACCACATACATACTGCTAGATATTCAACTATGATAGCCCTATTACCCAAACGGCACAAGAGGCATTTCTTCCTGTCTTCCAGGTCAGAATAGCACACAATGTTGGACCTTCTCTTGCAGCAAAAACAGTAGCCACCCAAACAATGAGTGCTGCAGAGTAATCTGAGACTGAAGTCATGTGTGATCAGCTTGCTGCCATGCAGGCTCAGTCTGCTGTCATCATGGTTGTAGGCGCAGTTGTTTGAAACAACTTTTCAGGGTTTCATAGCAGTCCAATAATCTGCCTTCCACTAATTTGTTCAGATTACAGATTACTGAGGAGCCACCAAGGGAAGTGGCAATAGCTTCCAGGCAAAGAAATCTATTCCTGTCTCAAAGCTTTTGTGTTTGTACCCGACCATACCAACAGTACCTTTGCTGGTTATCAAACCAGTCCAGCACATTGCCTCCCATTCCATAAAGGGCAATTTATAGCTGCTGCTTGAGGTGATCTGCCAAGGCTGTCTGCAGTTTCCTCCATTGTAAATTGACAACCATTTACCAGCCAGTGCAGGCACTGCAGTAGAACTGTGTAACAGCAATAAAAGAAAAATTGTAACACACAATAAGAGAAGAATTAGTTGACATGGAATGGTTTCATTTATAATTTTATTTCATAGCATTTATTTTGTGGTGGTCAAGTGGACACCGTGATGTTCAGTGACAGAGGGAAAGTCAATTGTGAGACTATTTGAAAAGGGAAGTTGCTGTGGTGAATGTTAACATAAATGGACTAGTAATTCAGAATTGTATCTTTAATTAAAAGCTAGTGGTAACCATGTAACTGTTGTAAATTGCCATAAAAACCCATCTGGTTTACCAATGTTCTTTAGGAAAGGAAATCTGCTATCTTTTCTGGTCCAGTCTACAGTTGACTTCAGACCTACAGGAATGCGACTGACCCTTAACTGCCCTGTTTACTGGCCAAACAAACCATTCATTTAAAGGGTAACCAACAATGGGCAACATGGGCACCTTAAGCAGATCAGCATAATCTGGGTTGTCTTCTCCTCCCTTCCTCTTTCGCTTCCTCCACCCCATCATGTACCTGCTCCTCAGTTTCTTGACAGATAGTTGACAGCAACGACTGCCCTCTTATGATGACAGGTTTGTGTACCAACATGAGTCTTGATGGTAGATATGGTGTTTTAGTATGACAATGGTCTACTCCATCAGATTTTATGCCAACCACATGTGCATAGCATATGAGTCAAGATCATGCACAAAATCTTGTGCACTTAGCCTTTTTCTCTCATTAAACACCCTCTAGTTTGTTGTATAGGTTTAGATGCACCCTTTGCAGTGGAGTGCTGCAAAATGAAGACATCTTGGCAATTACCGCAATACTGAGCATTGACCTGCATGATTTGCTGCCCATGGTCATGTGACAGCTCAAGTTTGGGTGAATGAATCCATTTCAGGCAGAATTGACATATGATGCCACAACAAAGTCTACGTGAAATCTACAGGAACCTACATAATGTGGGTAGCCTGTAATCTTAGTGAAGCTGCATGTTTACTCCGCCTGCTTGGCTCTAGCAAAAGAGAGTGAAATGCAATTATCTGTCTTTGAATACAGTATTTCAGTGAGCTCACTTATGTTATGATGGTCAGCATTTCGCATGACCGTACGTTTCACCAATTCAAGTCTGAAAGGATCCAGACCCATAGAAAACCCTTACCTTCAAAGTTACAGTCACCTTCAAAGTCACTGGAAATGTTGTTCTTGCCTTGTTCAGATATTACAGGTGTATTTCTAGTAACTGGCAGATTTAAGGGTGAAATTCCTCAATGAATCAGAGACATGCCATGGATTGTCTATCACGAAGGATCAGGTTGCTTTTGAACACATTGTGTGGTTATAGTTGAAAACCCTTTTCCCTCTCTGGTTCTCCATTTTCTAGAAACTTATCCTGTTTTGCATCGCATCCGCTCACTTCTTCCAGTCATATATTTCAAGGGTAGTGCCCACTAATGCAACCATGTCTGGGAGTTTTTTGTTTGTACAGAAGAATGGAGGTCAGCAAAAAAGTCCTTCAGCTTTTGCCACCATTCTCCCTGTAGACTTTTGCAATTTGAAAGGACTTTAGAATTCACCAAACACTTGCAGAATCCTAGCAATAGCCAGAAGAGAGTAATCAGTAAATAGTTGATCCCTGCAGATAGCATTGGTTGGATTGTGGGGAGAGGTGAGAAACTCCTTCCTGCTACTTAACGTGTTCAGCTGTATGAAGTTAACAGGGGGCCTTTGCTGGAGTGTTGAATTCAAAATCACAGAAGGAAACCATTTGACCTAAAGTGTCCATGTTGACTCTCCAAATGAGTATTTCACTATTTGCCATTCTCCCGTTTTCTCCCTGTGATCCTGCACTTTGTCTTGAATGCCTCAACTAGCTTGCCTCCAACGTACTTTCAGGCAGTGAATTTCAGACCCGAACCACACACTGTGCGAAATATTCTTCCCTCAGATCACTTCTGCTTCTTTTACAAGTTAGTTTATTTCTGCCCTCTCATTCTCCATTCATTTTCTCTGTCCAGAACCTCTCAGGATTTTTAATATCTCAGATTTCCCCCAGTCTTCTCTTCCCCAAGCAAAACAATCCTAACTTCTCAATCTCTCTTCAAACTGAAATATGGCTTTCCTGGAAACAGATTCATAAATCTCATCTGCACTCGCTCGAATGCCTTCTTATTCTTCCTCGAATACAGCACCCAGAACTGGATGCAATACTCCAGCTGAGGCAAAACTAGTGTCTTATACAAGTTTAACTTTGTCTCCTTGCTGTTGAACTCTATGTTGCTATTAGTAAAGCCTAGGATACTGTATACTATATTACACCAGTATTCTATATTAACTGCTCACTCAACTTATCCTACCATTTTTAATGTCTTATGCACACATAATTTCTCTATTGTGCACCCACTTTAGAATTGAGCATTGATTTTACACAGTCTCTCCATGCTTGTCTACTAAAAATGTATTATCTAGTGCCCCTTAGGGAAGGAAATTTGTCATCTTTACATGTGCCTTCTGACTCACAGCAATGTGATTGACTCTTAACTGTCCTGTGAGAAATTAGGGATAGGCAATGAATGCTGGCCTGTCCAGTGAAATATACCCCAAGAATGGATAAGAAAGGCTCACATTTATCCACAATGACTTAATCTGCCATCTATCCCCCTCTTTCACAAACTTATCTATGTCTTTTAAAAGTATATGCTATCCTCCTCACGATTTATAGTGGTTCCAAGTTTTATGTCATCCATAAATATTGAATTTGTGTCCTGCACCCCAAGGTCTAGATCATTAACCTGTACCAGGAAGAGCAAGGATCACAACAGTAGCCTCTGGGGGGAAACACTATACCCCCGCCTGAAAAAGCTCAATTGTCTATTACTCTCTGTTTCCTATCACTCAGCCAATTTCATATCCACGTTGCTATTGTCCCTTTCATTTCATGAGCTCTGACTTTCTAACAACTCTGTTGTGTGGCATTGTATCAAGTTTCTTGTGAAAATCAATGTACAGCATGTCAACAGCATTGTCCTGATCTGTGGTCTCCAAGATGCCAAAGATTGCAAGCAATCAATGGTACATGCTGATTAAGGTAATGACCTGCTTGCTTTATTTGCTTCAACAGACATTAGTTGTGTCCACCAAGTAGTGTGGCTTTTGCCAGAAGTGTGCAGGCCTAGTGGTATAATTGCTGCACAGTTAATCCAGAGATCCAATAATATTCCGGGCTTAAACCCTCCTCATGGTGGAATTTTTGAATTCAATAAAAACCTGGAATTAAGAGTCTGATGATGGCCATGAATCCATTGTCAATTGTCGGAAAAGCCCAGCTGGTTTACTTATGTCCTTTAGGAAAGGAAACTGCCATCCTGGTCTGGTCAGCAAGTGATTCCAGACCCAAAGTAATGTGGTTGACTCTTAACTACCCTCAGGGAAATTAGGGATGGGCAATAAATGCTGGCCTTGCCAGTGATGTTCTCATTTTGTGAATGAATAAAAAAAATGCCATTTTGAAGCCACACAGCACCTGGAACACCCAAACAAGGATCATTGCCGATACCAATTTCACGCTCAAATCTCCATGTCTAATCTAGGTACATAATAAATGTCTGAAAACAAGAGCAAAATATTGCAAATGCTTAAATCTGAAAACAGAAATTCCCTTAAAACAATCAGTAAGCCTGGCAGGAGCTGTAGATAGAGAACCAGAGTAATGTTTTAAGATAATTTAATCTTTTCAGTTAAACCCCCGTGAACAGAAGATGGTTGATATCTGTCGCCCTCCACAGTAAATAGCTTGTGCGTATTCACTTTGGAAGCTAATTTATAGAGTACCAGAGGCCCAATAATATCGGTAGTAATTTGTAAGGAACATGAGCTTTCAAGACAGGAAAAGCAGAGGAAAATTAGGTTGAAGAAACAGAGGTAAAACTGGCTTTCAGCAGTAGTGCAAAATGAACAGAATTTTATGGTAGCCTATTTTACATCTAGCCTTATTATAATTATCATCAAGATGTGTGAAATGGGTTTCCAGTTCTCTATTGCCCACTTTATGCTAACACTAAACAGCAATTCAAGTTTCACTGAGTTTTAGCAATCTTAGGCAATTTCATATTTGCATTTTATTTCGATAGTTTAAGTACGTGTGAAATTTTTTAAGAATGCGTGCGCAATTTCCCGTTACATTCTGTAGAACAGAGTTGCATAGCAGTTTTATGCATATGTATAGAAAAGATTTATAAGTTCCAGCCTCAGATAAACAAAAGGTCACATCCCAGTTCATGAACACATCAATGAAATCAATAACCACAGGATTTAAAAATGGTATTTTTCAGAAATGTCTTTAATGATTTGTAACAAATGTTTTTAGAGCTTTGAAACTTTATGAGCATTTTATTTAGTTGTAGCTTTTAGTTGTATAATTAGTTTTGAGTTGCTATCTAGCATGCAAGAAATATAAATGGCATTTGATGATAATGGTGGGTTGAGACAGGAAATCTTTATCACTGTGAAACAGGGATCTGTTGTCAGTTGCCAATTAGAAAGAAAAGGAACATTCCTCTTATTTGAATGAACAAAGTGGCACGCGTATTTTGCAGACTTCCATCTCATTAGAAATAGACTATTTTATGTGCCAACAAGAATTGCATAAACTTATATATTCAAGTCACAGTATGACCTTCCTTAAACTTGTTCAACTGTTGAAAATGTCAAAAAGACATCAGCTGCAATATTTATAATTGACATTGCTCTTTGAGGAGCACTAGAAAGCACACGTGAAACAATTAATTGCTTTTCCATTTATTTAGACATTTATTTTTGAATTCATTATGTATTTGCAGTATAGTTCTTGCACAACCCAGTAATTTCTTTAATTAAAAGCTAAACACTATCTTTGAAGTAGGCTACTTTGTATTTTTTTGCTATAGGGTTAAGTAATGATGTC
The DNA here is from genome assembly GCA_024137785.1 of Ginglymostoma cirratum. Lineage (NCBI taxonomy): Eukaryota > Metazoa > Chordata > Chondrichthyes > Orectolobiformes > Ginglymostomatidae > Ginglymostoma > Ginglymostoma cirratum. Next base: position 23,082,592 of record JAHRHZ010000073.1, read on the forward strand.
AGTAAGCTGAAGGCATCAATTTGAACAGTTTTTGAATGGGAATGAGGACATCTCAAGCAATATTTTCCAAATTTACAAATTATGAAGAGTTAGCTCTACTCAGTATTGAAACGTTTGCGTGATGAAACTTGATTTTTGTATGGATGATTAGCTTAGTTGCTTAGTTCATAGTCTTTAACATGGCTGACGGGGTGGATTCAATTCTTCTGCCAGCTGAGATGGTTATTGGGGCCTTTCTATCTATTTGCCCAATAGTTATAAAATGTAGCCCTGATTGCCAAGCCCTGGACAATAACACTATAGAGACAGCAAGAAATTTTATTTTCCTTATCATGAGGATTTTTTGCAGTAAAAATGAATGATGATGCTACATTAATGCATATGAGGCATAAATGCACATATTACAAACTCACACATTGAAACTAAATAAAGATATATACTATATGTATATAGATTATGTCATAAATGTTGGGTGAGCCATATAAATCTAAAAAATAGGAAGGTCAGTTAGGTGTTTTGTTCAATTGCATCATAAATAACTTGTTAATTGTTAACAAACTCAACTCTGAAAAATACTCAATAAATTTAGAATGAATTTAAATATTGAAACAATGTTTCACTCACATAGAATGGATTGAAAAAGTTATGTTTTTGATGTTTTGTGTAATTTTTAAATTAATCCATTTTATGTGTGAACTCCCCTTTGAGATATTGGGCAGAACTTAGGTCAGGGTAGGGCGCAGTGTTTGCGGAGCGGGTTGGTGGGGTGATTTCTGGATGGCTTGCCTTCTCAGGAGGAAAGTCCTGGCAGGCCTGAGAGAAGTTTGTTTACAGACATAACACAGTGAGGGCAGACTAAGTTAATGCAAAGTGCTATCTCTGCCCCTCATTGCCCCTCTGGAGTTGCTAATTGACTGGCAGCTCCAGCATTCCTGGCAGTGCTCAACGCTGAAGTCTGATTCTGCTGGGATTGTTATCAGTCCCACAAAGCACATTGGAAGGATTCCTGGGCCCAGGTGAGTTGAGGGCATTGGCAAGAAAGTTTAGGGCATCACCTAAATGAGCGAGGGTTGGAGGACTGGGTTTCAAAGTCCATGGGGTCTTTGGGATGCCCTTTATGTACTGAAGTAGGGTTACTATTTTTGTGGATTTCTAAAGCTTAACTCAGGGTGGTTGGGAGGTAGTGGGCTAGACACACGCCCTATTTTACATGCCCTTTAAACACGCCAAGTTGGGGTACATAAAACCCCACAGATACATGAGTGAGCAACAAGTTTATACTCAAGGCACAGACGGATTTTAACTCCCAGTTCCTATTTGCATATCCAGGCCTTGCCTTGTGTCTGAACTCAGCAGAACCCATTACTTAGAAAGTCGTTGACAGCACAATAGGGGCAATTAAAGCCATGAAATTCATGCCAGCTGCCCATGGAGCAATCCAGTCAGATCCACTCCCAAGTCCAAACCTCTTGGTGCTGCAGGCTTCCTCATAAGCTTATTCAATTTCCTTTTAAAGCATTATTTATTCCCAATTTCACTATCCATGTGGGCAGTGGGTTGAAGGTCATTATCACTTGCTGAATAAGTGTTTTTCTTTACCGATCCCCTGCATTGCTTGTCCATAACTTTAAATTTGTACCTCCTTGTGCCATCATCTAATGAGAACAGCTTTTCGTTTATTTACCTTATCCAAGCCTGCCATATTATTGTACACTTCTTTTAAATCTCCCACCAAACTTTTTTTCTCCAAGAGAACAAATTCAGCGTCTCCAAATTAACCTTATAACTAGAATCCCTTATTACTAGAGGCATTCTGGTAAATCTCCTGTGCACCATCTCATCCTAATGTGTGGTGACCTGACCTGAATACAGTTTCACATCTGAGTTCTATAAAGGCTCAGTATAACTTTCATGCTTTAATTTCAGAAGTCTAGCATCCCATTTGCTTTGCTAACTACTGTCTGAACATATCCTACTACCTACAAAGATTGAGGTACATGAATCCTGAGATGGCTTTAGTCCTGCACACTCTTTAGAACAGTGGTGTGTATTGTCTGTTCTTATCCCTACTACCATGTCATGTGACTTCACACCTCTGTAATCAATCCATATGCTCAACAGAGAAGAACATTTGAAGGGTACCACTAGGAATGTTCAGAAATGGTGCCATGGTCCCTGAAAGTTAAATAAACAATGGAGGTGGAAGGCGTGGGGTTGTGGAGGTGGTATATGCAGTTCTGTGGGCAATTACAATATAGTGGGGGAATCAAAGTTCAAGCAAATGAAGGCTCCAGGTTTTCTTCTTGAGCCCTGGAAGAGAATTCTTGACTCTTCTGATCACAACAAAGCACAGGCCCAGATTATCTGGTGAATGAGAATTTCACACAGGTTGTCACTCTAGCACTCCTTTCTTGCCAAAGAAGGGAGTATTCTATTTTTGTTGGGAGATTCAGTGCAGTGCTCCCTCAAAGCATATTTCCATTCTGACAATTCTTTCATTGTTCAGAACTGTAAGAAGAAGACGAATCATGTCCCCTTTTCATGGCAGTCAGCTGCTATATTCTGGAATTCAAGTTCCTGATATCCATGCTAACAGCTGCTGCCAAACTGTAAGTACTATAGGTAAGTGTGATGTCAGGGTGCTGGGAGAGTTGTGGGAGGGTTAGGGTGCCACGTAAGTAGGGTGCCAGCTGGGAAGGATGCCAGACACGCAATGTGTAGTGTGCCAGGTAAGTGGGGTGCCAGGTGACTACGTATTTATAAGTCTAACTTTTCCTGAGTAAATACATTGCTTAATTTCATTGGAACCATCCAAAGTCTTCAATTTTTATGTAGACCTTTGTATTGTTCCAGGCCCTCATACTGGCTGTCTGGCCAATGGAACATGTTACCCTTTATCTTAATTTTTCAAAAAAATAACTTTTATGAGCTTCTGCTGACTATTGATCTAGTTCCCTGCTGGTTTCTCCAGGGTGGGGCAATGTCAGAAATGCCCCCTGACTTCTGCTCGGTTAAAGTAACAGTTTAAGCCCAAAAGAGACAACAGGAACTGGATCTCTATATTTAAAAAGTGACCTATTGCTTCCAGTTTCAGACAGTCAGATTGGGACTCTGAAGGAGTGCATAAGAATCCCATTCCATTTTATCTGATGCCTGCCTGATTTGTCAATCTGCCGAGGCAGGGATGAACAGTCGTATTGGGTCATGACCTTATTAAATAGTAGAGCAGGTTCGAGGTCTGAATGGCCTACTCCTGTACTTAATTTATACATTTGTATGATCGTATTTGTGCCACTTGAAACAACTTATACAATTAAATTAGGGCCTTGGGTAGTGTTGTAGAACATGAGATCTAGTGGTTCAAGTACATAATTCTTTGAAGTTTGCATGACATACAGAGAGAGTGGTTAAGAAATCATTGGCACGCTTGCCTTCATTGTTCATACCTTTGTGTATAGGAGTTGGAACGTTATGTTAAAGTTGTAAGCAGCATTGGTGAGGCCACTTGAGGAGTACTGTATCCAGTTCTGGTTGCCGATTTATAGGAAAGATATTATTAATTTGGAGAGGGTTCAGAAGAGATTTACCAGGATGCTGCCAGGAATGGAGGGTTTGAGTTATAAGGAGAGGCTGGATAGGCTGGGACTTTTTCACCAAAGCATAGGAGGTTGAGGGGTGACCTTATAGAGGTTTATAATATCATGAGGGGTATAGATAAGGTGAATAGCAGGTTTCTTTTCCCTACAGTTGGGGATTTTAAGACTAGGGAACATATTTTAAGGTGAGAGGTGAAAGTTTTAAAAAAGATGAGGGGCAAAGTTTTATACAGATCTGCTTGGGTCTGCAAGGTGCACACTTTCAGAAATTAGTTAGCTTGCTTCAATATCTGTTTCATAAGTTATAATATGTTTTATTGGTTTCAATAAACTAACCCATGGAGTTAATCAATCTCTGACAAGCAATTGATTATTTGATATCATTCGACTGATTTCCAGCTATTAATAAAATCAAGGGGTATATCGATATCGTGAGAAACTGGTTTTGATGTAGATCATCAGCCACAATCTGGAATAGTGGAGCAAGTTTGAGGGGCTGAATGGTCTACTTCTCCTCCTATGTTTCTTTGTCCCTACATTCCTCTTATCCCGAGTGCACTATATCACAAAAGAAAGAAAACTTTACTTTGATACTGGATCCTTTAATTTGCATCTGCCATATTCTCACATTTCACCCTCATTACTGTAAGCTGGATGGATGAAAGTTTATCTTATACGTGATTGTCATACATTTGTTGCTTACAGCAGAAAGGACTTTGTTCACTATGCCTTGTGGAGCGTTTCTCATGGGGAGAAAGTGTCTCACAAGTGAACAGAGGGATGTTTATGCGAATGTATTAATTAACGTATTACAATATCTTGTAACAGGATTTCAAATTTTTTGTTTTAATGAGATGTCACTTAAAGAAAATAACTGAAAGTCTACCAGTCAGGGTCCAAATCTTTGACTTCAATAGTTCCTTAATACAGGTTGTTTTCTTTCTGATCCATTCTGAAAAACCATCAAAATATGTCTGCCAGACTGTTGACCCGGTAGCTTATGGTGATCTAAATATTTTAAAAACAGACTAATTGGGTAAATATGTCCACTGTAACAATCCATTCTTTCTTTGTTTTGTCAGGAGTAGCCAGGTGTTGATATAAATTAGTGGACATTCTATTGAGATATTTAAACATGACACAGTAACCCCATCTACTGGCAACTCTCATCTACTGCTAGTCTTTTTCCTGATATGTAGCGCAGCATAAATGTTTAATCATCTAAATATTCTGTGAAGGTGCTGAATAGATGCTGGATGACTGCAAACTTATTTGAGCATATACTATTGTATTTGTGTGGCTGACTTTATTGCGTTGGAATGTTTGGGTACATTTTGGGGTCAATCATTGCCTTTAGGATACCCATGATGCTCCTTTTACTAAAATGAATGTCTAAGTAATCATGGGAATGGATTGCATTATTGAGTTCCTAATATTCACTATTGATGTCAAAAGCTCTATGCCAAAAAAATGTAGAACCTCGGTCCCTTCCTCGCCAACAATGAATGACCCAAGGAATGGCAGCAGCACACCATGTGTTATGGAAGTCATGGATGCTCAGTTTGAAAGGGTAAACAATTATATGGAATTCCAGGTGGAAAACTGTACAATCTTAAACAGCATTCAGCTGACATGTGACCACAGTAAATCCTTCATGCAGATGGGTGCACACTCTCCTGGAAGCTGCCTTGTTGCCTTCATTCCTTGGTAGTCCCAGCTGCTGCAGTTTTTTGAGAAGCCGTTGGAAATTTACAGATGGTTATTAACAGATAATGTTTATTTTGTGATGTTTCTGATGCATGACTCCTGCTATGGAGGGTGAGTAACACTGCAAATGATACCACCTGACCACAATGGTCAACATTGAGTAGGCGTTAGTCTCCTGAGGAAGAGGGTAATGTGTTTTAACTGGTTTAGTTAGCCCTCTGTTACTCTCCATCAAGGGCCTTTGCAGTGGTTTGCTCTATGCTCTATAACATGACCCTTCAAAGAGGTATGGACCTCAAGCAGGGAATAGCACTGGATGGGCACAGCACCTCAGAGGAAGGGAAAGGTTCAGGAAGGGGGAAAATAGGCATAGGTGTAGTCCATCCAGTGCCTCACGCCTTGCCAATCTAGATCATGGTTGATCATCTACCTCAAATGCCATATTCCCACACTATCCACATATTCATTGATCATGAGTAATCAGGACTCCACCAATCTCTGTCTTGAACTTAATCATGGTCTTAATCCACAGTCATCTGGGATAGAGAATTCCAAAATTTCACCACTTCCTGAGGGAATTGACCTTCCTGACCTCAGTCATAAATGACTCGTCCCTGATCCTGAAACTGTGTCCCCTGAGTCTAGAACCTCCAGCTGATGATGTGCAATGATTCCAGTTGCTGCTTAGGATTTTGTGGTTGGAGACACCACCTACTCAATCTGAAACGTTAACTCTGGTTTCTCTCCACAGATGCTGCCAGACTTGCACAGCTTTTCCAGCAATTTCTGGTTTTGTTTCTGATTTACAGCATTTGGAGTCGCTTTTGGGGTTTTTACAATCAACAGATCCTTTTGCTACTTGAAATAATGGGATGTCAGTCAGAATCATAGACAACCTATTGCACAGTAGGAATTATTGCCATATATCCCTTGAACCTGAGGATGTTGAGATCTTCCACCCTGTGTTGGATTTGTGCTTCTCTGTCTCCAACAACATGTTGGCTTGCCAATCCACCCTGATCAAGGATTAGCTAAAAATGCACCAGTTAGGAACACCCACAATCCAAACATCCCGTAGAAATCTCTTTGTCATTGTTGTTTCATTTCACTTCCAAGCTAACGTAAGATGACATTAGGGCAATGCCTCGCCCTCACCACTTCGAGCTTTTCACTTACATATAACAGTGCAAACTTTCTCATAGCCTTCAGTTTCATCATGCTCAGACAACGAACTGTGCCTTTGGATCATCAATGCTACTGTTGCCTATGGTCAGAAGAACTCCAAGCCCCCTCAGGATGACCCTCACTTCACATTCTTTTGACAGCTCACCAGGAGGTACATAATCTAAACATACAAGTAGTCAAATTAAGAACATAAGTAGGCCATTTAGATCCTCAACCTTGCATGGCCATTCAATAAGATTATGGCTGCTAATTTTGTATTACAAATTCACATTTCCACCCACGTCCAATAATGTCTGATCCCCTTTCCTAATAAGAAATTATCTACTCAACTAAAGGCAAAATAATGTAGAGGCTGAAATCCGAAGTATACACAAAGAATGCTGGAGAAACCCAGTAAGAAACTCTGCTCATTCCTCAACAGGGTATTATCCAGAGTACAAATTACTCCTTCATAGGATTTCAATAAATTGGCTAACATGATATCACTTTCATAAAACCATGTTAGCTCTTCCCAACTATTTTGAACTTTTCCAAGCGCCCAGTTATAACTTCCTTAATGAATCATTGTAACATTTTCCCCATGATGGACGTCAAGTTAACTGAATTTAGTTTCCTGTTTTATGCATCCCTCCCTTCTTGAAGAGAGGGATGATCTTCCATAATTTCCATTCCAATAAAACCTTTCCAGAATCTAACAAATTTTGAAAAATTAACACCAATGCATCTGCTACCCCATTAATCACCTCTTTGAGGACTCCAGGATGAAGTCCATCAGGGCTCAGAATCCCCATCAGTTTGTTTTGTACTGCTTCCCTCATGATTATATTTTTACCAAGTTCCTGTCTTCCTTTAATCTCCTGGTTTAAAGGTATAAATGGGATTTTTCATCTCCTCTATAAGTGAAAATAGAAATGAAATATTTATTCATCCGTAATTTCTTTATTGTATGCTATTAACTGCCCATTCTTACCCTCCAGATGACTAACATTCTCTTTGCCTACTCTTTTCCTGTTAGACTTCTATTTCTTGCTTTCTGCTTTTATATTTTTAGCTAGCTTCCTTAGATAAATGTGAGGTAAAATTTACAAGGGTAGGAATTATATGGTAGGGCCCTGGGTAGTGTTGTCAAACAGAGACCTGAAGTTCAGGTATATAGTTCTTTGAAAGTTGCATCACAGGTAGATAAGGTGGATAAGAAGGCATTTAGCACACTTGCCTTCATTGCTCAGACCACTGAGTATAGAAGTTGGGACGTCATGTTGATGGTACACATGACATTGGTGAATCCACCTTTGGAGTATGTGTACAGTTCTGGTTGCCCTGCTATAGGAAGGATGTTGTTAAACCAGAAAGGGTGCAGAAAAAATTTGCAAGAATGTTGCTGGGACTGGAGAGTTTGAGTTAAAAGGAGAGGTTGGATATGCTGGGACTTTTTTTCTCTGGGGCGTAGGAGCTTGAGGGGTGACCTTATAGAGGTTTTTAAAATCACAAGGGACATAGATGAGGCAAATTGCAAAAGTATTTTTCTCCAGAGTAGGGGAGTTCACAACTAGGAGACATATTTTTATGGTGACAGGACAAAGATTTAAAAGAGACCTGAGGGGAAACTTTTTCGCACAGAAGATGGTTTGTATGTGGAATGAGCTGCCAGATGAAGATGTAGGTATGGTTACAACTTTTAAAAGATATTTGGACAGGTACATGAATAGGAAATGTTTAGATGGATATGGGCTAAATGCAGGGAAGTGGGACTATTTTAGACTGGGGAAATTGGTCGGCATGAATGAGTTGGACAGAGGGTCTATTCCTGTGCTGTTTGATTGTAGATTATTTCTTCTAATTGATCTTTTCGTCAGTCTTTGCTGATCTTTATATTGTGACCAGTCATTTGATCTGTGACTCACCTTTGTATAGTTTTTTTGCATTTTCTTTAAGTTTGATAGCTTCCTGAACTTCTCCAGTTAACCACATGGTGAGTCCTCTCTTTGGAATTTTTTCTTTGTAGAAGTAATGTAAGTATTAAGTATTTTGAAATACCCTCTTACGCTGTTGCTTCTCTTCTGATCTATCTCCCAGTCTAATATCTCAGTTCAGATATGTTGCTTCACATTTTAGCCCCACATACTTACCCTTATTTAAGTTAAAAATACTAGTCTTCTATCCACTATTCTGTTTTTCTAACTGGATTCACATTATGAATGCTGTTCCTGCGAAGTGCCTTTACATTGAGATCATTAACTGTTTCATTCCCCCCAAACAGCAGGGAATAGAGAAGCAGATATGTAGGCAATTCACTGAGGCGTAATAACAATACCAGGGTAATTATTTTAGAGTTCAACTTCCCCAACATTAAGTGGATAATCACGGTGTGCAAGGTTTAGGGGGAGCAAATGTCTTGAAATGTATCCAGGAGAGCTTTTTGTATCAACATGTAGAAGGTCCAACAAGTGCAGTACTGGGCCTATTTCTCTGGAATGAAGTCATATAGATGTTCAAGATGACATTGGGAGAGGCCAAAGTAGACTAGGAACAGCTACTTCTGGGTAAATCTACATTAGAACAATATAGCTGGGGTGTTGTTCAAAATGGAAAATTGTTGAGACTACAGGCTCAACACATTCCCTCTAGGATGAATTGTGCAAGCAAAAAACCCAGAGAACCCTAGATGTCTACAAGTTCAGGACTTGATAGGAAGAAAAAGAGAGGCTTTACCAGGAACAAAAGGGCCAAATCAATGGAGGCCCTAGTGGAGTATAGAAAGTTCAGGGGGAAACATAAGAAAGGAATTAGGAGAGTAAAGAGGGGGCATGAAAAACACTGATGGATAAGTTTAGGGAGAATCCCTGAGATATTCAGTAAGAATACCATGAGGAAGAGGATTAGTAGGGAAACAGTAGGGATCATGAGGGACCAAGGAGGCAATCTGTGTGTGGAACTGGAAGACTTTGGCAGTGTGTTAAATGAGTATTTCATATCTGTTTTCACATTGGAAAAGGAGGGTATCCGTATAGAATTTGGGAAGAAGGATTATGAGGTTCTTAAGCAATTCAACACAGGAAGAAAGGAGGTATTGGAAGTCTGATGGGCTTAAAAGTGAAAAAATTCTCAGGTTTGGATGAGTTGTATTCCAGCCTGCTGTGGGAGATGAGGGAGGAAATTATTAGGACTCTGACTCAAATTTTTAATTTGTCTCCAGTCACAGGGCAGGTGCCAGAGGAATGGAGGACAACAAATATGGCTCCCTTTTCAAGAAGGGTGGTAGAGATAAACCAGGACATTACAGAGCAGTGAGTCTCACATCCAGTGGTAGTGAAATTATTGCAGGAACTTCTGAAGGAGGGAATAAATTTCCACTTGGAGAGGTAAGGTTTGATCAGGAGAGTTGGCATGGCTCTGTCAGAGGCACATCACGAATATCAAATTGGATTGAAATTTTTGAAGTGACCAAGTGTGCAGATGAGGGTGGTGCAGTTTATGTACTTACTATGGATTTCAGCAAAGTCTTTGACCAGTGAATCTAACATCAGTGGTAGAGAAGCTGTTGGAGAAAATACTGAAGGAGAAAATTAATTTCCATTCAGAGAGGCAAGGTTTGATCAGGAATCATCAGCATGGCTTTGACAGAGAAAGGTCATGTCTAACAAATCTGGTGGAACTTTTTGAGGAGGTGACCAAGTGTTTAGATGAGGGGTAGAGCAGTTAATGTGGTTTATATGGATTTCAGCAAGACCTTTGACAAGTTCCTGCAGGTTCTGCCCAGGCACGTTCCCAAGTTATCAGGAGAGATCGGCGAGGCAGCAGCTTCAGAAGCAGTGACGGTATATGCAATGGCAGCATCAAGAACAGGCAGCTGATGTCTCCCAGAGAACGAGATAAATAAGGGACTCACCAAAGACTATTGAACTTTTAACTTATTCTTTTATTTCCCTAGTTTAAATTAGGAAAGATGTGGAGGTGTTAGTGTCGGAATTGGTGAGCAAGGTAAGAAATCACACGACACTAGGTTACAGTCCAACGGGTTTACTTGAAAACATAAGCATTCGGAGCATCAGTCCTTCTTCAGGTGTTAGTGATGGAGGCAGTAGCAGACGCAGAAATTATAAATAAAAGATCAAAGGGTCACACCACTGATGAGGATATATTAAACAAACCTAAGATGCTGTTAAATCTTTAATCAGTTAGAATGTTTTAATTGACTAATATGTGTATATAAATCCCTGAATTCCTTTCAAGTCATGATCCTGAGAGAACTAAAGGTTGTATCACTGTAAAGAGGTGGTGATATTTTAGGTCAGACAATGCATGTTAGCTTTGAGGGCTTGTTTAGAATCTGTTTGTGTTTTAGTTTGGAGTCAGACTGGTTTTATTTCTAAGGTGAGAATTTATGAAATGCCACATTGACTGACTGTCTGTAAATTGTGTGCTTTTTGCAAATACAAATTCATCCCATAGATTCACATTTGTGTGTGCGTGTGTGTGTGTGTGAGAGAGAGCGAGAGAGAGAGAGAGAAAGTGTGTGTGTGTGTATTTGTGTGTGTGTGTGTGTGTGTGTGTGTGTGTGTGTGTGTGTATGTGTGTGAGAGTGTGTAGTACAGTGGGGACACCTGTAGTGCGACACGAACCTAAGGTCCTGTTTAAGGCCATCTGTATGGGGACCGAACTTGGCGTTCTCTTGGTAACTCTGTGTTGTTGTATATCCCAAGGTCTGCTTTGGGGGACGTTTACTCGAAGATCTGAGGCTGAAGGTCCTTGACCACTGAAGTGTTCCCTCATTGGGAAGGAACATTCCTGTCTGGCAATAGTTGCGTGGTGTCGATTCATCTGCTGTCATAGTGTCTGCTTTGTTTCACAAATATATCATGCCTCAGGGTACCCTTGCCTGCAGCGTATGAGATAGACAATGGTGGCGGCTGAGTCATACGAGTATCTGCCATGTACTTGGTGGGAGGTGTTCCCACGTGTGATGGTAGAGTCCACATTGAAGATCTGACATGTCTTGCAGAGGTTGCCATGACAGGGTTGTGTGGCGTTGTGGTCGATGTTTTCCTGAAGGCTGGGTAGTTTGCTGCAAACAATGGTCTGTTTAAGGTGTGGCTGTCATTTGAAGGCGAGAAGTGGAGGTGTGGGGGAGATCTTGGCAAGGCACTCATCGTCATCACTAATGGGCTGGGAAGAGCATGAAGTAGTTTCTCCGCTCCTGGGAAGTACTGGATGACGAAGGGTACCCTATCGGACATATCCCGTGTCTGTTTTCTGAGGAGGTCACTATGGTTTTTCATTGTGTCATGTCGGAACTGGCGATCGACGAGTTGAGCATCATATCCTGTTCCTATGAAGGCATCCTTCAACACCTTCAAGTGTCTGTTTTGTTTTTCTTCATCTGAATAAATCTTGTATATGCGCAGGGCTTCTCTGTAGGGGATGGCTGTTTTAATATGCTTAGGGTGGAAGCTAGAGAAGTGCAGCATCGTGAGGTCATCCGTAGGCTTGCAGAAGAATGAGGTATTGAGGAGTCTGTCCCTGATGGAGATGTGTGTGTCCAAGAATGAGACTGATTCTAAAGATTAGTCCATGGTAAGTCTGATGGTGAGATGAATGGACACAATGCAACAATTATCAGACAGGAATGTTCCTTTCCAGTAGGGACATACTTCAGTGGTCAAGGACATTCGGCCTCGGATCTTTGGGTAAATGTCCTCCAAGGCAGACTTTGGGATACGCAACAACGCAGTCGCTGAGCAAAGGCTGATGGCCCAGTTCGATACCCATGAGGACATCCTCAGCCGTGATCTTGGGTTCATGTTGCACAACATGTGATCCCACCACAATATACACTCTCTCTCACACACACACACACACACACACACACACACATACATTCTCTCTGTCTCTATCCCTCTCTCACACACACACATACACACATACTCTCTCTCTCTCTCCCCCACACACATACTCTCTTCCCCCTCCCCCATATACACGCACACACACATACACACACGTGAATCTATGGGGTGAATTTGTATTTGCAGATACATTTTATTTTGTTCAGAAAGCACACAACTTACAGGCAGTCAGTCAATGTGGCATTTTATAAATTCCTACTTTAGAAATAAAACCAGTCTGACTCTAAACTAAGACACAAACAGATTCTAAACAAAGACCCACACCTAACATGCATTGTCTGACCTAAAATGTCACCTGTTTCTTGCACTGATAAAGCCTTTAGTTCTCTCAAAACCATGACTTGAAAGGAATTCAGGGATTTACATGTATATTAATCAATTAAAACCTTCTAAATGATTAAAGATTTAACAGCATCTTCGGTTTGTTTAATACATCCTTGTCAGTGGTGTGAACCTTTGATCTTTTACTTGTAAATTCTGTGTCTGATACTACCTCTCTCACTAACACCTGAAGAAGGACCGAGGCTCCAAAAGCTTGTGTTTTCAAATAAAACCTATCCGACCATAACCTCTTGTCATATGATTTCTAAATTAGGAAAGACATTAAGTTAACTATTACCTCGTTTCTTTATTTTTCTATTTATTCTGTGGAGTAATGTTTAACTTTTTAACTTGGTTTCTCTTACTGGTTTGAACCTTTTTTTTTGTACCCAGGCAACTTCGTACCTAAAATGGTGCCTTGTGTGGCAACATTATACACTTTTCACTATACTCCTGTACTTCAGTACACATGACAATAAAATCTATATTTAAATCCAAATCTAAATCTAAGCATGGGAAACTGATAAAGAAGATAAAAGCTCATGGGATCCAGGGTAACTAGGCGTGATAGATCCAAAATTGTCTTATTGATAGGAGACAAAGGGTGGAATGGAAGGCTGTTTGTGTGACTGAAGACCATTGCCCTGTGGTATAGCTCAGGGTTCAGTCTGGGTCTCTTATTGTTTGCGATTTGTATAAATAATATAGAATAACATGTCGGAGGTGAGGGTGATAAATAAGTTTGGAATGACACAAAGATTCACCAGGTGGTTGACAGCGAGGAAGAAGGTTTTACAGTACAGGAGGATATAGATGGATTGGTCAGATAGACACTTCAGTTACCGATGGAGTCTAATAAGGAGTCCACATATCCCTGACAACATTAGGACAGGTTAATAGGCTAAAAGGTTAATTAGGAAGACAGACAGGACGTTTGCCTTTATCAGTCATGGCATAGATTATAACAGCGTGGACGTTATGTTGGAGCTGTACAAAACTTTAGTTTGAAACTCTGGACACCACACTATAGGAAGGATGGGATTACACTGAAGGGACTGCAGAGGAGATTCAACGGGATGTTGCCTGGGGTGGAATGAACACTCCAAGATCCCATTGTTCCACTGAACTTCCTAGTGTCCTGCCTTCTACTGATTACTCTCATGTCCTGTTACTTCTTCCAGAGTGCATCATCACACACTTTCCAGGGATAATTATGAACAGAGGCTCGATAAGCTTGGTTTATTTTCCTTAGTTAAAGGGTCAATAAAAGGTGGTATAATTTTAAGGTGGAAGAGAGGATTTTAAATGGGTTTTGAGGAAAAGCTTTTCAACCAGAAAGTGGTGAGAATCTGGAATGCATTGCTTGGAGTTGGGGATACTTGAGGTAGTAAACCTCACAATCTTTAAAAAGTATTTGGATGAGCATTTGAAACGTCGTAACATTCAAGGCTGTGGGCCAAGTACTGGAAAGTGGGACTAGTGTAGATTTTGAGTAGTTTTTGTCAGTGCAGATCCAATGGCCTGAAGGGCCTCTTCTGCACTGTATGATTCTATAATTTCACAATACCAAGTCCAGTATAACTTTCTGCACTAAGAAATTATCTCCGAAATCTCTATGGACTCTCCATTGAGGGTATTTTTATCAATATTTTTTCCCCAGTTTATATATGGATTAAAATTACTCATGATTATTGATATCTCTTTATCATAACTACCCAATATTTCTTCTTGCGTACCTCTACCTGCATTATGGTTACTGTTTAAAGGCCTGTAAATCACATCCACTTGTGAGTTTATCTCCCTGCAATTCCTCATCTCCATCCGAACTGATTCTACATCCTAATCTCATGAACCAAGGCCATCTCTAAGTATTGCATCTATACTGTTGTTGATTAAGAGTCCTCCTCTTCTGACTTTATCTTGCTTCCTATTCTGCTTGAAAGCCATGTGTCCTTCAATACTTGGAACCCAAGCCTTATTGTCCTGCAATCACATCTCTGTAATGGATATCAGATCATATATATTTATTTCAATATGCGCTATCAATTTGCTTGCTTGTTATGAATGCTAAGTCCATTCAAATACCAATCCTTTAACTTTGTTTTCTGTCAGGTATGTAGCATTTTGTCTTGACTCCTGGTATATTGTTAGGGCTTTTTTCTCTCTGTCTCTTAATGCCACTTTCTGACCTTCATTGTCCATATTAGTATTTTACTCTTCTGCCTCGTCTCTATCCAATGATTTGTTACATTTACCCACTCTTGGTCTTTTACCTCCCCCATTTGATTACCTTAAAGCCCTCTCAACTTCCCTGGTTATATGGCTCATAGGAACACCAGTCCCAGCACGGTTCAGGTTCATCTTAACAGTACAGATCCCACTTTCCCCAACACTGGTGCCAGCACCTCATGAACCGGAAACCCCGTCTCCCACACAAGTCTTTCAGCCATGCATTCAATTTTCTAATTCTATTCATCCGATGCCAATTTTTATTGGCTCAGTTAGTACTCCAGAGATTATTATCTAGAGTTTATTTTTTAATTTGGCATCTAAGTTCCCATAATCCCTCAGCCAAAGGTTTTCTGAATTACCCTCCCCACACCTCCCAGATTTGAGCTTAGCACTTGGACTGCCTCAATCACTGGTCTATTTCCAATGCCAAGTTTTGAAATAAATCTGGGATTATGCAGTTGAGACTACAACAAGCTCAGCTGTCAACATGCACCATCATATGAGTTGGCCACATCTTATGGATCTTTAATAGCTTGCTCCAAGTCCCAGGCTGCTGGGACCCCTGATTAAACTGAGCACATCCAATAACAAAGTTTTCAGGATTAAAATAATCATTGAAGCTGTTAGGTCTGACTAAAAATTTGCGGATGTTTCATCACCAACTTGCCTGGTAAGGATCTAATTGGCAATAGGGAGCACTGCATGTAGGAATGTACTGACCTGAATGCTGCTGCTTCAAGTGCAGACCTGAGGCTGTTCTGTACATGTGGAAATGCATCTTCCAGATCTCCCATCTCTCGCTGTATTGGTCCTTCAACAGCATCGGAGGGCTTTGGAAAAGGCAAGGTCTGTTCAGCTGTTGTGAACATGCTGCTACTTTAGAGTTTGCTTCACTTTAGATAAATCTGCAAGTTAATGTTTATTAATAATAAGTACACTATGGGAAGTCTACAGCACTCCAGGCTCTGAACAAAAGCAAAGCCTCTAGCAGAGTCCAAACACATTATTACCAAGGTCACAGGACACAATCTAGGAACTAAAGGGTAACTATTTAAGGCTGAGAAGAGGAGGAATTCTTTCCGTCAGAGGCTACTGTGTGTTTAGAACTCCTTGCCATAGACAGTTATGGGGGCCGAGTCCTTGTGTATATTTAGGGCTGTGGTAGTAACATTCTTGATTAGTAGGGGAATCAAGAATTTTGAGCAGAAAAGTGGATGTCACGAATGTCAGTTCTGCTATGATCCTATTGAATGGCAGGGTAGGTTTGAAGGGCTGAATGGCCTACACCTGTTCCTATTTCTTCCAGTCTTATGGCCTTACCTCTACATTTTCACTAAACTCTATCTCTACAATGCACACCGTCTTCTGCTTACCTTCTGCTTCCATTATTAAGTAATAATAAATTATGAATGATAAATGATTAAGTCATGGCTCTTACTGTTCTTTGAATCAGGCCCACTCCTCCCTATGGCTTGCTTCCTTAGTGCATTTGCTGCTGCTAAATACTTTCCCAATTAGTAAAAAATCACAATATGTGCTCATTGTTGTTTCAGTGTGGGGTTAGGACCTGGAAACAGACACCTTATTCGTGTCCAGTTCCTGGCTGTTGATTTGATGCTTAACTCATGTGGAGCAATACCTACGATGTGAGTCATGCAGATGGGTATATCTATTTGTGAATCATTAACAACCCTGGCATAAAGCTGACTTCAGAATTTGCCTTCTGCAAAGTGTTGTAATACGTGTTACTCAAAATGAAATTTTCTAGGGGGAAGAAAAAGCTGCATATTCAGCTTGTTTAAGAAAGATGTGTAATGTATCACATTAACTGAAGTGGAATATCAATTTCTGTGTTGAGGTTTCCATCCACCAGTAATAACGCTTGCCTGTTGTTTCTGAAAGATTCTCATTTGTCTCTTTCCATTCACACTTCTTAAAAGGATGTTGTTTAAATTTATGTTAATCATGCTGTTGTGTGAAACTATTCAAGCAAATGTGACTGACACCTTCAACCTCTTAGGAAAGAAATCTCTAACAATCCAAGTAATTGCTAATCACACTCCTGAGAAACAATGTTGCGTAATTAATGGTCAAGGTCATACATAGCAGCGTTACATAACTGATAATGACCCTTATAAATTACTGGCACTTACTATACAGCCAGTATGATGTTTTAACAGGGAAACCATAACAATAACTCATCTCATCTCAAAACAAAAGTAAAATACTGAAGATGCTGTAAATCTAAAACAAAAGCAGAAAATGCAAGAGAAACACAACAACTCTGGCAGCATCTGTGGAGGAAGAAACAGTTAAAATTTTGAGTTTGATATGACATTGTTGGAAAGAATGGATTTTTTTACATTATAAAGAAAAGGTGGGGAGGAGCAAAGGAACAGAAGGGAAGGTGAGGAAAATTAACTGGAAGACAGAGTTCACGTTCTAAGTTGTTGAACTCAGTATTGAGTCCTGAAGTCTATAAAGTGCTGCCATGGAAAATAAGGTATTGTTCCCAGCTTGGGTGAGCTTCATTGGAACACTGCAGCAGACCTGGAGCAGGAAGTGTAACACTAGCTCTTTTATTTCCTCTCCCCTCATTGAGCAGGGCTCGAAACGCTTCTTCCAGATGATGTACTGATTGACATGTACTTCGTTTAAGCTATTCTACTATATTCACTGCTCACAGTGCGGTCTACTCAAAAGTGGGAAGATCAAAATCAGACTGGAGTGACTGTTTTGCAGTACATCTCTTCCCAGTCCACAAGCATGACTTCAACCTTGCAATTTTAATAGTCTATCTTGCTCTCATCCTACTTCAGCTCCACTGTTCCAGTGAAGCATAATACACTTTGTTTACTCTAATTAAAAGTTTTTCTTTTTTTCCGGTTCCAAAAAACATCTACTCTCAGGTAATTAACTCTTCTGGATTCTGGAAGAGCTGCTGTATAATTCTGTCATTTGCTGTTTTTCAGGCTGCAAACATTTTTAGGCTCTTTTTTCCACCTTATGAGTACAATATTGTGAAAAAAACAAAAGCACTGATGAGTTCTGTGACACAGGGTAATTTACTGTGTGCATGAAAAACATTTTCATATATGTACCTTATTTTCCTTAGAATGTAGGCCTGTCTGAAAAATGAAATATACCAACGTTCATGGTTTGTGGTGGCCGATCAAATTAGCTGGGCAATGAACATTGATATTATGACTGACAGTAGAGATGACGATTAATTTAGAATTTACATTTAGCAAAAATAGATGCTGTACTTTATATAGGATAGCCAATTGACTTGAATAGCTTCATGTTTTTTAATAGATTATATTGATTGTAGACATATGGCACTATATCAACTACATCTTAAGATGATGATAAGAAAGAACATAATTATGAGAAAAATTAGATCAACAAATGGAGTAAAGTTGATTCGAAAGACTGAAAATAGAACTTAGGAAAATAAAAAGGGAAACAATATTGGAAAACAACAATATAGAATAACAATAGGAAACATTTAAAATGGTGTTCATCAGAGTGCGGGAAAAATCTATTCCACTAAAAGGAAAGAACAAACTAACCGTGAAATATTTAATGGTGTGATTCCATGCTTGAAAAAAGACAAGTGAATAATAGAGTTAGGAAAGAGACATGAAGAATATGAAAAGACTCAAAGAGAAGTAAAAAGGAACAATTAGGAAGGCAAACTTGAACCAAGAAATTGAATTATCAAGAAACAAAAGCCAAAATAGTACAATATTCAATAGAAAAGGTGGGTTATGGCAGGAACAGGGTTATTAAGGGATAGACAGAATAATATCACAGATAACGACTGAGAGATGGCTGAAATATTGAATAATTACTTCCCTTTGGTATTTACCAGGCATCTTGAACAGGTAGCCATGGCATTGGATGATGAGATGAGCAATAAGGTAAATGCATTTAAAATAAAAAAAAGCACATATTGAATAAATGAAGCAATCATAAGGGAGATAAAACTCTTCATTTGGGTAGATTGCATTCATGTATTTTAAACTATCTGAAGAACTAACAGTAAAGGCATTCTGTTGCTGTGAATATCTAGTTCATGTTTTATATGTTTTAGAATATACCTCCAGTTTTAGAATGTAGGTTGATATAAGAATTTAAGTTCTATCTAAACAAGCTGGAAGGTTATTCCATTTAAAAGATCAGAATAGAAGAGATAAAGCTATATACCATCAGTTGGAGAAATGTAAACAATGTATGACTGAACTAAAAACAGAAACAGAAAATGCAAACAGAAAGGGGAACAGAAAGTAGAAACTGAGAAGACAAAAATTGGACCTAGTGTCTGGAAACAATACCATCTGAATAGAGTGCAGTTGTTTGTGGCTATATAAACGAACACAGAGTCACCCATGTAGTTGTTGCACCTTGGGTGTATGCAGTTTGCAGCTCACTGAGAAATGATAGCCAAAGTAAATTACAATTAGATTGACTGCACTATAAGCAGAATAAACTAACTTAATAATGCACCATATGCAATGTGAGTGAGGCTTTATTTCAATTTGAATTGTGTGAGAGAACAGAAGCTGGAAGATTGCCTAATTTGAAACTCATGGAATAATCTACAGTGACCTCACACTATCTTGTGGCAAAACAAAGCAATCAGTCAAATTAGCTGAGAAGTATAGCACAGAAGTATGGTAGCTCAGTGGTTAGCACTGCTGCCTCACAGTGCCAAGAGCCTAGGTTTGATTCCACCCTCAGGCAACTGTCTGTGCGGAGTTTGCACATTCTCCCTGTGTCTGTATAGGTTTCCTCCAGGTGCTTCAGTTTCCTCCCACAGTCCAAAGATGTGCAGGCTAGGTGGATTGGTCATGTTAAATTGCCCACATTGTCCGCGGATGTGCAGATTAAGGGGGTTATGGGGGGATAGGTCTGGGTGAGATGCTCTAAGGGTTGGTGTGGACTTGTTGGGCTGAAGGGCCTGTTTCCACTCTGCAGGGATTCTATGGATATTGGTAAATCACCTTAGAACAAGTGAGTGAGGTATCTACACCAAAAGATTGCAAATTAATGTTTCATCTCTTATAATAAGTGTAGTTGAGGAGAATTGGTCACCAGAGGACTGTGACACAGTTATGGGTGGTTCTTGCAGAAATAAATAACTTTAAGCTTGATTTGTATTATAAGAAAATGCTTGGGGGAAACAAGAATTAAACCTAAAACCTAAGCCTAGCATGTGTGGGTATAAATTACAGCGTTAACACAATCTCATTTGCTATGTTTAATTTGTATACAATAAGGTTTGTGTTTTGTTTAAAAGTGATGTAAAATCTTGTGATGTAGTTTTATTGGTTAAAACATGTTCAGATTTCTCTTTAAATGTTAATAGTCCCTAACTGGATTTTAGTACTATGTGTATTTAATAATATGAGAACAAATGTTGGTGCCATAAAACTGAGCGAGAGCTGACGTAATTCCTATATTTAGGAAGTCTGACAGAACATGCACTGCATTATTGATCACTAACATTAATATTGGTGGTGAGAAGAACATTGGAATCCCTACTGAAGAACAGAATAGAAGAACATTTAGAAATGAGAAAAGACAGTCAACATGTTTTTGAGCTATGTGTTCTATCTAATCCTACAAAATTCTCTTCAAATTGTTCTAATCATGGCTCTCGCTTGAAATATTTCAAAGACCACAATGTAGAAATTCTCAGAACAGTATTATAACGCAAAATGAATATAATTGAAGTTTGTTTATAATACCAAATTATTGGGCATGCCCAACTAGGAGATGGTCACTGAAGAATTTAGCAGCATAGGTAAGCTGAGCAGGTCGCGGATAAAATTCAATGCAGAGTAATATGGGAAACACCATCGCCTGCGAGTTCCTCTCTGAGCCACTTGTCATTGTGCCTTGGAAATATATTGCTGTTCTTTGAATGTTGCTGAGTCAAAGTCCTGAAACATGCTCCCTAACAGTGGGTGTACCGATACTAAATGGACTGCACCAGTTCAAGAAGGCAGCTCACCACCAACTTCTGACAATGAAGGATAGGCAATAAATGCTGGCTCAACCAGGAACATTCACATTCTGTGAAATAATAAAGTAATAGCTTTGAAGAAAGAACGGTGAAAAGGGAAGTATATCACAAATGGAGTTGGGAAACAAACATATGTAGATGTGCAAGATTTGGATTAGTGAGATTGCAGGTCAGAAACATAAAGACAAAAGAGGCTTTGGATTTGATATAATCTTATAACTCAGGGAGCTTTATAAATATTTGAAAAGGAATGATGATAAAGAAAAGAGAAATTGGATTATGTCTCCCATTAAAGGGCCAGCACATGCAATGGATCTAATGAACTGAATGGTCTTCTATTCCATAATTTGGATTAAAATTGTTTAATGCTTGATCTATTCTTTATAGTTAAACCTGGCTTTATATCTTTATACATATTTCCTCAGAACATTTTACCAAGCTCAAAGTTACTTCAGCTTCCTTACATTAAATATTTTGTCACTATTCAGCAATAATTTTATTTGTACAATTTTTATTTCATAGGTATTTGATATACCAAATTGATCAAATCTGAAGTTTCCTTCTTGATGAAATAAGGCAATATACCCATGAACATACTCAGCATTATTTTCGGCGCTGCTCAGTCTGGAG
Source organism: Ginglymostoma cirratum (assembly GCA_024137785.1). Lineage (NCBI taxonomy): Eukaryota > Metazoa > Chordata > Chondrichthyes > Orectolobiformes > Ginglymostomatidae > Ginglymostoma > Ginglymostoma cirratum. Next base: position 23,104,197 of record JAHRHZ010000073.1, read on the forward strand.
ATGGCTTATAGCTGTAGTACAAATAGAAACATCGCTTAAAGAAATGGTTTGGATATGGTCCGATATTCCTCCGAGCTTTTACCATCAGAATAAAGCGCCGCTAATGCTATGATTGTCCAAGAATCATTAATGATCAGAATCTGTAAGATGTATTTTGGCCTGTGTGCATTTTAATGGTTGATATGATTGCATTTTCAGCAACTAAGCAGGATCTGGAATTAATTGTGCTTTAAACGTTACCGATTTCGATGCCAGCAGCCTGATAAATATTGGGGAGGAGAATGAAAGGCTGAAACATCTTTTGTACAAACATCTCAAGCGCCTGGAAGCTGCGTAAATCCCCCCCGGGGGGTGCGCGTACGTCGGGGGCATTGGGGCGGGTTTTGGCATCTAAGTCTTTGCATCTGAATCTCTTGATGTGGTTATGTTTTCATTCTTCTTGGCGCGATATTTATTTCCAAACGTAGCCAGCGCACTGGTCGATTTGAGTGGGCGACTGACGAAGATGATGCGACCTTTAAAAGGTAGCAAAATCGCAGAAGGAGTTTCGGAAAGGTAAGGATTGCTGCCGATGTTCTTTGTGTTGTGCCGGGGATGGTTTATTGTTGGAACAATCAGCCGCTCTACACATCGCCTCTGCAGCCAGTCGGCAGCGCACAGGCACAGACAGCAATGAAACTTCAAGCTTTTGTTTCCCCTCTCATGTAGTCAAATGGGTATCAATTGACGATAGATGTGTTTGTATTGAGGTGTGAATTTACAAGTAGGAATATCCTCCCTTTGTAACGGAACTTGTCCACAGAAGTTACCTCCACCTGCAGCGCTAAGTTGGGCATCTTGCCAACGATCATTCATCACATCCTCGACAGTGGCGTGTTTTCATTCAGCCAGACCTTTCTTCCTACACCTCTCTCTTTGTCTGCCTGATTTATGCCGTTTTGGGATGCCTCATGTTCTCTCTGATTTTATGAAGACATCATTTCTGCCTCTTTCCAGCTGCACATTGGCTGCGAGGGAGAATCATAGACTGCCACCAAGCCCTCCCCAGCCAACCCGTGAGATAAACGTTAAAACGGTCTCTAATCTCTTCCTGGGTCTGTTTGTAGACTGGCAGTGGGCTCCTTAGTCACAACACAGAGAGATATTAACATGCAGGTTGTGAAGGTTCAACGTATCACTTCAGCCTTCCATTCCCCATTCTCCCCCGAACATTTTATTTTCATTAGAGTGATAAAACGGTCACCCATTGTGAGAAGATCTCATAGTAATGTTGCTCATTCTGAAAAGGCTCTAGATTTTCTGCCCATTGACTACAAACGGTCGATTAGTCTACGGCGCGACAGAGAAAGAAAGGGGAATTAATTGGTACAAAGACAAGAAGATGCGAGCAGAAAGAAGGCGAACATACTGTCCACCAAAATACTTTATGTGGGTAAAGTTTCCATCCACTTTAAGGACATATACGTTCAATTTGTATTGTAAACACGTGATATTGACAATTACACAACAACAAGACGCATTTACATTGCTAACATGCCAGTTGCCGGGGAAACAGTAAACCTAGAGAATGATGTAAGAAATCGTTTACAGTGATAAGATATAGTTTTTGATTAAAATATTTCTGATAAAATCACACCCCGTTCTCCCTTGACTGCTGGAATCATGCATGAATCCAACAATATAGAAACAGGAGTCTAAACAGTGTAATTAAAATTTCATTACGATATGTGTAATATTTAAATGCTACATGTCAGCAGCCTTGAACGATTAATACAGTAATTAAATGGTTGCCACGAGAAAATAATATGTGCTGATTTTGTGCATTTCGTCAGAAGATTCAGGGTGCAATGAGGTTTTGCAATTTGTCATGGAGTAGCAGAATCTTATGTCTTCATTTCACAAGATAAAAGACAAATGATGTATTTATGTACATCCTCAGGCTAGTACTTTACAGCCATTTGAAACACTTCTGAAATGTTTCACTGGCAATTATGATGTCAGATTTAGGTGCAGACAGGTTGCATAAATGCTAAAAAGATGAATGAGCAGTTAATCATAGAATTCCTGGAGTGTGGAAGCAAGCTATTCAGCCCACGCCAACTTTTTGAGGAGCATCCCACCCAGACCCCACTCCATCACTGTAACCCTGTGTCTCCCATGGCTCATCCACCTAGCCTGCATATCTTTGAACAGTGGGAGGAAACTGGAGCACCTGGAGGAGACTAGGGGAAAATGTGCAAACTCCGCACAGACAGTCACCCAAGGGTGGAATCAAAACCGGGTCCCTGGCACTGTGAGGCAGCAGTACTAACCACTGAGCTGCTGTGCCACCTTTTTGAACTTGTTGATTGAGGAATAGTGTCATGACGCCCTGCAGTTCTTTAAAACAAAATGTACTGTGAGCTTTTGTGTCCACCTGAAAAATCAAGCAGATGAGTCTTCAACTTAACATCTCATCTGAAAGTCAACACTTCCAACAATGCAGCAGTCCTCATTCTTGCACTGGTCATTACAGGGCTGGACTGGTTCTATATGCCCAAGATCTGGAGTAGGACTTGAATCCACAACCTTTTAACATGAGGGGATTTTGTCATGTACAGCCAAACTGACACTAAACAGTATTCTGATACAAGATAACAAGCATGGGGCTGGATGAACACAGCAGGTCAAGCAGCATCATAGGAGCAGGAAAACTTGACGTTTCGGGCCTAAACCCTTCATCAGAAATGTCTGA
>JAHRHZ010000073.1:23107330-23119757 GCA_024137785.1 Ginglymostoma cirratum
TCAGACATTTCTGATGAAGGGTTTAGGCCCGAAACGTCAAGTTTTCCTGCTCCTATGATGCTGCTTGACCTGCTGTGTTCATCCAGCCCTATGCTTGTTATCTTGGATTCTCCAGCATCTGCAGTACCTTTTATCTCTCAGTATTCTGATACAAGAGCCTTTCCATTTGTATGAATAATATGGAAGAACATGTAGGAGGTGGGGGTGATAAATAAGTTTGTGGATGACACAAAAATTCACCAGGTGGTTGACAGTGAGGAAGAAGGAGGATTACATTACAGGAGGATATAAATGGATTGGTCAGAAAGGCATTTCAGTGACAGATGGAATTTAATAAGGAGTCCACATATCCCTGACAACATTAGGACAGGTTAATAGGTTAATTAGGAAGGCATACAGGACATTGCCTTTATCAGTCATGGTATAGGTTATAACAGCATGGACGTTATTTTGGAGCTGTACAAAACTTTAGTGTGAACCTCTGGACACCACACTGTAGGAAGGATGTGATTACACTGAAGGGACTGCAGAGGAGATTCAACGGGATGATGCCTGGAGTGGAATGAACATTCCAAGATCCCGTTGTTCCACTGAACCTCCTAGTGTCCTGCCATTTATTGATTACTCTCATGTCCTGTTACTTCTTCCATAGTACATCACCACACACTTTTCATGGATAATTATGAACTGAGGCTCGATAAGCTTAAGGTTTATTTTCCTTAGTTAAAGGGTCAATGAAAGGGGGTATAATTTTAAGGTGGAAGGCAGGATTTTACATGGGTTTTGAGGAAAAGCTTTTCAACCAGAAAGTGGTGAGAATCTGGAATGCATTGGTTGGAGGTGGGGATACTTGAGGCAGTAAACCTCATAATCTTCAAAAAGTATTTGGATGAGCATTTGAAATGTCATAACATTCAAGGCTGTGGGCCAAGTACTGGAAAGCTGGGACTAGTGTAGATTTTGGGTAGTTTTTGTCAGTGCAGATCTGATGGGCTGAAGGGCCTTTTCTGCACTGTATGATTCTATAATTTCACAATACCAAGTCCAGTATAACTTTCTGCACTATGAAATTATCTCAGAAATCTCTATGGACTCTCCATTGAAGGTATAATTATCAATATTTTTTTCCCAGTTTATATATGACTCAACAAATCTTTCAGGCAGCGAGTTTGAGACTCTCAGGATCCTGATTAAAAAAAATTCCATTTTCCTCTTATCCTTCTACGTCTTACCTTGAATCTATGCCCCTAGTTTATTGACCCTTCCATTAATGAATAAAAGTGTCTCCCTATTTACTGTATCTATGCCCCTTATCATCTTATACTTCTCCATCAAGTCCTGTCTCAACCTTTGCCGTTCCATGGAAAACAACCCTAACCTATCCAATCATTCCTCATAGCTCAGCCCCTCCAGCCCAGACAGCGTACTGGTAAATCTCCTCTGCACTCTTTCTAGTACAATCACTTCCTTCCTATAATATGGTGACTCATTTGCTGTCAGATTATACTTAGTTATGTATGAGTAAAGGTATTGACAACAAAATTCAACAAGAAAAGGAGACATAAGTATACATAGAAATAAACGTTATGAATTACGAGTAGGAGCAGTAGTAGGCTATTCATCCCCTTGTGCTGTTCTGCATTTGATAAGATCATGGCTGATCTGCTTATGCATCAACTCTACTTGACTATCTATCTTCTATAAACCTTGGTTCCCTTGTCAATCAACAATCTCTGTAACTCAGCCTTAAACATATTGAATGATCATGCTTCCATTGCTGTCTGGGAAAGAGTATTCCACAGACAAAAGTACAAGAAGAGCTCCTTGGAATTCATACAGTGTGGAAACATTTGGCCCAACATGTCCATACAAACTTTGAAAACAGCATCACATCCAGACTCATCCCTGTAACCGTGCATTTCCCACAGCTAATCCACCTAATTTACACATCCCTAGACACTATGAGCAATTAGCATGGCCAAATCACCTGACCTGCGCATCTTCGGACTGTGGGAGGAAACTGGAGCACTTGGTGGAAACCCACACAGACACAGGCAGAATATGCAAACTCCGCACAGTCAGTCACCCGAGGCTGGACTCAAACCTGGGTCCCTGGCACTGTGGAAATAAATGTGATATTTATTGGAAGTGCATGTTTTGTACAAGGTTTTTAATATGGATATTGAAACTCTTTTTTTTAAAATTTAGATATGTTTTTGTTTATCTAGACTTATCCTATTCTGTAACTTTTACTTTTAGTCTGTATCATTCAGTTGTTTGTACCTGCGTGTGAAAGAACCTGGGAACAGGGTGGGACACATAGCTTGCAGATCACCCATAATCTCAGGTAGAAAAGGCACAGGCTATCTCCACGTACCCAGTCTTGACTCAAATTCCTTAATATCCCTAGAAAACAAAAATCTATGAATCTCAAATTTAAAATTAACAATTAATCTAGAATCAAATGCCATTTGCAGTGGGGAGTTCCAAACTCTAATGCCTTTTGCATGAAGAAGTACTTCCTAATTTTGTTCATATAAGGGCAGGTTCTAATTTCAAGATTGTATTCTCTAGTTCTAGACTCCCCAACTAAAGGAAATCTATCCAGTTGGGGCAGCACAGTGTCTCAGTGGTTAGCACTGCTGCCTCACAGCCCTAGAGACCTGGGTTCAATTCCACCCTCGGGCGACTGTCTGTGTGGAGTTTGCACATTCTCCCTGTGTCTGTGTGGGTTTCCTCCCATAGACCAAAGATGTGCAGGTTAGGTGGATGGGTCATGCTAAATTGCCCATAGTGTTCAGGGATTTGTGGATTAGATCAATTATAGGGGAATTGGTCTGGTTGGGATGCTCTGAGGATCGGTGTGGGCTTGGTGGGCCAAATGGCCAATTTCCACACTGTAGAGATTCTATGATCTATTCTATGATCAGTCTGTTTCACTTAACATAGAGTGATAGAGTCATTGATTCATGGAGCTGTACAGCACAGAAACAGATCCTTCAGTCCAACAGCCACTCCAGCCAAGTAGCATTTGGTCCATATCCCTCTAAATCCTTCCTATTTATATACCCATGCAGATGCCCTTTAAATGTTGTAATTGTATCCATCTCTACTACTTCCTCTCTCAGCTCATTCCATACAAACACCACCTTCTGCGTGAAAAAGGTATCCCTCAGATCCTTTTTAAATCTTTCCCTTCTCATCTTAAACCTAAGCCTTCTAGTTTTGGATTTGCCCACCCTGGGTATAAAAACCTTGACTATTCACCCTATCTATGCACCTTATGATTTTATAAACCTCTATAAGGTTCCCTCAGCCTTTGACGCTTCAGGGAAGAAAGCCCAGCCTATTTAGCGTCTCCTTATAGCTCAAATGCTCCAATCCTGGCAACATCCTCCAAAATCTTTTCTGAACCTTTTCAAGTTTAACAATACCTTTTCTATAGCAGGGAGACCAAAATTAAGCGCAGTATTCTGAAAGTGGCCTACCAATGCCCTGTGCAGTCACAACATGATGTCCCAGCTATACTCAATGCACTGACCAATGAAGGCAAACCTGCCAAATACCTTCTTCACCAACCTGTCTCCCTGTGATTCCACTTTCAAGGAACTATGCACCTGCACTGCTAGATCTCTTTGTTTGGCAGTTCTCCCCAGGGCCCTTTCATTAAATGTATAAGTCCTGCCCTCGTTTGCCTTACCAAAATGCAACACCTCACATTTATCTAAATTAAACTCTATCTGCCACGCCTCAGCCCATTGGTCCATCTGATAAAGGTCCCATTGTACTCTGAGATAACCTCCTTCATTGTCCCCTGCACCACCAATTTTGGCATCATCTAGAAACTTACCAACCATATCTCCTATTTTCACATCCAAATCATTTATACCAATGATAAAGTGCAGTGGACCCAACACCGATCTTTGTTGCACACCACTGGCCAAAGGTCTGCAGTCATAAAACAACCCTCTACCACCATCCTCTGTGTCCTACTTTAAGTAATTGGCTAGCTCCCCCTGGATTCCATGTGATCTAACCTTGCTAACCAGTCTACCATGCAGAACCTTGTTGAATGCCTTGCTGAAGTCCGTATAGATAATGTCTACCATTCTGCCTTCATCAGTGCTGTTTGTCACCTGTTCAAAAAACTCAATCAAGTTAGTGAGACATGATTTCCCACATATAAAACCATTTTGACTATCCCTAGTCAGTCCTTGCCTTTCCAAATGCATGTAAATTCTGTCCGTCAGAATCCTCCAATGACTTACCCAACACTGATATCAGATTCACCGGTTTGTAGTTCTTTTCTTAAATAATGGCACCACATTAGCCACTGTCCAGTCTCTAGCACCTCACCCATGGCTGTCCATTATATAAATTTTTGAATGCTTTGATCAAATCCCCCCTTAACTTCCTAAATTTCATGGAATAAACCATGGTTAGTTTAACCATGGTTGGTTTAATCTCTTAACCTCATAGCTTAACCATCAGAGTTCTGGTATCATTCTAGCAAATCAATGCTGCATTACTTCCATGGAGAGTATATCCTTCCTAGAACTGCTCATAATACTCCAGCTGCGACCTAGCCAGGGTTTTGTGGTGACCTGATAGAAGTTTATAAAATAATGAGCGGTATAGATAGAGTTAATGGTAGTTGTCTTTTCACTAGGATGGGAGATTTCAAGACTAGGGACACATTTTTAAGGTGCGAGGAGAGAGATTTAAGAAAGGCATGAGAGGCAAATTTTTTACACACAGAGTGGTTTGCGTGTGGAATGAACATCCTGAGGAAGTGATGGATGCGGGTACAATTCCTTTTTCCTTTATTCATTCATGGGATGAGGGAGTCACTGGCAAGGCCAGCATTTATTGCCCACTCCTAATTGCCCAGAGGGCAATCATGAGTCAACCACATTGCTGTGGGTCGGGAGTCATGTGTAGGCCAGACCAGGTAAGGATGACAGTTTCCTTCCCTAAGGGACATTAGTGAACCAGATAGGTTTTTCTAACAATCGACAATGAATTCATGGTCATCATTAGACTCTTAATTCCAGATATTTATTGAATCCAAACTCCACCATCAACATTTAAAAGGCATTTGGATAGATACGTGAATAAGAAAGGTTTGAAGGGATATGGGCTAGGAGCAGGCTGGTGGGACTAGTTTAGTTTGGGATTATGTTCAGCATTGACTGGTTGGAGCGAAAGGTCTGTTTCCATGCTGTTTGACTCAATGATTCTATGAAGTATAACTGTCCTTCTAGTCCTCTAGATATAAAGCCCAGGATTCCATTGTCATTTTTGATTATTTTTCCATACCTGTTCATGTGATATGAGCAATCTGTATATCTGGACAAAATACCCCACCCCGACCTCCCACTTTGCACATCTGCTGATTTTAGCTTTTCACCATTCTATCTATTTGAAATCCAAAGTGGATTACCCTACAGAGATAATAGGTACTGCAGATGCTGGAGAATCCGAGATAACAAGGTGTGGAGCTGGATGAACACAGCAGGCCAAGCAGCATCATAGGAGCAGGAAAGCTTGACGTTTCGGGCCTAGACCCTTCATCAGAAATGGGGGAGGGGAAGAGGGTTCTGAAATAAATAGGGAGAGAGGGGGAGGTGGATAGAGGATGTCTAGAGGAGAGGATAGGTGGAGAGGAGACAGACAAGTCAAAGAGGCAGGGATGGAGCCAGTAAAGGTGAGTGTAGGTGGGGGGGTAGGGAGGAGATAGGTCAGTCCAGGGAGGACAGACAGGTCAAGGGGGGCGGGATGATGTTAGTAGATAGGATATGGGGGTGGGGCTTGAGGTGGGAGGAGGGGATAGGTGAGAGGAAGGACAGGTTAGGGAGGCGGAGATGAGCTGGGCTGGTTTTGGGATGTGGTTGGGGGAGGGGAGATTTTGAAGCTTGTGAAATCCACGTTGATACCATTGGGCTGCAGGGTTCCCAGGCTGAATATGATTTGCTGTTCCTGCAGCCTTCGGGTGGCATCACTGTGGCATTGCAGGAGGCCCAGGATGGACATGTCGTCTGAGGAATGGGAGGGGGAGTTGAAATGGTTCGTGACTGGGAGGAGCAGTTGTTTGTTGCGAACTGAGCGCAGGTGTTCTGCAAAGCGGTCCCCAAGCCTCCGCTTGGTTTCCCCGATGTAGAGGAAGCCACAACGGGTACAGCGGATGCAGTATACCACATTGGCAGGGTCTAGGCCCGAAACGTCAAGCTTTCCTGCTCCTATGATGCTGCTTGGATTACTCTACAGTTGCCTACATCAACATCCGTTTTAAAATTCTAAACTCCCATTTATTCCATTCATAATTTTACTTATGTTCATGTCAACTGTACAACAGCAGATTTGGTTGTATGGATTTCTATCTAATCATCTAATGCATATTTATGAATAACTGAGGCCCAAACAAAGATCCTTGCATCATATCACTAGTCCCATAATTAGATTATCTGTCTATTATCCTCATTCTTTATCTCCTTTTGCTCAGTCAATTTTCTAATCAGGTCAGTAGTTTTCCTCAATTTCAAGAGCTTCAGCTTTAAGGAACAGTCTATTATGAAGAAGTTATTGAAAATACTTTGAAAAAAGTCTGTGTAACTAACCTGTACAGTTTAATCATGTCTTCAAAAGATTCAGTGAGATACGTCAAACATGACATAACTTTACAAATCCATTCTGGTTATTTCTGATAAGCTGAACATTTCAAAGGTGTCCAGTCACCCTATATTTAACTAGTAATTTCCCAACAGTATATTTTAGGCTAACTTGTCTTAAGTATCCTGGTTTCTCTCAAACATGACATTCTACAAAATTTATCGTACAGTAAGAAATAAAATAGCTGCCATTCAGCTGTTCCTCACTGAATCCCCCACTTTCAATGTCCTTGGGGTTACCATTGACCAGAAACTTAACTAGACTCACAATATAGATACAATGGCTACAAGAGCAGGTCAGAGGCTTGAAATACTGCCTCCTGAAAGCCTGTCCACCATCTTCAAGGCAAAAGTCAGGATTACGATGGAGTACTCCCCACTTGCAAGTGCAGTGAGTGCAGCTGCAACAGTAATCAAGAAGCTTGAAACTATTCCCTCCACCATTGATGCTCAGTAGCAGCAGTGTGTGTTATCTACAAGGTGCTCTGCAGAAATTCACCAAAGATCCTCAGACAATACCTTCTAAACCCACAACCACATTCATTTTGAAGGACAAAGGCAGTGCATACATGGGGACACCACCACCTGCATTTTCCCCTCCAAGCCACTCACCATCCTGACTTCAAAATATACCACCATTCCTTCTCTGTCACAGCATCAAAATCCTGAAATTCTCTCTGTAAAAGCTTTGTGGATCAACCTACAGCACATGGACAGCGGTGGTTTAAGAAAGCAGCTCACTATCACTTGCTCAAGGGCAACTGCGGGTGGGCATAAAATACTGTCCAGTCCACATCCCATGAGTGAATAAAAGAAAATTACCTTGTGCTGCTTCACTATTCCTAGAGTTTTAAAACTCCAGTAACTTAACGTAAAGAATGCTTCCTTTGTTCATTCTTTGTAGTGAATTCATAAGCATTTCACTTATGCTCATGTTGGAGTTCCAATTTTGTGACGTGGATCAGACAAAATCTTTTCTGCAAAGAATATGAACAATGGCATAACACAGTATCCAACAAGAGCATGATTTTTATTTGTTACTGTCATTTTTCATAAAGATTTATCTTGAGGTTTTATCATGGAATGTGATCTCAAAAATTTGCATATTGTGCTTTTGACTCTGACTTATAGTTGTGTGACTGACACAAATTTTGAGGCAGAATTGGGGTGATACAAGCATCCAATTTGCATTGATCTGAAGCTTTAAAACAGCAACAATGAATTGCAGCAGAAATATACTTTTTGGCAAATTCTTCAGAAAATGTTTTCTTTTGACAACTGAGGAATAACAGAGAAAAAAAATCATAGCTAGAAATAAAACAAAGATTTTATCTGAGTGAAGTGTTAATATGTGTAAATGAAATCAGTGAGCTTCATGTTGGACATAAGATACTTCCTGGTGGGATTATCATACTTTGCTTATTTTCCTTCTAATGATTCTACTGCTTTATGATTATGTATGGAAACTACATAATCACTCATATAAAGCATAACTCATGTATCAGTTTAGGCTTTGAATTCATTTTCGTGAAATGCAGGACTCAGGCAATCTATAGTTATTTTTAAGTAATTCCGTCTTGAGATAATGTCATTTTAGTTGTCCTGATAGAAAAGGTTGAATTGTAAGCAGTCCCTTGCTGAAGTAGGAACCCAGTGGAACGTCTCAGAATTTCAGCACCCTTAGATAGGAATCTTCCATTCTTTACCACAAGGAAGTGTTTTTATCATTACCATAAGTATTAATTTTTAAAAATACTCTTCCATCTCACAAGGAACATTAAGAAATGTGCTTGAGTCAGTTTGGCTCTTAAGACAACGATTTTATTCTAATTATTGTTGTTGCATATACTGTGTCATGTAATGCTTAGGGATCTTTAAATCCTAACAAGGAGCAGCTGTTGCTTGGGTTAACCTAAACAGAGGTCAGACAGAACAACAATCCAACTGGGACAAACAATGGATGCATCAAGATTTCCTGCTTACCTTTCATAAGCTCTTTGACGTGCAGAATGATCAAAGCAAAGCTCTGGAAGAGTATAAAGCAAACATCTTTGTTTCCCTCAAGTAGTAGCATAACATCCTTTGAAAATGCACCAAAGAATCTTCCTGTGCTTTTTTAACAGAAACATTGATCTATTTAAAATAATTATAAATTAGTTAATGGGCAGGATTCCTCAGCCCGTCTGAAAGGCAAGGAGGCAGGGGATCTGGCAAAACCCAGTTGGGAAGGCTGAGCTTCACAATACTGCCAAGGGAGAAGTTCCCCAACATTGGGATTGGAAGTGGATTGCTTCCTTCAGAATGGAAGCAGGCAGCCAATTTAAATAGTTAAAGGCTTTATTTAGGACTATTGACCCAAGTTGCAAGCATTTTGCTAGTGGATGTTAGTCCTCGATCATGTGGGGAGGCACTGAATTCATGGAGTCAGTCTCCTTGTAGCTTTCTGGGAGGCAATCAGAGCTTGAGACTGCATGTCCCAAAGAAGGGACAGGTATAGACAGGGAAAACCGAACTGTAATCTAGGTGACAATCAGAGGAAACCTGCCTGTCTGGCCTTAATGATATTAGAATTTAAAACTTCTCACTTTCTATTCTAAATTTTGAGGCACTTTTTTGGTCCCCATTCTCTCTCCATGTGACACAAAGATGCAGAGATGTTGGCCCTCTGATTGCGTCAGCAACATTAACATCTTATCCATCCTCACATAGCAGATGAAAAAAGAACTGCCAATTTGAACCCAACCAGAGGAAAATTGCTGGGTTGGTCTCATTGATGACAGTACAAGAATGACAACTTACATTTGGTGCCACTATTGGAGTCCCATAACCTGTGGGAAAATCCAAACTAATTAATACCTCTTGGTTAAAACTGGAGGAATTAATCTTTTACAAATATGACATTTTTGTTGATTGATGTTAGATTTTGTGATTCCATTTCATTTATGTTTCAGTATGGCTTCACAAAAGCAAAATCATGCCTACAAATATATTAGAATTCTTTGAGGAGTTAACATGCAGGATAGATAATTAGGAAGCAGTGGATTTAATGAATATTAGGATTTTCAGGAGGTGTTTGATAAAATACAACTTAATAAGAGTCTGTAGTGTTGGCGGTAGTATATTAATGTAGATAGGGGATTGATTAACTAATAGAAGATGGAAAGTTGGGCTAAGTGTCTCTTTTTCAAGATGGCAACCCATAACTAGTGGTGTGCTTCAGGAATCGGTTGTGGGGCCACAATTATTCACAGTGTATATCAATTGCTTGGATGAGGAAAGTGAAAACGCCATAGCCAAGTTTGCAGATGACACAAAAATTGGTGGGAAGATAAGTGCTGAGGATGACACAAGGTATCTGCAGAGAGATATAGAGACAAGGCTAAGCGAGTGGGCAAAGATGAAATATCATGTAGGAAAATATGATGTTTTGCACTTTGGTAGGGAAAATAGAGGAAACAGATATTCAAATGAAGAAAGATTGCAGAAAGCTACAGAGAAGAATTTAGCAATCCTGCATATTAATCACAAAAAAAGGTCTGCATACAAGTCCAGCAGTTAATAGGGAGGGACAGTGAAATATTGGCCTTTTATATCAAAGGGAAATGGAATGATGTATTAAAATAGCTAGAAACTGTCAATTGTTTGGGGTCGCTTATCTAAGATAAGATGTACTGGCATTAGATGTAGTTCAGACAAGGTTCACTAGGATAATCTTGGGTATGGAGGAACTGTCATTTGAGGAGAGGTTGAGTGAGTTCGGCCAGTGTTCTTGGAGTTTAGAGGCATGAGGCCAGACCTTTTTGAAATGTACAAGTTTCTGAGGGATCTTGACAGAATAGATTGGATAAGTTCTTTCTCCTAGTGGGTAAGTCTAGGACCAGTGGGCATAATCTTAGAGTAAAGGGTCACCTATTTACAACAGAGATGAGGGGAAATTTCTTCTCTTAGTGGCTAGTGAAACGGTAGAATTCTTTACAGCAGAGTATATTCAATGCAGAGAGAAAGATTTTTAATCAGTAAGAGAATCAAGAATAAGTAAAAAGCAGGAAAGTGGAGTTGAGGATTTTAAAATTGGCTATGATCTTATTGAATGGCGGGACAGATTTGATTGGCTGAATGGCCTATGGTTTGGTTAAAAGAACATCAAAATCTTCCACACTTCACCATTCAATTAATCTCTTTCTTCTTCTTCTTTCAGCTGATAGTACCCCAAACCCCTCTCCATATCCACTCATTCCCCTGTAGTCCAGCTCAAGTTCCAGTTGTCATGTCCCTAGTCCGTAGTTGTAAATAAAGGAATGAAATGTAGCAGTTTCTGAAGAAAATAGACAATGGTAGTGATCATTATAGTATCAGAAGAGAGTAACCAATGGAATGAGGGTTCACAGATGAGCACAGAGAGATAACAGTCACATAGCCATACTTGTAAATTCACCACGAATTTGAGAAAATGTCAAACCAAGCACAGGGGAATCCACTCTGCAAGATTTTCTACGTCCTAAAAAAGAAGAGTAATGCAAATATCATGGATATTAAGTTCACACAATCTTCTCACAAGATATCATATCTTATCATATCATATCATTTGTGTAAGTCTACAAAATTTAGCTTCAGGTTGTCACTGAGCTCACTTACTTTGTAGACTTTGACACCCCAAGTCTACCTATGGCTGATAATGGGTTTTAACCAATAGAACTGCATCAGTTACCAGCACAACACTTTTGCTGTTTGCTGAGATGAGATCCTGCCTTCCCATATTCATTAAGACTTTGAATTTCAGGCTTAAGCGCCGCTAATTGGAACAAATTCAGACCATCTGTAATAGATCCTCTACTTTGCACCTCATTAATAAGCCAATTATTGGTTGTGAATAGGAATACAGGGAATCAGGTTAGTTCAAAACTAGAATAAAACAAAGAATTGTGGATAGTGGAAACCTGAAATAAAATCTCAGCTCTGATGAGGAGTCACCAGATTCAAAACATGAAATCTGCATTCTTCCTACAGAGGCAGCTGGACCTGCTGAGTTTTCCCAGCAATTTCTGTTTTCTTTTAGCTTAGAACTAGGATCAATGAGACCTTCACAGATTTACTACCAAGAGATAAACAAGCAGGATAAAGGGGATAAGCACTAGAAATCATACAAGACAAACCAACATACAAAAAGAGAGTAACAAAGCAAGAGGAAAGAAAATATGCAAGCATCAGACATGTTGTGACTGATTAACAGTTTTTCAGACTGGAAGCCTGTGACTAGTGGTGTGCCACAAGGATCGGTGCTGGGTCCACTGCTTTTCATCGTTTCTATGAGTGATTTGGATGTGAACATAGGAGACATAGTTAGTAAGTAAATTGGACAAGTAGTGGACAGAGAAGAAAGTTACCTCAGAATACAGTGGGACTTTGATCAGATGGGCTAATGAGCTGAGAAATGGCAGATGGAGTTTAATTTAGATAAATGTGAGACACTGCATTTTGGAAAGGCAAATCAGGGCAGGACTTATACACTTAATGGTAGGGTCCTGGGGCGGTGTTGCTGAACAAAGAGATCTTGGAGTTCAGGTTCATCGTTCCTTGAAAGTAGAGTCCCAGGTCGACAGGATAGTGAAGAACATGTTTGCTATGCTTGCCTTTATTGGTCAGTGCTAATAGGTACTGCAGATGCTGGAGAATCTGAGATAACAAGGTGTGGAGCTGGATGAACACAGCAGGCCAAGCAGCATCATAGGAGCAGGAAAGCTTGACGTTTCGGGCCTAGA
>JAHRHZ010000073.1:23120157-23136482 GCA_024137785.1 Ginglymostoma cirratum
TAGAGCCTTCATCAGAAAAAAGATTTTTCTGATGAAGGGTCTAGGCCCGAAACGTCAAGCTTTCCTGCTCCTATGATGCTGCTTGGCCTGCTGTGTTCATCCAGCTCCACACCTTGTTATCTTTGTTGGTCAGTGCATTGAGTATAGGAGTTGGGAGATCATGTTGTGGCTGTGCAGACATTGGTCTCCCTGCTATAGGAAGGGAGTGTGAAACTTGAAAGGGTTCAGAAAAGATTTGCAAGCATATTGCCAGGGTTGGAGCATTTGAGCTATAGGGAGAGGCTAAATAGGCTGGAGCTATTTTCCCTGGAGGATCAAAGGCTGAGAGGTGACCTTACCGAGGTTCATATAATCATGAGGAGCATGGATAGGGTGAGTTGCCAAGGTCTTTTCCCAGGGTGGGGGAGTCCAAAACTAGAGGGCTTAGGTTTAAGGTAAGAGGGTAAAGATTTAAAAGGAACACAAGGGGTAACTTTATCACACAGAGGATGGTGCATGAATAGAATGAGCTGCCAGAGGAAGTGATGGAGCCTGGTGCAGTTACAACATTTAAAAGGCTTCTGGATCGGTATATGAATAGGAAGGGTTGAGAGGGATATGGACCAAATGCTGTTAAATGGAACTAGATTAATTTAGGATATCTGGTCAGCATGGACAAGTTCAACAGAAGGGCCTGTTTCCATGTTGTACATCTCTGTGAATCTATAAACCTATAACACAAAGTGGAAATTGAAGAGACACAGAGGGCCGAATCTTATAGGGCCCTGAATAACAAGGTCTGTGGTGAGAAATCTGGAGAGAAATGTAATAAATCCTTTCCCAATGTTGGGAACAACAAGTTTCATTTTCTAGCACAGGATTTTGAGGTGAGATTCTTGATAGGGAGCAGCGAGAGGCCTATTAATGAGGATTATTGCCATTATCGATCTTATTAATACCTAATCCAGCCTCACTAATATGCAGGTTCCTCTTCTACCACACGCTGGACAGAAACTAGATGCTCAGAATTCTTGATATAAAAGTCAGAGCTTGGTACTTGGCAACTCCAGCTCATCTCTTGCCCCTCCGGATCTCTGTCTTGGACACCCAGCATGAATACCTCAGGCCATCTTCACCGGGCAGTGACTACATGCACCCCATGTCACAGATGACATGGGCATCTGACATATCTTCACATCATCATAGCCCATCTTCAATCTGCTTACAGTATGATACTTCACTTTAATGCTGTACTTTAGAGTCCACTGCCAGCAGTCATTGAATTCTGCTGCAAGGACACCTTGCACACACAGACAGACGCCCAGCTTACGACTGGACCAGTCTGCATCTCAGGGCTGCTTGCTACTCTCATATGCTTACTCATCTTATGCTTACTTGATTGCTCACAGCCACATGCCTTTCCCTGCCTTGCATTGACATGCCTTACTTTTCAGATTAGATAGAAAGCCAGGCAACTTGTCATGGTTGTCTGTATTCATCAGGTAAGGGGGTGGACAGGTCTCACATTCCAACAAGTTACATCAACCTTGTAGCTTGCATATGTATGCCATGTGCCAGCAGCTGACACAGCAGAGACACTGCATGTGCTGCAACCAAATGGCCATATCTTGAAGTCAGAGGGGATCAGTTACATCAAGGGAGACACTTTTCAGTCTAGGAATCCCAATACAATAAGTCAAGGGCTGCCTCCAGCATCAGTCCTGGGGCGTGGCCATGGTCAAGGGGCTACTTGGCGTGAAGGTGGTGAAGGCCCTCTCCACATGGGGGTAAGGAGCCAAATGCTAAGCATCCCACCACCTGCCTTAGCTTTATGTGCCCATCAATAGGCCATTTTCTTCAGCACTGTGGTTAAGGGAGGGATTGGATGAAATGAATGTGGGTGGCATAGACATTAGTGCTGTTGCAGGTAGTGGGAAGGTGAAAAAGTGTCCTGAATGAGTGAATAGGCAGCACAGAGTTCCTGCAGGGTTAATTATGCGGCAAAATTGGGTGGGTTTGAGCAATTGAGGGATGTTGCTGTATGCAATAGCAGCGGTAGTAGAATATGAGCCTTAGCGGGAAATGAGAGCTGGGAGTAATTGTGAAGTAGCAGAGAGCAGATGGGAGCACTTAACTTGAAAGAGCAATGAAGATCATTGGCATTCTTCCAACGTTGTTGCATTTTCCACCAGACAGCTCAAACCACACTGAGCATCAGACCAGGCTGGCAGGGTCTGGTGTCATGGCCTCCAATGGTGATCTTGGGGATAGTGGATATCTCCCTTCATACATCAGGGTCTCCTAGTCCATGCCGCAGGTCATGACAGCAATTTCCGCTTCTCTGCCAAAACAGAGGCAAACCACACAGGGCGGCACTGTACTACCAGCACTTCGAGAGTTTTGCAAAGGCTTTTTAAAGATGTTGCTAGTGCCATGAATGACAGTCTGTTCTGGAATATCTCAGTAGTTCTTAAGGTTAAGGAGAGTGGTATAAACTAGCTAGCATCAGAGAAGAGAGATGTCATAAACTTTTGGTAGGTAATTAGTGAGGTGAGTTTTTGATGACAGTGCAAGAAAACTTGTTAGTCCTCATTGAGAAAACCAGAGAGAAACTCTCCATGAATGTTGACAAAAATGATACTTAACCAAAATACAGTAAGATTCAGCCCAGGAACTGAGGAACAAACCTAGAGAGAAACAAATTAACATGTATATAAACTTAGAGACAAAGATGGAGAATTATATTGATATGGGAGGTGAGTGAAAGAGATGCAAGGAGAAAAACTGTCAATATGTCATCATAGTGTTAATACGGACTATCAATTTTCAATTTTCGTCATCTGATTTTAAAACCTGGGACTTTCATAGACATTCTTTAGAAAGGAAAACAAAAAAACACTGATTTAAATAGCTACATTAATTGTCTGACCATAGGTTGAGCCAAGATTCACGAAACCACCAATAAAAGAAACTAGTCGGAATTGGAATGATCATTTTTTATCACAAGGGATTGGAACCATTCCAGCTTGAATAAGTCTGTATCTCTGTTTGATCTATACTTCTATGGTAAATTTGACATGCTGAAGATGAAATACATTGCCTGCAAATATCTAGCTTGTGGTTTATCCAGACACATGAATACTCAAATGAGATGTATTTGAGGAAACAATTTTTGCCAGATCAGAGGATATGTGACTGGAACTGGAGAAGGTTCTGCTTCCCTCTCTCTCTGCTTTCTCAGGAAGGATAAAGCCTGATGAGAAAGCAAATCAGACAAACATCTAAATCCTGAAAATTCAAAGATATCTGCAATATTCATGGCTGTCATCAGTCCGGAAAATTCCCCATTAACTATGGTCGTAGGTTAAAACGTAATAACTCAAAAACACCTTAAGGGTTTTAAACTGCACATTCCTTTATCTTTCTTCTCCTTTTATATTTGGCATTATCCCTTTTTAACTTTTTGCCTGTGTTTGTGCGTGCAGGTGTGTTTGATATCATGTCTTTGTTACATTTTCTTGGGGTTAGTAACTTAAGGAAACCGTGTAATTGGCTCCTTAGAGTTTTTCCTTAATCAATTAATGATTTTTAATGGGAGAGAGAAATAGATGCATATTAAAAAGAATTTAAACTTTTTTTTTGTAGTCAACCAAGGAGGATAAAAAGAGGTGAACCAAATCATCCCTCTTCAAATAATTGTAGCAAATTAGATAAGCAACTGGTATGTTCCCACAAGCTAATGACAGAACTGGAGTGGCAAAAGTAAATTGTTAAAAAAGCTGTTAAAAAAGTAGAAAAAGATGTTTTCTTCGTTCTATAACATTAAAGTGCTAATAAGTCCATAACAGCATTATAAAATTAAGGATATTGATTTTTGAAGATTTAAAAGATGTAATTAGACATTTAGAGGTGAATTAATACAATCCAATGTCAGAAAGACAGATGTTGCAAAACAAGGGGTGAAATATGTAGAGATGGGCAATTGGGGATACTGAAGCGAATAAACTAAAACTGGAACAGTTAAGATTAGAACTAGATTCCAACAAAACAAAGAGGAAATAGGATTTCTGGAAAGAAAAGAGAAAGAGGCGGGGGAGAGAACAAGAATGAAAGAGGCATTAATAGGAAAAGAGAGAAAGGCAGAAGCAGAAAGAAGAGAGAGTTCCAAGAAAGGGAAAGAGAAATGGAGTTTAAATTTAACCAACTAAAGCTGGGAGGGGAAAATTACAATGAAAGCAGCTCAGTTTTGACCACAGTCTATGGGGTCGTGGATGTTGAGTTCACTTATGAAAACCTTCATGAGGCATTTGTCTGTGAGTGTATTTGTCCATACATTTTCCAAATTCAGGTTCATACAGAGGAACATGGTAGCAGTGCCCAGCCATACTGACTGATGACTAGGAATTAACACACAGACCTATACACTCAGGTAGGCTGGGATCTGGAAACTTTCACAGACCAGAATGAGATAAGGAAGAGGTACATTTCCCTAAGACTAAATGGAGAGAAAAAGAAAGTCAGGCAGAGAAAACTGAGCTGTCCCTAATGTTTAAAAGGGATCACCATGGGATGCAGGTGGGAAACCAGCTCAATTACTTCCACTGTGGAAAGCCTCGGCTGTGCAAAGAAACATTGCTGATTCCAGTGTCCCACAAAAGCTCTGGCTGAAAACCAATGTCTAGAGCATTAACCACAGTCCATGGCTCAGACCTTTGATCATAGGAGTTGGGAAGTCATGGTGAGGTTGTACAGGACATCAGTGACATTTCTTCTGGAGTACTGTGTCCAGTTCTGGTTGCTCAGTTATAGGAAAGATAGTATTAAGCTGGACAGGGTTCAGAAGAGATTTACCAGAATGTTGCTAGGTATGAAAGGTTTGAGTTATAAAGAAAGGCTGGATAGGCTGGGACTTTTTTCAATGAAGTATAGGAATTTGAGAGGTGACCTGAGAGAAGTTTACAAAATAATGAGAGTTTGAGATAAAGTTAATGGTAGTTGTCTTTTCTCTAGGATAGGGGATTTCATGGGGTATATTTTTAAGGTGAGAGGGAAGAGATCAAAAAAAGACATGGGGGCAATATTTTTACACGGAGGTTGATTCATGTGTGGAATTAACTTCCTGAGGAAGTGGCTGGTGTGGGTACAATGACAATGTTTAAAAGACATTTGGATAGGTACATGATAAGGAAAGGTTTGGTGGGATATGGGACAGGAGCAGACAGGTGGGACTATTTTAGTTTGGGATTATGTTTGGCATGGACTGGTTGGACTGAAGGATCTATTTCTGTGAGGTATGACTGTTCAGGCAGAATTGTTGATCAGACTAGCTGTCAGGAATTGATTCTTTTAAACGGTCATAGACAGAAGTTAGCATTCTCCAAGACACTAAGTCAACACAAACATTGCCAGTTGGTAATGAAAGATTTTCTACCTGTAGGTATGTTTGCTGGTGATTGGGTTCAAGGGAAATGTATAGTGGTGTCGCTGTTAAAATTTAATTGTGGAATGAACTTGTTACTGGTCTAGTAACAGTGGACATAATCACAAGCTTGCCAATGCCAGGAATATATACTTTCTTAGGCAATGACTTAATGGGAAACAAGATATCTTCCTCAATCACAAGAAAGAGTTCAAAGAGACTAGAAGAGGTGAGAAGCAAGTAGTAAGCAGCTAAAAGGCCAAGAGCCAAGGGAAGTTGGAAGCCCTCCAGGGAGCAGCAGAATGCGTGAAGTTATGGTGATCACTTGATTTAAATTGACATGAAGTCAGACTAGCAGTATCAGAAAGGGTTAAGACAGAACCCAGTGGAGTTACAAGGATCAGTGTTGCATCAATAGCAATAAAAGACGGCAAAAAAAGGGCAAGGCAAGTTGCCAAAGGATGACAGAACCGTGCCAGAGATCTGGTTTACAGATATGTTCACAGGGACTTTAAAGGCCGAACCAGGTGAGTTGTCAGAAAGACGAGAAGAAAGTAGAAGTGTACTACCACTCAGTGGAGAGCCCACAGGGGCATGCATAAAAACTGAACATCCATCTAGTGGTTATTGTGTTCCAGGTAAAGTGGAAACCCATTCCCAAAGCAAAAGGAAAAGTGGAGGGTAAATACCCCACAACAGAGACCACCAGCATAGACTAGTGAGTTAAGGACAGAGCTCCCCATGAGAAGATCAAATGACCAGGACTAAGTCTCAAACCTCAACCAGTTAAGTTCTTTACGATTGAAGAACAAAACGCAGAGCTGATGGGAAACAAACATCAGATTATCAACCAACAAACACCTTGATATCAAACCTGTAAAAATGCCAGAATCTGGTACATTTCTTATAGAACTGGGCAGTAAGGGATTAATGAGTCAGACAGACAACATAGATTAGGAAGAAAATCCAGTTACCAAGCTAATAATAAATTTTGAACCTAAGTTAGGATGAAGAGAGTGAATGCTGAATGTGAGTGTGTTGTTATCCAAATTTTTGCATTGTTATTTCATACCAATCTTGAAATGATGAATATAAAGAAAAGGGATAAATATTATTTGTGTCCTTTCTTGAGGTGGGGAGGTGTCATGATTGTGGATTGCCAACACTCATCCAGGTGTGCAGTGGTCTTTTAAAAGTGGCATGGGCACAGGTGATTCTGGGACTTTCTGTGATATCCACTGAATTGTGAATTGTTCTGGGAATGACGTGTGGAAGGATGGGATGAGAATCGGATGACAGGGATGGCACAGGACGGGTTAGGTAGTTAATTGAGTAAGTTTGGTAAGATATGGCAAACAATCTCACCAGGTCTTGTGACAAAAACTAAAAAGCCCAGCACAACTGGCACTTAGCCAAAAATGTAAGATTCAGCCATTTGTATCTGCCTCATAACTTGCTTTTCTAACTACCTCTGTAGTATCAGCAAAGCCATGTTGTCTTTGCCTGATGGTATTATAATTTCCTAAATGTTTCCTAAATGACTAGATCTTTAATGTTGGATTCTAAAATATTTCCAATGACATATGTTAGACTAACTGGCTTGCAAAATTACAACCAATACATCAGCTGTCCATGCAACCACTTCTATGACAACCCGAGGATGCAGACTATCAGGCCCAGGGGACCTGCCAGCCTATAGTTCCATTAGTTTTCCCATCGCAGCTTCTTCGGTGATGATTTCTGTAAACTCCTTCCCTCCACCAACCCACGCTTACCCCATGGACTTTCTACATTCTTGGAATGCTTTGGCAAATTTTACTGTGATGGCAGATACAAAATGTTTGTTCAGAAACTCTGAGACAGAATCCAATATCATTGGACATCACACACCAACTACAAGTAACCTTATGACTTAAAAATTCTGCTTACCCTTAGATTTAGAAAATTAGTTTTTCTGCTATACATTATATTTGATTTAAATTGCTAGCAATGCATCCTCTTTTTCTTATAGTTCATAGATCATTTTAGTTTTTGGCTCTACTTTGCATGTAGTAACTTAAAACAATGAACCAGTACAGTCTTTCAGCTTGTAAGGAACATTGGTTACAAGTGTCTTAAGCAATTACTTTGAATGGGAAAGAATCATTGTAAAAGCCTCATTAGGTCACCATAGATTCACTATCTGTGTTTCTGCATGCTGTCACAGAATTATAAAGCTGCCGGGGCACTTACAATTTTATTTTTTTAAAATTAATTGCATCCTCTGTTCAAACCTTTATGAAGATTTTGATGCCAACGGTCATTCTTTGTTTAGCTCACTTTGAAAGATATTAGTTCTGTACATTATAGTTAGTAGTCTAAACTATTTACATTTTTAAATGGGGCTTCATTTTCACTTGTATATCTGTGAATGAAATACAGATTTCAATAGCAATGGTTAACCTAGCCACATGTCTGTGCAATTATCAATTGTTTCTCATATGCTGGTTGAACAAATATCCTCATGAAACATTCAACCTTGCTGCTTGCCAGACATCATTTGTTATCAAAATGTTATTTTTGAACAGGTTTGTAGTAATTAGAGAAGGCTTTGTGCCGTACAACAATCTTGATTGACTCTCCTAGTTAACAGGTTTTTTCTTAAGATAATAATGTTCTGATTGGGCATAGTCAGTGTGGATTTGCAAATGGAAAATTGTGTTTGACAAACTTGTGAGAGTTTTTTTTACACACTACACTTATAAAATAAAGTTGATGAAAGTGGTATACTTATATTTTCTGAAAGGCTTTGATAAAATCCCCCAGAGAAAGCTGGTTAGAAATGTTAAAGCATATGGGATAGAAGGTAATGTATTGGCATGGCTTAATGATTCGCTCACAGACAGAAAACAAAGATTAGTAATTAATGGATCATTCTTGCGTTCACAGGCTATGACAAGTAAGGGAATGCAAGGGTTAGTACTTGGGCCCCAGTCCCTCACGATATGTATCTATGATTTGGATTTGGGGTCCAAATATAATATTTCCAAATTTACAGATGAATCAAAGCTAAGTGGGAATGTGTCTTGTGAGGTAGCTGTAAAGTGGTTTCAGAAGACGAGAACATGGCAGATGAAATAAATTGTGGAAAAACGTGAAGTGTAAAGGTTGGAAAGTGTAGATGTACAAAAGGATCTAGATGTCTTTATCAATATATTATTGAAGGCTAACCTGTAGGTGCAACAACCTGTCTGACAGATTACTGGGATATTAGCTTTATTGCATGAGGACTTGAGTACAGGAGTAGAAAAGTCTTGCTTCAATTGTATAGAAGCTTGGTTAGATCGCACCCTGTGTACAGTGTGCAGTTTTGGTCTCCTTACCTCAGGAAAAATATTACATCTATGGAGCAAGTGTCATGAAGGTTCAACAGACTTGTCTGTATGAAGGGAGATTGTACTGGAGAAATTAACAGGCTGAAAGTTGAAAAATCCTCAAGGCATGATAGCCTGCATCCCAAGTGTTGAAGGAGGTGGCTATAGAGATAGTCAATGCATTGGCAATTATCTTCCAAAATTCTGGAATTTAGATTCTCGAATATTTCCTGTGGATCGTAACATAGCAAATATCACCCCACTATTTAAGAAGAGAGCAAGATAGAAAACTGAGAGCTAAGTAATAGGGAAATTGCTTGAATCTGTTATGAGGGATAGGTAAATTGACACTTGGATCATAATGATTTGAATGAACATAGCTTGGATTTGCGATTGCATGTGTTTAATGAAATTGTTGAAGTTTTTTGAAGATGTCACTAGTAGAATTAATAAAGAAGAGCTGAAGGAAGTAGTATACTTAGATTTTCAGAACGCTTTTGATAAAGTCTCTCACAGGAGGCTGGTTATCATAATTAAAGCACATGGGAAAGGAGATAACATCCTAACATTGATTAATGATTAGCTAACAGACAAAAAAACAGAAAATTGGAATAAATGGGTCATTCTCACATTGGCAGGCAGTGGGGTATTGTAAGGATCAGTACTTGCGACAAAGGAATCTAGGTGTCCTTGTCAATAAGTCACCAATGGCTAATATGCAGATGCAGCAAAATATAAGGAAGATTGACTTCTGCTTTCCTCCAGATGCTGCCTAGCTTGCTGTGTTCTTCCAGCCTCTTGTTTGTCTACCTTGGATTCCAGCATCTGCAGTTTTTTTTTTGTCTCTAATGTAATGTTAACCTTATAGCAATCTGATTTAACTACAGGAGTAATAAAGTCTTGCTTCAATTCTATAGGATCTTGGTCACACTGAATCTGAAGTACTGTGTGCAGTATTGGTCTCCTTATCTCAGGAAAGATATTACCATTGAGTGGGTGTAATGATAGTCGACCAAAATTGTTCTCAGGATACTGGGCCTGTATTCGATACAATTTGAAGAATAAGCTGTAATTGCATTGAAACTTACAAATTATATAATAGTTAGACAAGGTAGATGCAGGTAGTGAGTCCCCTGGGTAGGCAGTCTAGAACCAGGGGCATATTTTAAAAGAAGGGGGACACTACTTTGGCCTAAAATGAGGAGAAACTATTTTACTCAGGTGGTTGGTAACCTTGGAGCTCTGTATCACAGGAGGCTGTAGAAGCCCCATCTTTTGAGTATGTTTAAGGTAGAGTCTTAATTTTCTGATTACCAATGGCATACAGTGTTATAGCGATGGGACAGGTAAAAGCCATTGAATCAATGTTCAATCAACCATGATCACATTGATTATGAGACAGGCTTGATGGACTGAGTGACCTACTCTTGTTCCTATGTTCTTTATAATGTACAATTTAGGGGAAGAAGTATAATGATAAAGAAAACCATCAAAATTTGTATTTTCTTAGATGTTAAATGAACTGTGAAAAGTGGTTTTGAAACATTTTAAGAAAGTGTCACTTGCACTGCAGTACCTGCAGTTGTTTCAAAACTGCAGTTCAATGTGCTCTGTCAAGATAACAGATCAGAACTTAGGAGGGCTATGGACATTTTAAACTTTTAACTCCAAAACGTGTTTCTCAAAAGAAGACTGCTACAAGAAAAAAAGACTGCAGATATAAATTTATGCTATAAATCTGGCAAAATCTGGTGTAGGACCCAAGAAATGCCGGAAATGTAGAATGTCTGTGAAACTTCAAATAGAGAGACATAACAGTAGGAAGTGATGAGGGGACTAACTATCTTCCTCCTCAGTAGACAGCCAACTCTTAAAGTTTTTTTTTATGATTTACCCTTCTGTGAATATACAAAACATGGGTTAAAAGCTGACTGCGACCCTGGTCTGTATGTTCTGATGGATGAAGGTGTGCTTGTGGAGATAGGTATGCTAGTGAACTGAAGCACCCGTGTGTACTAGACTGGTATTGACCATTTGTGAAGGAAAAAATAGAGTTAGCGTTTCAGGTACAGTGACCCTTCCTCAGTTCCGATGCTGCTAGATCTGCTGAGCTTTTCCAGTAACTTTGTTTTTGTTCCTGATTTACAGCATCTGCAATTCTTTCAGTTTTTATTTGGTATTGACCATTAGTGTGCTGTGGAGGTCACAGTTGGAGAATGCATGAGACACCCCTGCATTTAGATAAAAAGACATTCTCACACAGTGCTAGAAGCTAGCCAGCTAATCAAAAGGAAACAGGATAACAGAAGGATTTTCACGTCCTGAGTGATGCCAGCCTATGATCATTAAAAGGAAATACGACAAAAGGATTTCAATTAACTACAAAGCCACAAATTCCAAAATCTACAATCTATACTTCATGGACAACTCAGAGAGTCTAATCAATATAACTTCTAGTTTTTATCTTCTTTTGAACTCACTATTATTCCTAATCTGTTTCTGTGTGTGTTGCATTGTTACTTCTTCTCACAATTAGTAACTAATAAACTCCGTCTTTTGTTAACTGCAGAAAGCCTGGCCAAATTGACTCCTTTCAAAACATAAATTAATTTAGTTTGGGAGAAAGGAATTCACAAGGCAAAGATCCTTTTCAAATTAATATATTGCAAACAACCGAAAGGGCCGGAGAATAGGAAAGGGTATGCCCCTCACCTGGGAGTTTAGTGACTTGGAATATCTCTCTACAACCTGTATAACTTGCTGGGGTGTGGTCAAAATTGTGTCAAAACATTCAACATTAAGGTTTTCTGGCAGGCAATCCATTTTCAGCTCTTTGTAAACCAAATATTTGCAGGAAAACTCAAAAGGATGATGCTACCTTTAAAATACTGACAGTTTTAATATTTTGCTTCATTTGATATTCTATTTGTTACATTTGATGACATTTTGAAATCTAGTATGAATTTTCTTACAAGATATATGTATATTTTTTATTCTGGAAATGTTGCAGACATTTCAAAAAAGACAATGACCTGTCCGCAGCACCAATGGTCAGCACCAAAGTCAGATGAGGTGTGGGACTGATATAAACTCTCCATGGCTGTGATCACTGAGACTGTTGGTTGTCTTATGTGAGAAATCTTTTGAGGGTACTAACATTTCCATTGCAGTGGAGCAACGTTAAATATCCCAAGGAAGCTGGAGGCCTGGACCCAAAATAGGACTGCTTTTCGCTTCATCCATGTTGACCTGGATCTAATGCTGGGAGCAGTGAGAGAGAGGGGGGAGGTCCTCTTACAACAGGAACAGTTCTCTGTCATCTCCATTTCCCTCCTCTTCCTTCAATATCTCCACCTCCAGCTCTTCCTCCAGTGAGCTGCTTCCTTTCAGATCCTCTTTGTCCTCAATGTTTACATCTATTTGGAGGCCATATTTTGGAAATTTCAGCTGACTACCATAATGACAGGCAGCTTTATAAATGTATTAAAGAGCACCACCTGACTGGTCCAGTCACCAGAAACACATTTTCAGAAGCTTGAGGATCTGCTTTAATGGTTATCTTACTGAGCAGGCAGCATTGGTTGGATCACCTGTGTGCCTCTGTTTAGAACTCTGGTAGAGATGTGAGCGGTCATCTCTTAAAATTATATCCTTCATCAATGGAAAACATCCATTTCGGGGTTGGAGTGAAGATCTGAGGCAGCCTGGGCTGGCAGAAGGTGAAGGAGTCACAGCAGGTGCTGGGCACGCAAGTGCCCACATGGAGGAAGTGCTTGTTGCAGTTACAGAGCAGTTGAATGTTAGGGGAATGGGAGCCAGTTGCTGATAGTGCATTCTCCTTCCCACCTATACAGTACCAAGTACACCTCCTTTCCTAGTACCAATCCTTCACCCGCCACTTCTACCTTGCATTACTGATCCTGTTATGGGGCCAATTGATGTTCTAAGGCAATCATAACTTATCTGCTATTCTGTCTCCATCCCCTTCAGCAGATTTACAGACACCTCCTGAAATCATTTGGCAGTTTTTCTGCTTCTCTGGATCTCTCACTTGGTGCAACAATAGCTAACATCCTGTTTGGCTGTTGATGGGTGTAGAATACACAATCTAACAGCTTTGGGAAATCCCATCTGCAGCTCCAGCATATCCTATGACGATGGCCTCTCTTAGGCCCTTTTACTATGGTTTTGCCAAAATCACAGTTGGAGGGTGTTGCAGTGAGCCTCAGTCTGTATTTTCCTTCCTTAAAGTGCTGATCAACCTGCTGTGTTTTTCAAACATGCTTTTGGTTTTAAAAGCTGTTAGCAACTATTGCAGACAAACATTTAATTTGCTTGTATAATGTTGCTTTCTGTGTCATTTTAACATTCAAGTAAACTAGTTTTGTACTTCTTTAGCACTGAGAGAAGTGTTATTCAAACAAGTGATTATCATCAAAAATAATTTTTGGCCAATATTGCTCTTTTCACCCATTTAAATAGGTTTATTTTATTGCATCAGAAATAAAAATCATTATGAATCTAATCATTGAAATAAATCTTAAGTGCACAAAAATGTTACTTGTAGGATCTGACAAAAAGAGCTAAACTTTGTGTTTTCAGGTAAAGCTGATCTACTGCCTCTAGATTGTAAAATATTTCGCTCTGATTAATATTTAGATTGCCCCTTTTATGTTGGCTTTGTGAATATGAATCCAAGTTTCTACTGGGTATTGAAGTGACTTGCAAGTAGGCAAATTGAGAGGAATTTTTAAAATAGAGTCATACATAGAGTGAACAGGCCCAACTCGCCCATAATTGAATATAACTGAATTCTAAAACTAGCATATAAATAGGCTAATTGTTTGCATCATGGCACAGTGAAATAAAGACATAAATATAGGAATCTCATTAAACAATTTTTAAATTGAGGTAAAACTCATAACCACTTTGACCTGTACATGTTGTCTCAGATTTTGAAAAGTCGCATTCACCATGATTGAGCCAGCAAAACATTGACACTGGGATCATCCTCATTAATCCAAAAAAGAAGTTCAAATTTATCTTGAAGAAAATAAATCTTCACTTAAAGATTCAGTCAAATATGCTCCGCAAAGTTTTTTTGTGGAAAATGAAAGCTTTTAGAGCTGCAATTTAGCAGTGTCCTTGATACATTCTGGAGGAAAGACGAAACACACCTGTAACTCAATTCTCCTTGAAGCTTTCTATCTCAAATTCATCTTCAAGCAGCCGTCAAAAGTGGCATCTGATTGATGACCACCCTTCAAGGTCTCTCAGTCCACTCTGCAATGTATCTAGTTGATACCGAAGATGTCCAATCCTAGTAGAAGAACGTATTTTTCCTTGTGAAACACTGACAAATTGAAGAATGACCTGAAGCATATCATCAACTTAAGAGAACTGACAGTTTGTTTAAGAATGAGATACTTTATATGATAGTATGTCGTAAGCTGTCTCCAAAAATTTGTTCAAAAACAGCATACCTTAGATGGGGATGGTGTGAATTTATATTACATTTTACCTGTAAACAGGCTTATATGACATATCTATGAATTATTATGGTGTTAGGTTTTTGATTACATTAATTATTTAATGAGGAGAATACTTTTGCTGTAGGCTAATTTATTAGTTGACTCCTAAGTAATATATAGTTGATATTGATTTTAGTTTGTTTGTGAAATCTTGTTGTACAATTTTTCTTGCTGTTTGCTGGAATATTCATACCTTCTTCAAAAAGCCATTGGTCTCTGTAGGGATCTTAGTAGTTACCATGTATAATTCTGCAGACCAGGAAGACCACACATGCCTCATCTCTGCTGACTCAACAAATCTCAGTGGAGCAGTAGTATGGATTCAACTTACTTTAACATTCCTAGCCAGAAGTTAGCCAGAACCTCATACCTTTCCATTACTCAGTAAATAATTATCGTCATTAACATCTTTTAAGAAATGATTGTACCCTGGCGACATTCATTTTGAAAGCTCGTGAAAACTGGCCACTTGGGTGAAATGATAGAAGGCAGTGTTTACCTTCTGAACTGTATTTCACTTCTCAGTCATCACCTTCAGGAAAGAAAGGGAGAAAAACACGAAAAACTTACAGTTGCAATTTAATGTAGAATATGCTACAGCTGTATTGTATACTTTTTAACTGTTGCTTACCAAAATCTTTAGAGAGGCCATCTGATGCTTTGTGCCATTCAGGGGAGCGGAGGAAATAGAGTCATACAGTCATACAGCATGGAAACGGACCCTTCAGTCCAACCAGTCCATGGCCACCATAATCCCAAAATAAACTAGTCTCACCGGCCTGCACTTGGCCCATATCCTTCCAAACATTTCTTATTCATGTGCTTATCCAAATGTCTTTTAAACCTTGTAACTATACCCACATCCACCACTTCCCATGCAGATTCATTCCACATGTATAAAATGTTGCCCCTCAAGTATTTTTAAAATCTTTCTCCTCCCACTTTAAAAATATGTCCCCTAGTCTTGAAAAACCCACCCTAGAAAAAGGCACCTGCCATTCATCTTATCTATACCGCTCATTATTTTATAAACCTCTATAAGGTCACCCCTGAACCACGTACACTCCAGTGAAAAAAGTCCTAGCCCATCCAGCCTCTCATAACTCAAACCCACCATTTCTGGCAATATCCTGCTAAGTCTTATCTGAAGCCTCTCTAGCTTAATAATATCCTTCCTATAACAGGTCAACCAGAAATGCATACGGTACTCTAAAAGAGTCCTCACCAATGTCCTGTACAAATTCAACATGTCTT
Source organism: Ginglymostoma cirratum (assembly GCA_024137785.1). Taxonomy (NCBI): domain Eukaryota; kingdom Metazoa; phylum Chordata; class Chondrichthyes; order Orectolobiformes; family Ginglymostomatidae; genus Ginglymostoma; species Ginglymostoma cirratum. The sequence goes on from JAHRHZ010000073.1 coordinate 23,135,694, forward strand.
CCAACTCCTATTCTCAAAGTATCAGCAATGAAGGCAAGCATGCTAAATACCTTCTTAACTACCCTGTCTACATGTGATGCAAACTTCAAAGAATTATCTACAACAATACTCAAGTTCCTACTTTTAATTGCATAAGTCCTGCCCTTGTTTGTTTTACCAAAATGCAATACTTCGTATTTATCCAAATTAAACTCCATCAGCTAGGCTTCAGCCCGTTGGCCCAATTGATCAAGACCACTTTGTAATCTTGACAACCTTCTTCACTGTTCACTCACTGTACCACCAATTTTGGTGTCACCTGTGAACTTACTAACCATGGCTTCTATATTCTCATCTAAATCAATGGCCGAGTAGTATTATCACTGGACGACTAATCCAGAGACCCAGGTAATGTTCTGGGGACTTGGGTACAAATCCTGCCATGGCAAATGGTTGGAATTTGAATTCAATAAATAACTGGAATTAAAGAACCAAATGATGATCACGAATCCATTGTTGATTGTCAGTAAAACCCATCTGGTTCACTAATGTCCTTCAGGGAAGAAAACTGCTATCCTTGATATCAGAGATAAAAGGTACTGCAGGTGCTGGAGAATCCGAGATAACAAGGTGTGTAGCTGGATGAACACAGCAGGCCAAGCAGCATCATAGGAGCAGGAAAGCTTGACGTTTCGGGCCTAGACCCTTCATCAGAAACAACCCAATCTTGTTTCAATATCACCATGAACATGACAGTGCAATTTTTAGCATCACTGTGCCAATTAATAGACTCGTTTGTTTATATTGAAT
>JAHRHZ010000073.1:23136882-23146994 GCA_024137785.1 Ginglymostoma cirratum
GCCTAGACCCTTCAGCAGAAACAACATTTCTGATGAAGGGCCTAGGCCCGAAACGTCAAGCTTTCCTGCTTCTATGATGCTGCTTGGCCTGCTGTGTTCATCCAGCTCCACACCTTGTTATTTCGGATTCTCCAGCATCTGCAGTACCTTTTATCTCTGATACAATTTTAATCCCACTGCGAAGCCTCTTCTAAGGATTCCTACCCTGAAGAAGTTACCCTCCTCCCTCCGGACAAACCTCAGGGAATCTCTGTCCCACTGCAACTCTCTCATAATCTCTTCGGCCTTGAAACTGCTCGACCACATCCTGAAGCAAACCAGGTACTACAGCCACATCACCTTTCTTAGTACCTGCCTACGGAACCAGATCATCCCCAGTGGACTACAGTCCACATTCAAGCCTTCCCAATTTGGCCCCAACTGTGACAATATAGCATTTCTGATGAAGGGTCTAGGCCTGAAACATCAAGCTTTCCTGCTCCTATGATGCTGCTTGGCCTGCTGTGTTCATCCAGCTCCACACCTTGTTATCTCTAAAACTGCTATCCTTACCTGATTTAGCCTACATGTGACTCCAGACCCACAGCAATGTGGTTGACTATTAACTGCCCTCTGGGCAATTAAGGATGGGCAATAAATGCTACCTAGCCAGCAATGCCCTCGTCCTGTGAATGAATTAAAAAAAAATAAATGGCAAGCAAAAGTGGACACAGCACCGACTGGTAACAGACCTCCAGCATGAAAAACGACCCTTCACCATCACGCTCTGTCTCCTACAGTTAAGCCAATTTTGTATCCAATTTGCAAGCTCAAACACTTAAAAGTATTTTATTTGAGCATGCATCTCTTTTTTTTTCTGTTGCCTATGTTAATAGGAAATCTTCTGTGGAACAACATTTCTATGTAGCAATTAAATTCACAAGCATTAACAACATTATCCAAAATTGTTAGAAAGTAGGAAGTTTAATGTTTTTTTTAAATCCCTCAAGTGGTTTAGCCAACTAAGGCCACCATTCATTACCGAATCTTAATCTAAACTGAAATACAGTGATGTGTAAAAACTAAACAAACATTTCATGCTGTCAAGCCCCTTGATCGTTGAAAACAGTAAGTTATGTTGCTATGGTAACACCTGTCATTTTTACTTCCTCCAGAATTGGCTCCATCACCACTGAAAGCTAATAACACACCTTTACTTCTTACTTGACAAAATTCGGGGTGATAATTTATCTCAGTCAGCATCAAGAAAATGAAATACATCCTTCTCAACAGCTATCTCCTATTTGTGGTCCTGTTATGGTGGATTAAGAGTGGACAACAGAGGAAGTTAATTTAAGGAGGCCTGGTGCCAATTTCCAACAAGTCAAATGTGCTGTAACATCTTCCCTTTACCTGAGATGCGGGCAGCCTGCAGCATTCCTTGTCATGTTGCTTGCTGTATGCAAATATGTGGTTTAAATGAGGTACTGATAATCCACCAATGAATATTCAACCCATATTACCTGGGGACCAACTCAAAGAATTAACACCTACATTAAAAAACATTTCTGGATGACAAAATCAAATAGAAATCAAGTTGAAGATCACCTTATTAGAATAGTACACTTTGTGATGTTTTGCTGATGACATTTCTTTGTTCTCTGGGGAGCTTTCTATCTCATACCAAGAATATCATTAGCAACAAATACAAGTGAAAGATGCAGCCATCTATCCATAAAAATGGGCTGCAAATTATTAATTTTTTAATAAGTTGCACACCTCCATAATCAGAGCGCAAAGAGGTTATTCAGAAAATGATGCTGATGTAAACTCTTTGGGAGAGCTATTTAATTAGTCCCATTCCACTTCCTTTTCTCTGTAGCCCTGCTAATGCTTACCCAATTTTCTTTAGAAAGTTATCGTAGAAACCCTGTCGACTCATTCTGTAGTAATGCTCTCCTTATCTCTATTTTGGTTCTTTTGCTAATTACCTTAAATCAGATACTGGTAGTTCTGAAACTGCAGCTTTGTCTTCCTCTTCACTCTTTCAAAAGCCTTTATAATCTTGATCAGAGAATTGGTCGAAATGATAGAACTTAAGGTGTGCCTTAAAAGAGGAAAGAGAAATAGAGAAGTTTAGGAGGAACTGTTAGAGCTCTGGCCTACTCAACTGAAAGAATGGCAAATAATAGTGTAGTGCAGTGATCACTGATTGATTTCAGTAACTGGGGACACTGAAAAGACTAGAACAAGATGAGTGTAAACATCTTGGAAAGTAGTTGGCCTGGACAGAGAAGGATTTAAAAATAAAGATTAAAATTTTAGAATCAAGACGTTGGAGCCAGTGTAAGTCAGTGACTTGGTGCAAATTAAAACACTGCAGAGTTTTGATGAGACTTTCATAGAATCCCTACAGTGTAGGTGCAGGCCATTAGGCCCATTGAGTGCATGCAGACCCTCTGAAGAGAATCCCACCCAGGCCCACCCACCCTATTCTATCCCTGTAACCCTGCATATACCATTGCTAATCCACCTAGTGAGCACATCCCTGGACACTATGGGCAATTTAGCATGGCCAATCCACCTAAACCCCACATCTTTGGACTGTGGAAGGAAATCAACACAGACATGTGGAGAACTTGAGAACTCCACATAGACAGTCACCTGAGGGTGGAATCAAACCCGGGTTCCTGGTGCTGTGAGGAAGCAATGCTAACCACTGAGCTACCATGCCATCCCATCTTGATCTTACATTTATGGAGGTCATTACCCAATAAGCCAATCACTGCCCTATCAGTCTACTCTTCATCATCAGCAGGGTGATGGAGGAGATCATTGACAGTGCTATCAAAATCCAGAAAATATTCACTAGGTTGAAGCTGGGTATGGAGAGATTTTCTTGTGATGAGATGTTGAGTAGGTTGGGCCTGCGCTCATTGGAGTTTAGAAAAGGAGAGGTGGCTATTGGAACATATAGGATTCTTTGTGGGCTTGACAGGGTAGATGTGGAGAGGTTGTTTCCTCTTGTGGGACAGTATTGGACCAGAGGGCATATTCTCAGTGTAATGAGTTCTCAGTTAGGACAGAGATGAGGAGTAAATTCTTTGCTCAGAGTCTAGTGAATCTGTGGAGTTCATTACCACTGAGGGCTGTTGATGCTGAGTCATTAAGTATATTTAAGGCTGAGATTGACAGATTTTAAATCAGTTAGGGAATCAAGGGTTATGCAGAAAAAGCAGGGAAGTGGAGTTGAGGAAGATCAGATCAGCCATGATCTCATTGAATGGAGGAGCAGACTCATTGGACACAACGGCTCACTTATGCTGCATCTTATGGTCTTATGCTCTGTGACAACAAATTTTGGCCCAGTGCTTCTCCCCTACATAACACAGACTGTGCACTTTGAAAATGTGCCATGAGCAGGATTTCCTAATATGCAGTATTTAGCTTCCAATTGGATACTTGGAAGTGCAAGATACTTAGTTATTTACTTATATACTTAGATTGCTAAAAGAGCTCTAATTTCAAATTGTTTTAAACAAGGCTGAAGAATATTTGAACATTACATTCTGGCAATTTATTGTATCTAAATTTCTATATAATGTATACTAAGCATTAAGGTAAGGTATATCAGAGATAACTAGGGCAAATTATGTACTTGTAAAAATGCATATTTTTGTTTCATATTATATTAGAAAACATGTTGAAATAACTTACTATTTACCAAACTAAAAATGAAATATCAATTTTGAAATTTTTTCAAAAAGAAACCAATCAAATTGTGTAAATGTTTGCTTGTTTAGAATTGTGATGATATTGACAATCTAATATAACATAGTTGTGTCCAGCTTCCTTGCATACACTAAGCAATGGCAACACAGTTCACACTTTAAACAGACTGACAGCTAAGAGGGTAAGAAAGGTATCGCAAAGGGTCAAAATAAATGTGAACTAATGGGTACTATAATGAGTGAGAAATCTGATTTGCCTTTTAATATCATTAAAATTATTGCCTATACATATGTAATTTTGCCTTTGAACTTATTTTCTTCAAATGATCAACAAGGCATTGTTCAGTAGATTTTTTTGGCAATGCAATATGAATTATTCCATCGCTGACAAAAGTGGGAAGGAAAATTTTGCGTAGTGCAAGATTGATGGTCAGCATCAGGTTCCAGCCCACTTTCCCGCCAGCAGGAACAAATAAGATCAATTCCAAGATTGCTCATTGAAACATCGGATAGAATGGTTAAAATTGAGTTGGAAATCTGATTCACATTCATGGTGGCACACAATAGAGAAGGAATAGTTTTTCAACGAAAAGCTTCCTGTTCACTGACAGTTGGATTTTGTCAACTGCCTTAAAGACACTATAAAAATTCAAGTTAATCTATAGTTCTATCTTAATCTTCAGACCTACATTACATGCACCAAATAATTAATGCAACTTTCTCAAGATATTATTTAAACATCAATTGAAATTATTTTACAACTTTAGAGAAAGGAAAATGACTATAGCTCTTTTGAATGCTGTTATATTTTTGGAGTAAATGTAAATTAAAACCACTACCTCAATTTAAAAAGTGTCCCTCAGATTTCATTCAGACTGTAGTCTTCTGTGCAAAATGCCAAGATATTCAATTACTACTTTCATTTATATAGATTATTTAATTTGCAAAAATGTTTCATGTTACTACACGGGACTGTTATCAGGCAAAAAACTTACAACAAGCCCAAGAAGGAAATTGAGCCAGGATGCCTAAATGTTTGATCAAAGAACTTTGACCCTATTTCTGTGCTTGAGATTTTAATTAGCTATCTTTACTGATCTCTTGTGAGGCTCATATACCAAAAGCCCCAAATATCGGTACAAGTTTCGTTGATGATGAGGTGGGTCAGGACTGATGGACTCTTTTTAAGCTATATCTTTCTTTTTTTCCCTTGTCCTTAAAACTATTCAAGAGGGGCTGCATCGTGGCGACAGTAGAAAAGCTGTTTACTGTATTTTACTGTTTTCCTTACTGTAAAAATACACATGACAATAAAAACCATTCATTTGTTCATTCATTCAATTTTTACAATTCTTTCGGTGTCTTCAGTCCAGAAAGCCAGTGGAATTTGGGCAGAAGAGCCAGAATACAGTTTGACATCCAGAAACACCTGTCTTGCTCTTGCAGCAATTAAAAGGGTGCTAGGATCATCTACGGTCTGTTGAATTAGAGAAGGATTAGAAATTAGTATACCAGGTGAGAACTGGGATACTAAATTGATAAATGAGTCAAGTGGAACCCACTTAAGATAATGACCAGGAGACTTGAACTTCTGCCAACAAATAAAAGGAAACCACTGTGGCTTAGTAGGCAGCATTGCTGCCTCACAGTGCCAGGGACCTGGGTTTGATACCACCCTTGGGTGACTGTCTCTATGGAGTTTGCACATTCTCCCTGTGCCTATGTGGGTTTCCTCCCATAGTCCAAAGATGTGCAGGCTAGGTGGATTGGCCATGCTAAGTTGCCTGTTGTGTACATGAGGTGGGTTGTAGGGGGATGGGTCTGGATGGGATGCTCTGAGGGTTGGTGTGGACTTGTTGGGCGAAGGGCCTGTTTCCACACTGTAGGCATTCTATGATTCTTGATTCTATGACATTCTTTACATATATGCTCACTTGGAAAATGCCTGGATAATTTGGGTGTAGGAGCAGTAAGAGACATGGAAGACCAGACATTCCACACTCTCACATCTTTAACAGACACTTCTTATGCCGTGCTATTCAGCTTCATTGGAATGGAAAGGTCCTAGATGTCTGATACATGAACATCTTTAGTTCTGTTCTTAGGGCCCAGTTTGGAAGAGAATGTACAAAGGTGGTCATTGGAGTTTCACACCACCAACCTCATTCAGGTTCCTTAGCATCATCTTATATTTTTTGCAACAAAGAATTTGTTGGCAAAAGTTCAAGTCTTGAGGTTATTATCTTAAGTGGCCCCACTTTTGTCATTTGTCAACTTGGTGTCCCAGTTCTCACCTAGCATACTAACTTCCAATCCTTCTCTGATTTTTCCAGAGGCAAACAATGGGTGGCCGATTAGTGCCATAAAATGTGTTATTGAGCCTATTATTAGAAACTGACTAGATTTCTTGAATTTGCCTCCAGACGTAGCAGGAAACAGCCCAGCTCCTTGGAGACAGCCGTACAATGGCAGACTGAAGAAGAGTAGCACTCCTTGCCTGCAGCCACAAGCTGTCTTATCCCTTAGTGGTGCTCTAAATGCTGATTCTGATTTTTATTTCAACATCTAAAATGGTGGAGAGAGGATGCCTAACTCTAACTCCCCTGAAAAGGCTGCTTGTTTAATGCTGGAGGACCTTCTATTGGCATTGCAGAGTTGAGATGCTGCTGTCATTCAAGTCAAACAGTACGAACTTCTCCAATCTGTCTTCCTAATCAAAGTATGCACACATCAAATTATACAAAAATATATGCGAAATAAATGCATAATACATCTTCATTCTCACTATAGGAGAAATAAAATGCTGGTGATGATAATATTTCCAGAATAAAAGCACACTATTTAATAATTCCATGAAGGCATCATCTTATCGGGTTAGTGTGGCCAGCAGCCCATCATTAAATGAAGGTTTTTACAGATTATGTTCAGCTGTACCCATTATTCTGTTTACTCTATCTAGCAATGACAATATCGGAGGGTTTGGTAATATTACAGGATTTTCAAAGGAGTAAAGATAATAGATTGCACACACTTGGCAATTCAAGAGCCGCTTAGAGAGCTTTCCAGACAGTCAGGAGCATTCTTTAAATGAAAAGATTACTATCTCATCAATATGCAGTTTGTATGTGACTATAGGCAAAGGATAACGTAGGTACGTGCATGTTATCCTGGCTGGAGTTACAATCCCTACATGCAGAAATAACAGAGTAGACCGTAAAAGCTTTCATGGGCATGTGAAAGGAGATATGATTGGCAAGGATTTTTTAATTCAATCACATGATAAGGGCATCACAGCAGTTATTGCCCAGAGGACAGTTGAGATCAACCACATTGCTGTGGGTCTGGAGTCACATGTAGTGAGGATGGTAGCATCTTTCCCTAAAGGGCATTAGTGAGCCAGATGGGTATTTCCAACAATGATTTCATCATTATCATCCAACTTTTAGTTTCAGATTTATATTGACATCAAATTCCACCATTTGCCATTGCAGGATTGTGAATTTAGGTCCCCAGAACATCACCTGGATCTCTGAATTAACAGTCCAGCAATAATACCCCGAAGCACCACCTCCCACTTAATGTGTTGTTGGGTAAATATGTTCCCGTTACAGGACAGGACCATCTAAAACGTTTCATTGACGTGGCAATGAAATTAAACAATTACTTTGTGTTTATCTTCAGGGAAGAAAGAGAGAAAGTCTCCCAGAAATACTTTACAACCAGGGGGGCTTGTGAAACTAATGAACCAAAGGAATTAGTTTTAAAAGAGGTAGCACTTGAAAGAGAAGTGGTGTTGAGGGTTGATAAATCTCCTGGACCAAATGTGCTTCATCTCAGAGTTTTGAAAGGAGCAGTAATAGAGATAATGGTTGTTTTGATAGTTATTTTTTGTAATTCTGCAGATCCTGGAAAGGCTCCTGTTGACTGGAAAGTAGTTAATGTAAACCTACAATTTAAAAAGTGGGTAAGATAGAGAGTAGTGAACTATAGACCTGTTAGATTCAGAAAATGTTAGAATAAAGGATGTGATAACTGAACATTTGGAAAGAAATAGCAAAATTGGATAGAATCAACATGGATTAATGGAAGGAAACCATATTTATCAAACTTGGAGTTTTATTTAGGATATTACTTATAACAGAGACAAAGGAGAACCGGAGCATGTGTTATATTTAGATTTTGATAAGGACCACACAAGAGTTTAGAAAATAAAACTAGAGCACATGAGATTGGGTGCAATATACTAGTATGGAAAGAGTATTAGTTAACAGACAGAAAACAAAGTGTAAATGAATGGATCATTCACTGAATGGCAGGCTGCTACTAGTGGCATACTGCAAGCATCAGTAGCAGATTCACAACTGTTCATAATCTGTTCAATATCTGTTACAATAACACAACAATGTTCAATAATGCAACTGTTCAATATCAATGATTTGGAATAAAAAAAACAATGGTAATATTTCCAAGTTTTCTGATGAAATCTTATTGGTTGGGAAAGTAAGTTGTGAGGAATTTGCATGGAAGCCAAGAGCACTTGGACAGGCTAAATGAATAGGCTAGAACATGACACACAGAATATCATGTAAATAAGTGTAAAACCTTTTCACTTTTGTATAAAAAAAACACAAAATCAGGATATTTGTACATGGCAAGAGGTTGGGAAGTTCACGCATCCAAAGGGACTTGACATTATCATGTAGGTTTAGCCAGCAATTAGGAAGGTAATGGAATGTTGGCCTTCATTTTAGGGGTGTTTGAGTACTAGAGTAAAAATATTTTGCTGCACCTATGTAGAGCCTTGGTTAGACTTCACTTGAATATTGTATACAGTTTTGATCTCCTTATCTAAAGAAAGACTTACTTGCCATAGGAGAAGTGCAACAGAGGTTTACCAGATTAATCTCTGGAGTGGCGGTATTGTTTTATGAGGAATGATGGAGGAATCTGAATCATATTGAATGGAGTTTCAAAGAATGAAGGTGATCTCATTCAACCTTACAAACTTCTCACAGGATACGAAAAAATGGATATAGATGAGATGTTTCCCCTGGCTAGTGACGCTAGAACCAGGTAACATAAATAATCTACCCCTTATCCAGAGTTTAACACTGAGATGAGGAGGAATTTATTCAGTCAGAACGTGGTGAGTCTTTGGAATTTTATACTTGAGTAGGCTTTGGAAACTCACTCTTGAGCTGGTTCAAAGCAGATGTTGACAGGTTTTTCATTCCTAATGACATTAAGGAATATGGAAATAATGCGGGAAATGGCATAGAGGAGATAATCAGCCTTGGTTTAGAATTGTAAGGCAGGCTTCATGACCCACTAGGTCTTCTGCTGTTCTGATGTTTTGAGATGGCAGGAACATGAAATCTGGTACTGAGTTGGACAGAAGATGCAACAAGAGGTCATGTTATCATCTGGGCCATTAGTGATTTCAATATTTGGACCAGACAGAGGGAGCTATTTAATACTTGCATGCTTGTATCTCACTTATTTGAGTGGCTGTGCATTGCATAAATTGGTGGTCCAGACAGGAAATGACCTAGCACAGGAGGATCTAATGGAGAAAGCCCCAACCTCTGAGGATGGGTTGGATGATGAGGAGGATAAGCCACACCAGTCAGCTGGAAGCTCATGAGTATGGGCTGTCCTCCAACCTTGCCTTCCCCAGTGGTGAAGCTCTACTGGCTTGCTGTCAGCTGCAATACTTCTGCTCTGGTGGTGTGATATTTACTAAGCTGGGATGACCATCTCTAGTCCTGGTTCTCTCTGAGGCATTTTGTGCCATTTCACTTCTGCAAATAAAAAGGAACATTGTCATGAATCTAAAGTGGAAAAGCCACGCTTTCAAATGTGAATCCAATATGTTCTTTACTGCCAACTAATAGTCCTCAATGCTCCTTGCTAACCAAAACGGATTGCAATCCATAAACATCCATGTGCACCTCCAGAATCTGCATTGACAGGCAGAAAGGCATTTCTGCTTCATGCTAGCTTGTGCACTTGGCCAAGTGGTTATGATCTAGCTGATGTTAGTGCAGGACAAGTCAGATCCAAGTCAGAAACCCAACTTCTCGATAATATTTGTTTTGGTTTTAAGAAAATGTCTCTCAATAAAGCATAAAATGCTTTATTGCTCTCACATTAAAATACAAGTTTATTAGCAAAAAAAGACAATATAATAAATTAAACCACCTTCTTATAATACAGATTCAAAGGCTTTTAAATACAGAGTAAAAGTATAATCTCTTGTAAAGCTACTGAAGCACTGTCAAAATTTGAAACCTCCATCTTTTATGTAGTATCAGAGATAATAGGTACTGCAGATGCTGGAGAATCTGAGATAACAAGGCGTGGAGCTGGATGAACACAGCAGGCCAAGCAGCATCATTGGAG
>JAHRHZ010000073.1:23147394-23178422 GCA_024137785.1 Ginglymostoma cirratum
CAGGAAAGCTTGACGCTTCGGGCCTAGACCCTTCATCAGAAAAATCTTTTTTCTGATGAAGGGTCTAGGCCCGAAACGTCAAGCTTTCCTGCTCCTATGATGCTGCTTGGCCTGCTGTGTTCATCCAGCTCCACACCTTGTTATCTCTTATATAGTAGAATCATTTAGCAAAATGGCACATAACTCATGAAGATAATTCTACACACGTAGTATCTCCCACCCTTCTACCTCCTCTAACCTAATAATAACGACTAAGTGCGGTGAGCAGGTAAGCTATTTGCATTTTTTTTCCCTCATCTCTGTTATCTTTTGGGGTGGACACCCAGACGCCAAATCCTCTGGGAGCGGGTGGGAAGGCAAAGCCGGAGTCTGTTTGAGTATATAACGGAGTAAACTTACTGGTGCAGAAAACACTGCAAAAATAAAATAAAAACTAATTAATTTTAAATAATTAACTAAGTAGAGATGGCAGGCCAGGTGATGTGTTGTAGCTGTATGATGTGGGAGCTGGCTGATCCCATTGAGAACGGCAGTGACCACATCAGCAGCAAATGTTGGCTGCTTGAGGAGCTCCAGCTCAAAATTGATGAGCTGGAATTCGAACTCCAAACACTGCGGCACATCCGGGAGGGGGAGAATTACCTGGATGCTGTGTTCCAGGAGGCAGTCACACCTGGTAGATTAACTAATGTTAATTCGATCGTCGGGCAGGGACAGCAGTGTGTGACTGCGAGTGAGGCAGGTAGAGGGACCCTGCAGACAGAAACACAGGAGCTGCAGCCCTTGACATTGTCCCACAGGTATGAGGCACTTGCTCCCTGCGTGGATGAGGAACAGGGCTGCAGGAAGGATGAGTCAGCTGACCATGGCACCATGGTCCAGGAGGCCATTCAAGAGGGGGGGAGCAAAAAGACGGATTGTAGTTGTAGGGGATTCCATCATCAGGGGGATAGACAGTATCCTTTGCGAGCAGGATAGAGAATCCCACATGGTGTGTTGCCTGCCCGGTGCCAGGGTCCGAGACATCTCTGACTGGCTTGAGAGGATACTAGAGAGGGAGGGGGAGGATCCAGTTGTTGTGGTCCATGTAGGTACCAACAACATAGGCAGGACTAGGAAAGCAAACCTGTTTTGGGATTATGAAAAGGAAGGAACTAAATTTAAAAAAACACGTCTTCAAGGGTCATAATCTCTGGATTGCTGCCTGAGCCACGTGCAAATTGGTATAGGGAGGCGAGGATTAGGGAAGTAAACATGTGGCTAAAAGAGTGGCGTGGGAAAGAGGGTTTCCTTTTCATGGGGCATTGGCATCAGTTCTGGGACAGGAGGGATCTATACCACTGGGATGGACTCCACCTGAACAGGGCCGGGTCCAGTGTTCTGGTGAAAGGGGTAAATAGGGTGGTTAACAGGACTTCAAACTAGTAAGTAGGGGGAAAGGGAGAAGTGAGCGTAGAGGGAGAATAACAATTAATGTAAGGCAAAGCAACAGGTTAGCAGGTGACGAGGAAGCTTCAACTCCATTGAAAATTAGGAAAAAAGTTAAAAGGAAGGAGAACTCAACAGCTGTTAGTAATGGAGGTAATAGAACCCAAAAAGAAGGTGTAAAAACTGGCATAAGGGCACTTTATCTGAATGCTCGGAGCATTCGCAACAAGGTGGATGAGTTGACGGTGCAAATCATGGCAAATGGGTATGATTTAGTGGCCATTACAGAGACATGGTTACAGGATGGTCATGACTGGGAGATAAATATCACGGGGTATCAAACTGTTTGGAAGGACAGACAGGAAGGTAAGGGAGGTGGTGTTGCTCTGATTTTTAAGAATGATATCAGGGCGATAGTGAGAGATGATATAGGTTCTACTGAACAAAAGGTTGAATCCATTTGCGTGGAAATTAGGAATAGCAGGGAAAAGAAGTCACTGATATGTGTGGTCTGTAGGCCACCAATTAATGACATCGTGGTGGGGCAGGCAATAAACATAGAAATAGCTAATGCATGTAAAAATGGTACAGCAATTATCTTGGGGGGTTTTAATCTACATATCGATTGGTCAATCCAGGTCGGTCATGGCAGCCTTGAGGAGGAGTTCAGAGAATGCATCTGCGATAATTTCCTTGAACAATATGTAATGGAACCTACGAGGGAACAAGCTATCCTAGGTCTAGTCCTGTGTAATGAGACAGGAATAATTAATGATCTCACAGGTATCTTCTCGGAAGGAGCGATCACAGTATGGTCGAATTTAAAATACAGATGGAGCGTGAGAAGGTTAAATCCAGTACCTATGTCCTGTGCTTAAACAAAGGAGACTATGAAGGAATGAGGGAGGAGTTAGCTAAGATAGAATGGGAGCAAAAACTTTATGGTGGGTCAATTGAGGAACAGTGGAGGACTTTCAAAACAATTTTTCACAGTGCTCAGCAGAAGTATATTCCAGTGATAAGGAAGAACTGTAAGAAAAGAGAGAGCCGGCCATGGATGTCTAAGGAAATAAAGGAAAGTATCAGATTGAAAAAAAAACCTACAAGAAAGCAAAGAGTAGTGGGAAACTAGTAGACTGGGAAATCTTTAAAGGCCAACAGAAAGCCACAAAAAAAGTAATAAAGAAAAGTAAGATAGATTATGAGAGTAAACTAGCTCAGAATATAAAAACAGGCAGCAAAAGTTTCTATAAATATGTAAATTGTAAAAAAGTGGCAAAGGTAAACATTGGTCCTTTAGAGGATGAGAAGGCCAATTTAATAACTGGGAATAAGGAAATAACCGAGACATTAAACAGTTATCTCGTGTCAGTCTTCACAGTGGAAGACACAAATAACATGCCGAAAACTAATGGCAAGAAATTTATAGCGGGCGAGGACCTAGAAACTATCATTATCACTAAGGAGGCAGTGCTGGGCAAGCTAATGGGACTAAAGGTAGACAAGTCTCCTGGCCCTGATGAAATGCATTCCAGGGTATGATGGGGGTAATAGCAAATGCACTAGCAATTATTTACCAAAATTCACTGGACTCTGGGGTGGTTCCCACAGATTGGAAAACAGCGTCGGGACCACAATTGTTTACAATTTATATGGATGATTTGGAGTTGGGGACTGAGTGTGGTGTGTCAAAATTTGCAGATGACACCAAGGTGAGTGGTAGAGCAAAGTGTGCAGAAGACACTGAAAGTCTGCAGAGGGATATAGATAGTCTAAGTGAGTGGGAAAAGGTCTGGCAGAGGGAGTACAATGTTGATAAGTGTGAGGTCATTCATTTTGGTAGGAATAACAGCAAAATGGACTATGTTTTAAATGGTAAAAAATTGCAGCACGCTGCTGTGCAGAGGGACCTGGGTGTCCTTGTGCATGAATCGCTAAAAGTAGGATTGCAGGTGCAGCAGGTAATTAAAAAGGCAAATGGAATTTTGTCTGCCATTGCTAGAGGGATGGAGTTTAAAAACAGGGAGGCTATGCTGCAGCTGTATAGGGTCCTGGTGAGGCCACACCTGGAGTACTGTGTGCAGTTTTGGTCTCCTTACTTGAGAAGAGATATACTAGCACTGGAGGGGGTGCAGAGGAGATTCACTCAGTTGAGTCCAGAGTTGAGAGGGTTAGATTATGAGGAGAGACTGAGTAGACTGGGATTATACTCATTGGAATTCAGAAGAATGAGGGGAGATCTTATAGAAACATATAAGATTATGCAGGGAATAGGTAAGGTGGAAGCAGGGAGGTTGTTTCCACTAGCAGGTGAAACCAGGACTAGAGGGCATTGCCTCAAAAATAAAGGGAAGCAGATGAAGGACTAAGGTCAGGAGGAACTTCTTCACCCAAAAGGTTGTGAATCTGTGGAATTCCCTGCCCAGTGAAGCGGTTGAAGCTACCTCGCTGAATGTTTTTAAGGCAAGGCTAGATAAATTTTTGAACAGTAAAGGAATTAAGGGTTATGGTGAATGGGCGGGTAAGTGGAGCTGAGTCTCAATAAGATCAGCCATGATCTTATTAAATGGCAGGGCAGGCTCGAGGGGCCAGATGGCCTACTCCTGCTCCTAGTTCTTATGTTCTTATTCCTCATGTGGTGAGTTTAAGTTAAAATTGATGATTCAAGATGATTTTAAGATCCAAAAGTTAAACTATGAAAAAAAACTCACATTTTCTTTGTATATAAGTTTGGAATAAGGCACAATCTTAATTTTTATAGGATTGGTTGTGTGTGTTTGCCACTGGAAACAGTGAAAAAGTTTACATAAAAAGCGTCTAAACTGCAAATACTGAAGCTCTTTCTTGCGTAAACTACCTGCACCGACTTGCTTAATAGAAACTCAGGGCAAGTCATGCTTGTGTGCCACACTGCATGTACTATTGCATTATTTACTATTTTCAGATAAATTAGCAATTTTATTTAACAATACCTATAAGCACCTTTTAAAGTTAATTATGTTGCTAATTAACATAATTGGTGCTATTGATCTGAAGGCTGTCAGGCATACTGCTGGATTCATTCAGTGAAATATATGTAAGTCATTGAGAAAATATTCTTTTTGGCCAACGTAACTGGAGTAACTGCTGGTGTTACATTATTATAAGGTTTAAGCCTCTTTAATAACACAAATGAATGTAGGACTAAAGCATTGTTCTGTTGCAGCATGACTTCTTAGGCAGAACATTGGCAAATGATTTGCACCAACCTGTTCTTAGGAGTTACAGAGATTGAAAGATTAAGATAGAAAAGAAACTAATAGAGTGAAATGAAAAAAAAGTTAGTTGTATATTGTTGATGGCTCTAGCCACCAATTAGGGTTGTTTTTTAAATGCGATCGGTCAGCCTAAAGGAAAGCTTCTGGATTTTCTGCAAAGGTACATTAAAAGGGAAAGAAAGAGGGAAGACAACGTGTCATTGTCATAGAAATGGAGCACAGGCACATATTATGTCCCTGGAAAGATAATGTAAAAATTCATCTGGAACAAAAACACAAATTGCTGGAAAAGCTCAGCAGGTCTGGCAGCATCTGAGAAGAAAAAAATCAGAGTTAACATTTCGGGTCTGGTGACCCTTCTTCAGACCTGAAACATTAACTATGTTTTTTTCTTCATAAATGCTGCCAAACCTGTTGAGTTTTTCCAGCAACTTCTGTTTATTTGTTCCTGACGTACAGTATCCACAGTTCTTTCGGTTTTTAAAAAAATCATCTGATTTGGTGTTGTGTTGCAGAACTCTAGAAGGAGCAGTGAGATTCCTCTCAGAACTTGCATTCCTCATTCTCCATGTCTGGCAATCTCCCAGCCATTGAACGGGAATACTATTTTGCTTGAAGTGTGTGACAGGCCTTCACCCATTTCCAAGCTGTGGCTTCAGTTCTGACATTGGGACATTTGCAGTTTTGTTTATGCTTGCAGCCTGGCTACTATCTTCTTAATAAGGAAATTTAGATGTCTGGCCCAAGTGCCACAATGATAGCGAGCCATATTTAATAGGATCAAAATAGAAATTGCTGGAATAGCTCAGTAGGTCTGGCATCATTTGTGCAGAGAAATCAGAGTTAATGTTTCAGGTCCAGTGAGCCTTCCTCAGAGCTCAGAATTTCTATTTATGCTTCTGATTTATACCATCAGCAGTTCTTCCAGTTTTTATGTTTAGTAGGATGTTTATCAAACCTCAAAGACAATTTTGATGTACAAATAAATACAGAATTCAGTGTTCACGTTCCACCCTTTCATACATTCATGAGTAGCTTCATCAGCAGTCGTTAAGTGGAACCATTTTGATGGTGTTCAAAAAATTGGGTATAATTGTCTTCTCTCTGCATGTAGGCAAGTAATCATACCCTCCCCTCCCCTGAATGTTTTTCAACAAAACTGGTCCTGAGGCAAGACATATCCTGGCAAACTAAAATACACTTGCGCAGTCCTTCTAAAATCTTGTCTAATATTTTCAAAAAGCTCATGTTTGCACAGTGTTGATTTGAATAATGGTAATTTTATTGGAATGCAAATTGGGTCAGTGTTAAAACTGCGGAGTAGATAGTCTGTTCCACGACACTGCTGATATCTTCAACAATTCCCATATCCTGCAAATTGACTGTAAAAAGAAGCCTTCAGGTAGCTGGTTCCGTTTCAAATTTTGATTTGGCACCATACATAATCTGCTATTCTTACCATAGAATATCCAATTGCTAACCAAAGCATTTTGCCTATTAATTGCACTAAAGGACAAAATTGCTTTTATGGATTATAATGTTAGACAAGCCCTTGAGTGTAATTCTGCTTTATTACAGATGTTCAATGTAATGAGATTAATAGTAATCGGCAATAAATAAAATAGACATTTCACAATTATGAAGTAGCTGTCCAAATCTAAGCCTTAACAAAGGGAGTAGTAGTTCAGTCATATAATTTCATGCACAATTCAAATTTACATGAAAGATTTATTATGCTGTGTAGCTAAAGCATAAATCATTATTTTCAGACTCTAATATCCCAGGTAGCCGTCTAGAAGGACTGCAATTTTCTGGAGTTCTTGGTGAGACCAGCAGCATTGTTTCCACTCCAACAACAATCCCTATAATCCACCTGTCATGAATGTGGAAGACATTTTTAGCAATCCATCTCTTGGTGCATGTCTTCTCTGTAGATCATGACCTTGATGTAATAGAGAGCATTATGCATTCCAATGATCTCTCGAGGGATACAATCAGAAGCCCCTTGTGCTAGAAAGGCACTGACAGCAGCAGGACTGGGAGGTGTTGAATAAAATGCATTTCAAAGGTTCCTCAACATCAAAACAGATTAAGGAAGATTGCACATCTCACTGATTGTGAAGGCAGAAGAAGGCTGCAGTATCAAGATGGTCCTGGTCATTATGATTTACTATATTTTAGTGCAAATCATATATTCCACAAGAACAAAGCTGAGTTCTTCTTGAGTCTGATATTTAAAGTTTATTTACAACACTTACTATTTACTACTATTTATAATATCTCAGACACACACATATAGTCTGAGTTTTGGGCTTCCTTATATTACTGTACATTATACACAGATATAGCTGACTGTCTTCATCACACAATGGGAGTGACTGAAGATAAGGAGGATATCTTTATACTGGAACATTACATGCTGTGATATCATATAGGTATCTTACAAATACTAGTCTGTCTGCTCATGTGAGGACTTGATCTTTGCTTGCCACAACGGCTTATGACCATGGCTAGATACATTAGTAGAGTATTTCTCCACAAATCCTTGTACTTGCATGAAAATCTCTAACTTATACACATTGTCCAAGTTCAAGGTGAGATAACTATTTGCATATTTGTTCTGAAATAACTCCACCACAAAGGCAGTATCCCGTCACCAAGTCACCCTTTATTTACACATGGGCAGTCCTTGACACTGACCCAGCTCCCTCATCTGTCAGCCAGGGCTCCCTGATTGGACCAGATTAACAGCCCCAATCAGGGAATTCATATTCCACCTGGCTGACATCATAACAATCTCTATATCCTGTCTCCCTCTGAATCCGAGGACATAGGCAGGTTCTTTTTATTTGGAGATCCCACCCCCCCCCCACCCCCCACCGTGGTATTGGATCAAGTTCTCCAACTCTGCCTCTGATTCTGAAGTTGTGTAATGCACAGTAGCTTGCCTCTTGTGCCCAGAGCAGCTTGGAAGAAATTCATTCTCTTCATCAGGCGGCAAATGTGTTGAGGTGGCTGCATCAGCCACATCCCTCTCGGATTCCAAGGTATCTTCAACACTTGACGGAGGAGAACCCATAGTTCTGGAACAATTGGAAAGGCTGACGAAGACCTGGACATGTTTTGCTCCTCAACCATTTGCAAGTTTGCATCTTTCATATGGTCGATGTGCTTGTTCAGATTGTCTCACCTACCTGAAATTTAAACATCACTGTCCCTGACCTCGTATTGATCATGCCTGTCACCCATGCAGGTCCACTTCCGTGGTTCCTACTCCAAACTTTGTCCCCTGAAGTATACTATCTCACTCACCTGGTGGAGTCTTGAGTCTGGCATTGGCATTCCTGATGCCGTTTCACCCTCACCACCAACGCTTCCTCCCCACGTCACCCCCTCTCCCCCCAACCCCAGCCCTCCCCAGGTCCGGGAAGATCAGATTTAACATGGTGTGAGTCTTCTCGCCATTAGCAGCTCTGCTGGAGCTATCTCTGTAGTTGCATGAAGGGTGGTCCTATAATCAAACAGGAACCAGGACAGTTGGTATCTAATGAATCTGTGGGCTGTTTCTCTAAGCCTGCCTTCAAAGTCTGGATTGCTCTTTCACCAGACCATTGGATGATGGATGCTGTGGAGCTGTTCTTAGATGTTGAATACCCACTTGACTTAAGCAAATACTTAAAATCCCTGCTGATAAATGATGGCCCATTATCTTTGACCAACACTCCTGGGAGTCTATGTATTGCAAAAGATGTGCGCAGTTTTTATCGTCATCCTAATATTTGATGATTGGACTCTATACATGTACAACCACTATGAGTGGGGGTTCTCAATGACTAAGAGCATTGAGCCCATGAAAAGACCTGCATGGTTGACATGTAACTGAATCCAGGGTTTATCCAGCTATTCCCACAAATGTGGGGGAGATGCTGGCAGTAATCTTTCTTCCTGCTGGCATTCCGGGCATGGTCCCATCAACACGGCTATGTCTCCGTCCATTCCTGGTCACCAGACATAATTTCTTGCCAACATCCTCATATTGGAAACCCCCGTTTAGTTTAGTCAATACCTGGCAGTGATTTTAGCTTGGGACAATCACTCTTGCACCCCACCCCCCGCCATAATAATGCGCCATCCTCCACTGTGATCTGGTCTCTCCAGGTCCAAAAATGTTTCAATTCTGATTGTGACAACTCTTTGGTTTCACCCATCACCGCCAACTGTTTCAGTTTTTTCAGGGCCGGATCTTTTTGTGTCCAATGTCTGATACTGTCAGCTGTGACTGGAAGTATGTCCAGGAAATTTAAAACCATTACAGACTGTTCCTGTGGCAGTACTACCGGTGGTGTATCTGGTGGTGGGAAGCAGCTCATTGCATCCACATTTGCTACTTGTCCTCCCGGATGGTGTTCCAACTTGTAATTATACATACTTAGTGTTAGAGCTCACAGCTGAATTCAATCTGAAACATTGGGCAGCTCTGCATTCTCCTTTTTAAATAGATAGCATGGGTCTGTGGTCTGTTATTATTACAAATGTAAAGGTATTGGTGGAATTTCCAGACTCCAAATATGACTGCCAGATCTTCCTTCTCTATCTGGGCATATTTATGCTCTGCATTAACCAAAATCCCCGATGCTTATGCTATTCGGCACCGTTCTCCATTGGGCCACCTATAAGCTAATACTACCCTGATGCCAAACAGGGAGGCATCGCATGACAATACCAGATCTCGTTTGGGATCATAGTATGTCAACACCTTAGAAGCTGAGAGCTATTTCTCCACTTCCCTGAAAGCAGTGACTTGGCTATGCGACCATGTCTAAGGCTGACCCTTTCTTAAGAGTTGATGCAAAGGTACCAGGATAGAGACCAGGTTACGTATGAACTTTGCATAATAATTCACCAGCCCAAAGAAAGACCTAAGCTCTGGTACAAACATTGGAGTCAGGGCACCTTTGATCGTCTTTTTTATCTTCCAGTCGGTCTTGTTGACTCTGTAGCCCAAGTAGGACACTTGCTGTGCCTGGAACACACATTTTTCCCTTCTAGGGCGTATGTTTGCCTGAGAGAAATGTCTGAGGCCTATGTCCAAATTCTCTAAGCGCTTCCTAATGGTCCTCCCCTGTAAGATGACGTGGGGTAGACCTTGTAAAATGTTCTGCATTGTCAGCTGAAAAATTGCACAGGCTGACGATACCCCTAATGGCAGTCTCTATATTGGTAAAAACCCTTATGGGTATTAATTGTAGCATACTTCCGGGAGTCCTCATCTAACTGCAATCGCAGGTATGCATGGCTTATGTCCATCTTCGTGAAGAAATACTCCACTGCCATCTTTGCACATAAGTCCTCTATGTGAGGGACTGGGTATTTATCCAAGTATGAAAAGTGGTCTACCATTTGTTTAAAATCTCCAGAAAAGTGAACAAACCCATTGGGCTTCACAATCAGAATGACCGGCGATGCCCATTCCACAAACTGGACTGGTTTGATGATTTCTTTTCTTTCCACCCTCCTAATTTCTATCTCTACTTTTTCCCATAATGCAAATGGCACTGGGCAAGCCTTGGCATTGCTTT
Source organism: Ginglymostoma cirratum (assembly GCA_024137785.1). NCBI lineage: Eukaryota > Metazoa > Chordata > Chondrichthyes > Orectolobiformes > Ginglymostomatidae > Ginglymostoma > Ginglymostoma cirratum. The sequence goes on from JAHRHZ010000073.1 coordinate 23,157,659, forward strand.
CTGGTCAACACGCGGTGTGGCCTTGGCTCCATTGATAGTCCCTAGACCATCCTGAAAAATGTCTGGGCATTTATTTAGGCCTTAGCTCAGGCAGCCATTTTCTAATGGAAAAATGTTGAGCCAATCTATGTTAATCTTTCTCAACCAACCTTTCTCCCATCAAACTTGGGCCTGAGCTTTTTACAACATTCGCTGGTAAAAAAGGCAAACTGCTTCTCATAAGAGACCAGAACCGAAGTTGTCGCCTTAATCTGTATAGGTTCCCTGGTATAGGTTCTCACGCGAGGTCTTGTGTTACAATTGCTACATGTTCATCATGCTCTTGTACCATTTTCTCTCTTCTTTCGAACTGTATATCTTGCATAAATGTTTGGGTGGTGAGAGTGTAGGGTGCTTCTGATCGTGTGAGTGTAGTTTGGCCAACTGGTCACAACCAAGAGATAAAAGATACTGCAGATGCTGGAGAATCCGAGATAACAAGGCGTGGGGCTGGATGAACATAGCAGGCCAAGCAGCATCATAGGAGCAGGAAAACTTGACGTTTCGGGCCTAGACCCTTCATCAGAAAAGGGTCTGATGAAGGGTCTAGGCCCGAAATGTCAAGTTTTCCTGCTCCTATGATGCTGCTTGGCCTGCTGTGTTCATCCAGCCTCACGCCTGGTCACAACCAAATTCACTTAATTATCGTCAAAGGTTTGGGATTACCTTTGTGATCCACACTGAAGGATGATAAATAATGCAATTGACACAGATTTCAGACTTTTGAACAATAAGACAATATTTAACACAAACAGTGAATCTGAATATGGCACAACAGATGCTGAGCATTCTTGTTAGTAACTACAAAACAGTTGTTAAATTCCCCCCAAAATTGTCTAAGGTCTGCTCAGGAAATGTGGAGCAGCCTTCCATATGGCACCAAGTTGAAGGTTCTGCAGGCTCCAGATAAAATTTTCACCCAGTCACTTCTTCTCTGGTCACAGTCCTAAGAGCCATACTGTTCCTTGGGCTATGTGATTTCCTTCAATCTTGGTTAGAGAGAGAGAGCTGGACCAGCCTTGATGCCCCAATCTCATAGCTGTCTGCCTCATATTTCTTCCTTTATTCCACTGTTCGATCCCCTTCAACTTGAGGCTGACCCAGTTAATCCATTTTCTAACTGCTCTACTCAGATGATGAAAACAAACAAAAAAGTTGCTTTGATTGGTCCTGTGGAGTTCCCATTGCTCCATAAATGCCAGCTAGACAAGTAGCAGGAAAACAATGCACATTCAAACAAAGCTTTCTGTCCACTGTATATCCCAATGTGTGAACTGCTTTCCAATTGACTCTGTCATCTTGGTTGTATCAACTGGTTGATATCATTGTCCCCCTGGTCTACTTGGAGCCACAGATTAGATCATCAATGCCTAATGGATGGGATTGGTTTTAGTTTAGTATTTCAAAAGCTTCATTCTTTTCTGGTCTTGGGACCAATAGCCTATGTTTTAAATAGGGTCCTTCTTCCCAAAACTGGGATATTCCCTGGCAGAAAACCTTGGATTAAAATGATACTGCTTCAAGAGTTTGTGGTAGGCAAGAACTGAGTGGATCTATCTTTGAAACATGAGATTAACTAGAGGAGTGGAATGTAGATTTAACTTAGCTTTCCAAAAATCCTTGCAAATCACTTTACTTCTAACAACCATGGATTATATATACATGTAAAATACTGAACCCCCCATTTTCTGCACATCTTGGAAAGAGTGCACTTGTGTACATACCTTGGTCTGTTGTTGGACACAACACAGAACCAGTGTTCCCCATAAACTGCTCAGATATACATGTGTGCAGTTACTCCTGCATTCTATGCCTGATGATTGGCATGTTGACCTAGATTACAGTATTGACTTCTGGAAGCTGGGACAGTATTGACTTCTGGTTCCAAGAGTTGCTGCCATGCATGGACCTTAGAGGTAGGCACATAAGGAAATAAAATTAGAGGGAACACTGTGCAGGAATTGTGAGTAGAGCAGTGTATGAAGAACCATTGCACTGGTGGTGTTTTTGATTTGTTACACATAAGGGAATTTGGTAAAATAGCCAGTCAAGGAATGTAATTGTGCCCTCAAACATGAAAAGTATCAGTTGCGATCTTGCAGTATGGCTCAGAAGAAATCTTTTATGTGGAAGGAGATGTTCTTTAAATTGTTGTGGTTGATGGGATTGATATATTTTGTATGACTTCATTAATTGATTGATATCCTTCAGAATGCCAGGTCAATATTTGGATTCACTCACTAATCATTTGGGTTTTCTGTGACAATATGACCCATATTTATATGTTCTGGCATGACCTGACATAGGATTTACAGAATTACCATTTGTTTGTCCCTTGCAGCTTCCTAGTTCATCTCAGAATGAACATAGCAGCTGTGACTCTGTTGGCTGCGTTCTGGCCACTCCAGGATATTCTTTCTGCTCTTGCATCTGGACATCATCTAAATAAGTTTCAGAATCTCCTTGTCACGGCTGTGACCAAAATGTCTGGAATTGAGGTTGTAATCTGGAATGTTTGGTGTTGCAACTATCGAATTTGTCACCTCAGGGATCATAATAACATCTATGTTGCCCATCAACCAATAATAAGTGGTTCATATGTTTCAATGATATAAAACGCTCATCCTGAGGATTTGTATTGGCATTTAAGATGGATAATACCAATGCGTGGAAATGTCAGACCTATTGTAACAGTTAGCTTATCTTGAGTGGACTACACCATGCTGTGCCAGTTTCCTAAGTATATCTCATGTAAGATGCGTAACGGGATGATAAGCTGCATTGCACCAGGATAACTCTTGGCATATAGTGCAGGTTGTCCATTCTTTTTTTGATATATCACTTGGATTGGATGGGGGTTGTAGGTTGCAAAGTCTTCAGCTTTTATGGTATTATATATTGTCTAACTGGGGTTTGCAAGCCGTGGTTACCTCTTGGACTTTGTTGATTTGGCTGTGAGCCATTGGAAGGACTTTGGAAACTTCTTTGGCATTGTTCCTTGGTTGGCTCTTCACATGCTGTGAAGGGCCATTCTGTAGCTCTTTAGGTTTCTCTGGCTATTTGCAATTCTAACACATTTCAGCCCAATGTCCTCTTGTGGAACATATGTCATGGCCACTGCCTTAGTGGGTGAGAGAAGCCACATCCGATTCAAGATTTGGATGTCCTAGTAAACCTGCCGATGGCTGTAAATGCTGCACAAGAATCAAGCGGATGCTGCTGGCCTGCTACAATTTCTTAAAACTTGCATGCTACGTTTAGCAGAGCATTAGTGGTATACTCCTTAGTTTGACCAGAAGCAATGACCAGCTCTATAACCCTTTCAGCTAAGTTAGATTCAGTGAAGTCACATCCTGTTCCTTTGTACTGACTCCTGCCTAAGAAGCAGTTGATTGTTTCACCCATTGTTGTCCACATAACATGAACACAACCTGTGTGCCCTGAAATTTACTTAGATTTTAAGTTGACCTTCTAAATGTGAAAGAAAACTGTCAGGATCTTTGTGGTCATAGTCAGAAATACTGGAGAATTTTATTTGTCTTAATCATTTAGTGTCAACGTGAAAAGAGGTTTGACTGCTTGTCATTCTTTGTCAGTTATGTGCTGTGGAAATGTTTACCATTTAGTGAACACCATAGAAAGTACAACACGTAAGGTGATATTAGTTAGAAAAATATTTTTAAAAAGTTTGGTTGATCCTTATCTGCACATGGAGGTTTCTCCCAGGGCAAGTGGGCAATTTTCAGATTTTGGGTTGATTTAGTCCACAGTGAAATAATACAATCATTATTTGACTTTATTTTCATTCTATAGTTAAAAGCTTTCAGGGCTGATTTGAATGCATCCTTACATAAGTAGCGGCAATAAAATAAAGTAAGGAAAGACCTAAGTGGCTCTGGAAGTTTATTTCTAGATTTTGTATCCAAAGTTAGTCTTAATTACAACATCAAAGAACATTACACTGGCATCAAAGCCAAACTTGATACTGCCTCCACCAACATCCACTAACTTGTCCTCCCATTATTAATCCCATCTGGTTGTATCCCACTAATCTCCAATACGTCTGGGACTAGCTAATGTAATAAAGATTATGAGTTGAACTGAAGATTCACTTTTACACTGTATGTATAAAACACCTTTGTTTTAAAACCAAGTATGACGTATCCGCTTCATCTGTCACAACCCATTCATATTAATAATTAAATCACCAATTTGCTATACTTTGTATCAATGATTAAATAAAGACAAGTATTCAGTGAATTGTCTGAACAACTGAGTTAGCAGCGCAGATAAAATGAAGCAATCAGAACTGTCAAAGATCTGAAATGAATGAAAAATTGAAGTTAACACACAACAAACGGATCAACAACTAAAAGATAAAGACCACTTATCATAGTTCAAACACTTATAGACCCACTGTGATAAGTACTGTGGACCTATCCTGATGTAGTTGGGTGTAACAAAATTGATAACATTTCTAAGAGTGATATTACTTACCGGCAAGGATGGCCACTTTGAGAATCCATTTTTACAAATCTTTATATGTCTATTCATAAAACTGGCAAGTAACAAAATATTACTGAAGAAGAGTCACTGGACCCTAAATATTAACTCTGATTTCTCTCCACAGCTGCTACCAGACCAGCTGAGTTTTTCAGCAACTTCTGTTTGTGTTTCTGATTTCTGAGGTTGTCCCTTTCTCCAACCCACAGACTACACTCAATTTCTAGGTCAAAATTGGGCTTAGAGTTCTAATAAACCTCAAGACAATCACTTCAATCCAGCTCCTGACAACACCTAACTCCCAACCTGCCAGCATCATACTTGACTGATCCAACATGACTCCCAAACCCCTAACCCACCATATCTATCTGTTTGCTACCCTACCCATCTCCCACCCAGCCCATCACCATCCTACTCAGATGCCTGCTTACTAGGTGCCACTCAACCTGAATACCACTCTATACCATTAACTACGTACCCTTCCACCTTCTTATTCACTTACCTCACATGCCACTCTCATTCACTAAGAATCAATCATCATTAAGAACGTTTAAATGAGAAAAAAAATCCTCACTTAGATTTGTTGAATAGCAATTAAGTTAAATGTTCAAATGAAACAGAAAACATACAATAAGATACCTGAAAGATTGTTTTATAGGGAGATGTGCTTTGCTTCCACTGTTGTGATGGAGGCTACAGCCTATGGCTAGAATCAGAAGACTGGTCAGAAGAAGCACAATCTGGAAAGAGGGTAGATTTTCCTACGGTTTATATTGATTGGAACAATTCTGATACTATTCAAAGGTTCTGGGCAAATAGTTACAAAAAGAAACTTTTAGAAAAATCATAAAAGTACTATTTACAATTTTATTGGAATTACCTATTAGTGCAATGGCATGTCACATAATACCTGTGACTAGAAGAAATCAACATGCATTGTTAAGCAGGATTATGGTAAATTTATGCAACAACTTAAGTGTCTTGTGGCATAGTGATAGTGTCCCTACTTCTGGGCCTGAAAGTCAGGGTTCAAGTCCCACATGCTCTGGAAGTGTCCAACATATCCAAGCAGGTGAATTGTAATATCCTTTTAATAACTTGGATGGATTGTAAAAGCCAAGGATATAGGATGATGTTAACATTATTCATAAAACAAATGTTGCAATTGTAAGAAGCAGAGCATGTGAAATGGCAGAGAAATAATTCAAACTTTTTTTTCAACAACCTGTTAAATTAACTTAATATCCGGATTTAAAAAGTTGCAGAGTAGTGATCATGGCTACATGATCACTATTGTCATAAAAACCCATCCACATTCACAGAAGCCATTTAGGGAAGGAAATCTGCCATCCTTGCCCCATTTGGTCTGCATGTGACTCCAGACCCACAGCAATTTGGTTGACTTTTAAGTGCCTTCTGAGCCACTAGGAAGAGGGAATAAATATCATCCTAGCCAGTGACACCCCTGTATCATGAATTATTTTTTGTTGTTGTTGATGCAGTTTGAATCAAGTTGATTTTTAACATTAAATACATGACTGTTGAATCCTCTGAAAATTCTTGTATTCCATTCTTCATTTAAATGGATTGCAGCAAAATTCCAGGACAGATTTTACTGTTTAATTATGGTACTTCATTAAGAGGTACATTTATAGCCTGAAGGCTGAATTACAATATAGCTTACATTGAAAAGTTTATATATATGAATAGTTTATATATATGGATAGTCTTATTCAGACAATTTTCATATTTCAATAACCGTTTCAACTATTTTGGAATGAGAAATATTAAAATACTGAAAATATCAAATCACTGCACAAAACATCAGGAATATGCAACAGTATCTGAAAAGTATAAAAGATTATTTAATATTTTAATTGAAGACTTCTACACAAATTTTTGATTCATGTTTTCTCTTGACAGATGCTAGTAAACATAATATTTTTGCGTTTATTTCAGTTAAGTTGCTGTTTAATCATTCCTAAATCTACATCTTTATTTAATTGAGCCCTTAATGCATTTTATTGTTTAGAAAATTGATGACTTCATTGAGTTCTCTACATCTGGCATTAATAAAGAAAAAAAATACTATTGTAGCAATACTGCACATTTTACTTTTTAAAACTCATTAAAAACCACAAAAGTAAGGCCGATTAATCAAAGCTACTGAAATTGTTTTCAATAGGAATGACTCCTCCCTGGTTATAAAGGTCTCACATCATAGGCAAATTTCATGCACTCACTCAAGGCAAGTCTGAGAGTAGAGGGTATTTAACTGGGCAGGAGGATGCTGGATACAGATCCCACCACCTTCCTGCCTTTACCCCAGTTACAGCAGAAGTGAAAAAGTCCATGATGCGCTGCTCTTTCACTAATTGTACTCCTTACATGGTCAACTAATGTCACTCATCCTGCCACTGCTGGTATTCATCCAGGGATGGTTTGGGGATTTGCCATACTAGAAGCCTAAAAACTGAGCTTGCTGGGGCTCTTTGTGGGCTATCTACTCAGTGTTTGATGAAGAGACGCAGAAATAAGAAGGGAGGCAGACACAGTACCATTTCCTCTCCTTTGCTGCTGAGTGTCCTCCTGTCCTCCCCTGTGACTGCCACCCACCCCCAGCCAACACACACACACACACACACACACACAGACAGACACACACACACCCCCTAAAACCTCCTTCCTGCTGCTACTTGGCTGTGACTTTGGTCCTTTGGTAACCTTGGGTTTCAGGTATGTGTATTACTACCAAGAGTCACCATTTTGCCAGGGTTCCAGATCGCAGGAAAGGCCTGCCTCTCTTTAGTGTAATGTATTTAATGACAATCTCAAAATAAAATGAGAACAACTTAAGACAGAGGTATAGGTTGCACGATTAAGACAAGCAAGCTCACAGACCATGTAAAATTGTATTTCTCCAAATGTCCTCTTTTTCTTAAATAAAGCAAAAAACATTGCTCATAATATTATTAGCAGCTACAAGTTACCCAAGGTACCCAATATCTATGATCAACAAATAAACTTATAGTCCATTAGCAAAGTTGTATGTTGGTTTTGGTCAATCCTACTTTCAGCTGCCTGTGCACATGCATTGTATGCATACCTTTTAAATTAGTTTTCAAATGGGATGCAGTTTGTTGTTATTTGGGGGTTCTTCTTGTTTTTGCCCAGCTCTAGGGCAATGTTCCTTCTGAGGAGTATTCTTCCAGTGCCAAGCAATATTGTCGTAGCAACTATTGTTGCTGATCCATTTACATTTTTGAGGAGCTGGGGACCTTTGGGACTGATGGTCATTCTGCATTCTTTGTAGGTGGTGATCTCCTGCAAACCTCCTGATCAGTTTCCTGCACTGAAGGAATAGCTTTTCTAACTGTACATGTATATGTCTGTGGTTACAATAATATATCTGACCATTTACAATCACCATGCACAAATGAGGTGACAAATTCTTTGCACAGTTCCCGTGTTGCCAAGTGCAATCACACTGCAAACTGGAGCCTATGCCTCCAGACATAGCTGGCCTAGACCTAGATAGTAGCCCAGGGCAGTGCTGTATCCCAAGTTAAAAGGAATGCTCAGTGTTGCAGGAGTAAGGTAAATGATCTTCTGTGCTTTTTAAGTGCCACCTTTTTCCTCTCTGCTATTTCACAATCACATGGTGACCACTCACTTTGATTCTGCCACTGCACACACCTCTTACCAAGACTCATGGACTACAGGTTTCACTGTACTGTGTATCATATCCTCTCAGAAGTTCTCACCCATCTCTACTGCTAACACTTCCTGCCAACTGTATTTCCTACCCACTCACTGATGACACCTCACCACCTCTCCTGATCATATATGACCACTTGTATCACTCCCATTGTACTCAATGCCTCATTACAGGAAAAGTAAGTACACTTTGTACAAGCGCATTTCTCCAAACAGCCACCGCCTTGACTGGCATTTAGATTCAGCAAGCCTTTCTGAAAGCAGGCAACATGGAGTTCTCACCAGCTCCCCAGTCAATGGATGAGAGACACGTCAGTTCCATTAACTACTACCCCATTTCTTCATTATTTGTTCAGTAATTGGTGAGACATTTATTACCTCAAACACATATATCTGAGGCATATTCAGTTTTCCATAGTCAAATTATCTAATTTAATGATCAAAACAGGGTGACAAAATACTGATATCCTAAGAAGCTGTACATCAAGAATAGACACATAACAACTAACTGTAAACTTTTTTCTGCACTGAATCTTTTCACAAGGTAGATTATTTGCATTTGTATTTCTAATTTGACTTAACGATGCAGTGTAATAACTGTGCAACCAGAGACATAGATTAGTTATGTCAGGTTTGACAGATTGATCATAACAGGTTTCTATCTTGGTGCGTTCCACTGAGGTCTACATTGTGTGCAGAAAGGGAACTAAAAAATGTCATATCTCCATAGAATTAGACATTAATGTGCCTCCCAGTTATTGACTGTGTGAGTTAAATATATATTTTGCATGCGATCAGCATAGAACCTGATGTATTCAACCTGAATTTGAGTCAATGGAAGACATTGTGAAAAGGCACTAATTTTACAAAAGTTCCAATTTTAGCCAATACAAAGCAAACTTTAAACTTGTGCCAGAACGGAGTCCAGCTATTTAAACTGTTTAATCTGTAAATTGAAATCCTGCAATTTTCGATTGAAATTCTACTGCAGCAGCAAGTATTTTCATTTGAATATACCTTTGCTATTCAAACAAAGCTTTTAGCTTTAATCCTTTTGTAAAAATAGCAGAGAAGAGAATTTCATACAGACACCTAATGACCCTTCCAGCAATATTACTCAGCATGGTTTCAACACATATAATTTTGAAAATTTTAGTGTTAACACAGAGCCAATCATTTTATTGGCTTTACACTGAAATGGAAATTTCAGCTTCCATTTGATATTGGTGGGTGCTTCTAGAAGCTGAGGGTGATATTGATGAAAATGGTGAAAGAACTTCATTCCCCTTTGTTTTAAAAGGATGCTTAAGCAATATTCGGAATGGAATAGGTTAAACATATGGGACATATGGTACAGCAACAGGCCATTCAGGCCAGTCAACCCATGCCGACGTATATGCTGCATTTTGGCCTCTTCCCAACTTTCTTCGTTTAAATCTATCATCATAATCCTCTATTCCCTTCTCCCTCAAATGCTTCTCCAGCTTCCTCTTAAGTGCACCTGCGCTATTGACTCCGACCACACCCTGCAGTAGTAAAGTGCACATTCTCACCCTCTTTGGGTAAAGATGGTTTTTCTGAAATCCCTATTGCATTTCTTGACGACTATCCTATATCAGCTGTCACTGGTTATTCTGTTCTCTACAGGGGGAGTCACTCTTTTGTATTCATTCTATCAAAACTTTTCATAATTTTAAAACAGCTGTTAGGACATTCTACTCCTTCGTTTTTCAAGAGAAAGGAGATCCAGGTTGTTCATCCTTTCCTGATATATACTTACTCCTGATATCATCCTTGTAAATCTTCTCTGTATTCGCTTCACCCTTTTTATAACATGCAGCCAGAATTGCACATTTCATTCTAAGTATGGTCTAATCAACACTGTTTACAGATTTAGCATAAGTTCCTTACTTTTTAATTCTCTCCTTCTAAAAAAAAGCTTAGTGCTTGGTTTGATTTTTGTATGGTCTTGCCGACTTGTTGTCCGAATGGTATGGATTAATGTATTTGTACTTTGAGATCCCTTTGTCCCTCTCTAGTAATGCCATTTTCTGGATTTCATTGCAGTACAGAGTTTATATGATTATAATGGGCATGTAACAGGGTTTATAGACAGCAGCAGTTCCCCTTAGTTAAAGAGGTAGTAACAAGGGGCATAATTTTAAATTGAAACCTTGGGCTTTTGAGAATAAATGTTTTCACCCAGAGGGTGATAAGCGTCTGGGACGCATTACTTGCAGAGATAGTTGAGGCTGGAACCTTTCAAAAATATTCAGTTAAGTACTTAAACTGTCATAACATTCAAGACAATGGGTTTAGTGTAGGATAGTGGGATGAATGTAGGTAGCAGTATATTTTGGCAGTACAGATTTGGTGGGCCGAAGAGCCGCTTCTGTACTGTATGATTCTATGACTCTATCTGCTTTCTGACCCACAACAATGTGCTTGACTCTGAAATGGCTTAGCAACTCATTTAGTTCAGCTGTAATTAAGAATTGGCAACAATTGCTTGCCTTGCCAGTAGTGTCTACGTTGTAATAGCAGCACCTGGAGTGATCCCAGACTTACCTTGAGGTCCAGTCCATTCCTGAACACCTCTTCAAAGTTTTCAGTACACTACCAGAGGTGGTCACTACTCCTGGCTATGCTGTCAGTACTGCAGAGCTGCCTACCTCCAACTGACCAACAGCCCAAGGAGCACAAGAAATTAAAGCCTGTTAGTTGATAAATGAAAATAAGGTGAGTTTAGTTCATCCCTGACTTTGGTATGTGGGGAGTATACCTTCAGATTATATTACAATCCTCAGATTTATTTCTCTTACAGTTAGAGGCAATCTTAAAATAAATTGAGAAAGTTAATACATCCAACAAAACATTCAATATTGTACATACTTCCCCACTGGGGCTGCAAAACCAAAGGTTTAATCACAATGGGATTGTGAAATTTTGTTTAATGTTCTTTGATAATTTACTCTTTTCGTTCCTCTTTGTCTTGCTAATTTTTTTCTTTTGATTTATCAACTTTTCATATTCAAACTGATCATCCACTCATCTGCTGTCTATGTATTTAATGTAGGTCCCTTTCCTAACCCGCATTGGTTCCCTGAAATAGTAATTCATGCATGAGTCTGTCAAGTGCTTAGTTTGTTTCTTACCTTTTAGCAGAAAATATCTTCCTGCGCTCTGTTGATCATGATGTTAAATGTTTTGCACTGTTTTTGTCAATATTGTTGCCCATTTTATTTTCCCAAATTCTATTCTCAGTCTCTCTGTGATCTCTTTAAATCAGCTTTTCTCCAAGCTACCAGCTTGGATGTCATCATATTTATTTTCTTCTCTATTATCATTTTTAATTATAATATTTTATAGTCACTATCACATAGATGAATTTTATTTCTATTTTGATGTCTCTTATCTGTTTTGGTGCACTCTTCATTACTAGATTCAATGCTTAATCTTTCTCTATCAGGTTTTTTAAATTTTGAGTTGGAAAGCGGCACCCTACATGGTATAGGTACTGCATTTGTTTATCCACATTACCTAGTTATTCTGTCCGACTAATGTTGGGGCAGTTAAAGCTGACATTAGTTGGTTATTCTATGTTTATATACAATGTCAAATTTGCTTGTATTTTTCTTCCTGTACCTCTCTTCCACTATTAGTTTATCTGTAGACTACACCTCCTAGTGTGATATTATTTATCTTTTATCATCCTTTATTATTGTTTATTTGTATTTATATGGTTTCTAATTTTGTCTTGCTGATGGATATGTCTGCTTTTTTCCATTGCCACTACGTTATGCCCAATGAGTAAGACTACTCCACTACCACCTTCACCCTTTTTGTCTTTTCTAAATATATTATGTCTTGCAATGTTTAATTCTTGCAATTAGAGAAAGAATGGTGATCGTTAACCCAACGTGTTCGATAAATAAAACTTCCCTCTTTGGAAAATTCATTTCATGCTTTCACAAAGTCCCTCACTTCTGCTGAGTGTCTTCTTAAACCAGAAAGCTACATTACCCTTGACATTATTGTTCACCAAATGTTAAACTCAGCTCTAAGTCTTATTTTCAAAGTTATTTGTTTTCAGTTAAGTTCTGAGTCTGGTAAATTTGTAGAAAGACGTAAATGGAATAATTACATTTTCATTTTATAACTAATGAGAAAGGGATGACTTCTGAATTAAGTTTGAACCTCAAATCAGCACTTGTATGTAAAATCCGAAAGAACTGCAAATGCTCTAAATCAATGTTCTGAAGAAGGGTCACTCAACCCGAAACATTAACTCTGAATTTTCTTCACAGATACTGCCAGGCCTGCTGAGCTTTTCCAGCAACTTCTGTTTTTGTTCAGCACTTGAAAGTGTCTAGCATATTGGTATATTGAGTTGTGACTGGCCGGAGTATGTTCGGTAACCTCACACCACCAGTCCTGCTTCCATTTCTGATTTCATGTTACAAGCAGCAGGACGCAGGAAAAACCATCCCTTATCTCCTCAGGAATTCTCACTGTTTTGATAACATGATTTAAAATTGCCAATTATAGGTCCCCAACAGACTCCATCTTCACTGCCCCGAAAAGGACATCAGATCATTCCCAAATAATCTCTGAATTAGACATGTCCAGAATTCAATAAACACGCAACAAAATTTGATTCCTGTTATTGTCATTGAGTGCATTGTTTTATATGGTGTACAAGAGTAGTGAATATACTTTGACATTTGATGAATAATGAATTATTTTGTGATTTTATAGTGTGTTTACGTTTCTGAAGTTCCTTATCGTCTGGATACTGATACTTTTGGCAGATTTCATCCTTGAGCTCCGATTTGAATATTTATGGCCAGGTTGGCTATTTATCAAGAGGGTTTATAATTCTTCACGATATCAGGGCCTTGTAAGTATAATTCATGTTTAGGCATTTGTGTATTGAATGTAGGGTCTAAACAGATAGCATACCTATGCTTAGAGCTGAATATTTATTTTAAAACTAAGTGGCAAAATTGATGCTTAGAGCTTCAAACTGCATGATGTGCTATTGTGATACTGGCCAACAAACTACTGCTCCTGATTACAGTAGCTAATATCAAAACTATTTTAAAAATAATACAACTGTATCTCTTTAGTTAGTGGCCCTTGAGTAGTGACTCAATTTTCTTTATGCACACCATTAATTAACAGGTAGAAAGAAGGGATAGTTGAATTGCTGCACAAAAAAATGGATACATTGGACCGATTGGTTTTGACTTATCTGTAAAAGATTTCCACTTCCTACATTTTTCTTAATAGGTAGCCTTGAATCGTTGCTTCCTGGTCTGGAGTGCAGAGTTTGGATAATTCCTGGGTCTGTTAGCCTGATCTGGGAAATAAATGACCTGGAGATTGGGATTTTCATTCCAGTGTGGTAGGGTTTTCTGAGAGATAGACCATGACACCGCATGGCCTATTACTTGTGCCAACTCATTACAATTACATGCCTTCAGCAGTATAATCCTTCATAATAACAAACATTTCACCCAAGTGCAAAATCTCTCGTAACAATAAGCTTTAGAATTGATAGACCCAAAGAATCTGTGACTGCTTGGAGCTATTAATCAAACTGTGAAATGGTAGAAACCCTACGTTGTTAAAGGAATTTGTAAAATCAGACATACAACACTAATCTATAATGGTATCCCTCAAGCTTATGTCAACAGACTGAGTTAAATAGCAAGGTATATTTTATAATAGTCCAGAAATTTCTTTCAAAGATTTGAAGGGCAGCAGTGCTTAATGCTTTGATAACATGATATCTCTCTAGAGAGTTCCTCTTTTGACACTTTTGACATTGTTTTTGACAATCTTCATGGGATTTACAGCTGCATTAAATGTCTGCACCTTATATGCACATTCATTCTTATTTTTAATAGCCTCAAAGAGCACTTGACCCCCCTCAATGTTTTCCTTTCAAAGCTCTTTATTATTATGGCATGTGAACGTTTTCCTATATTATCTTTGAAATACATCAATTGTTGAATTATTGCCAAAGTTTTGTCAATTTCAGAATTGCTTTGTTCCACAATTTTGCTCATCGTTTTCACAATATCAGCAGGAGTCTCATTTACGCATGAAAATTAATCATGCGAATAGGATCCAAATGCGGTTTTAATGCATTAAAATGCACACCATTGGGCCCATGCAAGATTATTGGACAATAAAGGTATGAAGTATCATTAGAACCAGCTGTTAAAAGGGCTTACAAATTCCCCTCCAAGTCACTCACCATCCTGGCTTGGAAATATATTGTTGTTCCATTGCTGTTATTGGGTCAAAATCCTGGAATTCTCTCCCTACGTGGGCCTACCTACAACAGGAGGACTGCAGTGGCTCAAGAAGGCAACTAACCATCATCTTCTCAAGGGCAACTAAGGATGGGCAATAAATGCTGACCAGCCAGTGAGACCCATATCCCACAAGTGAATAAAATAATCTACCCATTACAACACGTGATTTTATTTTCTGCAGTAACCCTTCTATGAGACACATTAGCAAATGCCTTCTGGAAAGTATAAGTAAATGAAGAAGCTTCCCTTTGATTCCCCTTTATCCAAAGTACATGCCACCTCTTCAAAGAACTTCAATACATTCAGCAAACATGATTTCCCTTTGACAAAGCCATGTTGAATCTGCCTGATGACGTTGAACTTATCCAAATGCTCTACAATAACTTATTTATCAGTAGCTTCTAACATTTTCCCCATTACAAATGTTAACTGGCCTGAACTTTCCAGCTTTCTGTCTCCCTCCCATTTCACATTCACCATCTTCCAATCTCATGAGACTATCCCAAATCAAGGGAGTTTTGAAAAATTAAAACCAATGCATCAACTCTCACTAGTCACTTCTTTTAAGACACTAGGATGAGGTCCAACAGGCGCTAGGCACTTATCAGCTTCCAAGCTCAGTAATTTGCACAGTAGCACTTCACTGGTGATTATGATTTTCATAAGTTCCTCACTCTCTTCTATTTCCTGATTCATTGCTGCTTCCAGAATGCTTTTTGTATCCTGTGTAGTGAATACTGTTGCGAAATGCCTGTTCAATTCATCTGCTATTTTCTTATTTTCTATTATCATTTCTTCAGTCTCACTTTCTAATGGACTAATACTAATTTTTTAACCCATTTTCTTTAAATACTTAGAGGAATTCTTATTAACTTTTTAAAACATTTCTAGCTGGTTTTCTATTGTATTCAAATTTTCCCACATTTTTAAAATGTCTACATTATCGTAGATGGTGGGACCAACTGCTGGACATTTTTCATACTTCCTGGAATGCAACTGATCTGCATATTCTGAAATATCCCCATAAATGTTTTCCACTGCATCTCTATTGACCTATCCTTTAAACTAATCTGCTAATTCACTTTATCCTGCTCTGCTTTCAGACCCTCATATTTGCTCATAGTTAAATGTAAGAAAAAAACTTAGTTATAAACTCACTCCTCTCTCCCTCAAACTGAATGTAAAATTCAACCATATTATGGTAAGTGTTACTGAGGGGTACCTTCACTCTGAGATCATTAATTAATCTAATCTCATTGCACAATATCAGGTCTAGGTTGTCTGCTCTCTGCTCAGCTCCAGAACACATTTTTCTAAGAAACTATCCTGAAAACATTCTATCAATTCCTCATCGAACTTATCTTTTTCCTTTGATTTTTCTTGTAGACATGGAGCTGAAAATTTCCCCATGATCATCACCATGCCTTTCTGAGAAGCTCTTATTATTTCTTCTTTTATCCCCACCCCACTGTATGATTACTGTTAGGGGAAGTATGCACAACTCCCTCAAGTGACTTCTTGCCTTTATAATTTTGTTTTATTTCTACCCAAACTCTAGCCATGTCTTGATTTCCTGAAATTAGGTCATTCTTCTCTGTTGAAAAATATCATTGTTAACTAATAGAGTGACCACAGCACCCTTTCATACTTTTCATTGCATCCTAAGAGTCCTGTACACTTCAAGATTCAGGTTGCAATCTATGTTATTACGCAGCCACACCAATGTACTGACTTCTAGGGCATACTTATTCAATTCTATTTATATTCCTATTTCATCTGCACTGTTTCATACGCTACATGCATTCATAGCATTTAGTTTTATTCTTTGGCTCCCTTTGTAAATTTTCATCATATCTGTTGGTGGATTCTTAGCTTCATACTTTCTATCCTATCTTTTCACGGTCTGTTCATCATTTCCCGTATTAATATCTTTTCACTTTGGCCTGGAGTCTACTTTTTGATTTACCACATTTGGACCAATTTTCTGAATTTTCCAAATTAGATCCCTGGTGCAAATTTGATCGAAAGGGATACATCATTTAATGCTGAGTATTTGCAAAGCCCTGTGTCCTTAAAATTTTATCTGGACACTGACTATTCCACACATATCAATTAGTTGGCATTGCTTGCCTAATTGGATGTTGGTGGGTCTTGTGGGTTTGTGGTGGACCAGGCCTTGGGTCAGATTTCATCTGGGATACCTATCAGATATATGGCAAGGCATGCTGGAATGACTGTCTATTCTTAGGGCCAGGCTGAGCTAATATAATATTTATGTTTTCCTTCACAGGCTTTTTCCATACTTTTTGTATGTGCAGCATTTACCTCAGATGTATTCTGTTTTATCTTCATACCATTGCACTGGCTTTTCTTTGCTGCCAGTACATATGTATGGATACAGTACCTCTGGAACTCAGGTAAGCAATTGTAATTCTTTAAAAGGCACCAAAGAGGTGAGAAAAAGTGTTTTTCGTAAAATTACAGGGAAGTTTACAGAAAACTAACTTTATTCCATTTCAAATTAAGTGACTTATTTAAAGCACGGTAGAGGCCTCAGCAAGAATAAAGTTTCAACTTTCTCAATTAACAAAATTTAGTATTACACTACAAGTTGGAATACAATGGATATGTTAAAGTTATAAATTCAAACCTGAGAAATCTAAGTTACACACAATTCAAATTTTCTGCAAGATTTCTGTTTAATTAATTCAGGGGAATGGCTTTAGACAGCATTCCAACCACTCTTAGCCTTTTTGAAAAAAATGGTATAAAAATCACCAAAGTTTCACCAGTGTATTATCTTGAATTTCAGAACAATCTGGCGAATTTATTATTATTTAGTTATCAGTGCACAAGTTTCATTTAGCATTTTAATCACTATGTCCAGATGCCCTTTTTTAATTTTTTTGAGAATACATGTTACCTTACAATATTAGTGGAAGCCTAGTAATGATTTCAAATCCTTTCCATTGAAAAATGATTTTAGAAGTCTGAGGTATGACATCTGTTCACTGTAGAAACTTTAATGCCAAATCTACAATGCTGATGAACACTCAACCCATTAACATTCAGACCTTCGCTGATGTTTCATCAATGCCTGTGGCATTTTGTGATCTACTGATACAGAGACCAGGAGACACGATAACATTAAACTAACAAACTAACATAACGATGTTCTGCCTATTTTGGTAGCACATTCATAAAATTCTAGCCCACGTTCACTTCTTGCAACAAGCAGAAATACAGTGGTGTATAGTCTGACTCCCTCATGCTAGCTTTCATAGTGTAGAAATTATTCATAACACTTTATCCAAAAGGAATTACTTTTATCAAACCTTGTCTTTGACAGAGGCATTAGGCTTTTCTGGACAGCAAATTCCTGCTCCCTCTGTTATTTCATTTGCACCTAACCATCTTTGTTGTGCCTTATAATCATAATGTTAACTTCAAATTAATTAAGTCCTTCAGAATGAATATTTCTTGACTGTTTTCCAGGGTGAGATCAATTGATAGAATTAGGTTCCAAATGTCACTTATGGATTAGACTCTTAAATTCCACCAGAGCAAAGTATAGTTGTTCATTTTCAACTATTTCATAAATTCAATCATTTATTATAAGCAGTGAAGAGATATAAATTGCTGTATGAGTCCTGAGCTGAATCTAAGCAGCTTGTACCTTCGGCTCACTTTTATGATATGTTTCACAGCTCGTATGCAGTATGCCTTTAAGATATGCTTTTGATAGACTCCATTCTAACTGAAGGGCCTTGAAGCATGGCACACTGATGGAAGTGTACCACTGTTTTGTAACCAATTAACTTAGCATTAACTCAGACACTGAAGTCCCTATGCCCTACTAAGTAGAATTAGATTTAGAGTTAGGTTTTATTCAAGTACAGGGAAACAGGAGTCCAGTGAAAAGTTTACAATGTTGCCATTCACAGTTCCAGCTTAGGTACAGGGTGCCTAGGTACAAAATCTTAGGTAAAAAGTCAAAAAATTAAGAAATGTGTGAAAAGTTCAATTTTACAGTTCTTGTTAGTATAAAGTTGTAAATAAGAAATAAAGTTAAAAGTTCCAAATTACTGTCTTTCTTTAGCCATGGGCCTGCAGTGCTCCATGCTGGGCTTTCCTCACCAGGGTTCTACCCCTCCCCTGTGCTGGTCTCAATCCCCCTCCCATACCGGGCTTGATCTGTCTCCCAAGCTGGGGTCAATCTCTTAGTCTCACATTCTCAGTGCTGCCATTTGCTGCCAACCATCATCCAGGCCCACCAGCCGCTTCACCACAGGCCGCCAGAGTCCCACTGTGATGTGGCATCAGGCCCTCAGCTGCTTCTACAATGCCACGCGTCACCAGAGTTCTGTCCGGGCATACCAACCACCTTGTGACCCATCACCAAAGTCCCTGCTCTGGGCCCCAAGCTGCTGCCATTGCTACTGCTGCCTCCACAACCAGGCTCCCTTCAGAAGGTAAGTAGAGAGGAAATAAAACTTAAAAAAACTAAAAAAAAGGAAAAGAAACCAAAAAAAGAAAGTAACACAGTGGTCAAGCTCAGATTCAGCAGCCCTACTCTGCCGCCATCTTGGAATCTAAGTATCTATATGTAAGGAGCCGTAATAAACATGTTTAATCTTTCAGCACTACATTACCTATGTCTCATTTCTATGTTATGGGAACAATCATAGTATTGTCACAGTAGATATGAAAACTCTGCTTGAGGCAAAAGCCCACTAGATGGTGGCAGATCATTGACTCCTTTTCATCCAGATTAACACATCTCACTTTATAGTGCCTTTTCCTCCAGTGTAAATGGCGACTGATGTACTGCCAGTCCTCCAACATCCTCCTCCTCTTCCACTCGTAATTACTGATTATAAAAATGATAAATTTTCTTTGAATTTTTTGCTGATTGTGTGAGAAATCAGGATGCTTGGGTCCCAGGTAATGGGGGAGTTTACTGTATATATCCAAGCCAGGAATGTGTGTGCCTTGGAAGGGCAAAAGGAGGCGCTAAAACTCCCAAGTTCCTGCTGCCATTGTCCTATATGGTAGAAGTCAAGAATTGGCATATGCTGTGATGATATCTTAGCACGTTGTTGCAGTGTCCCCTATAGAAAGTACACATATGGTACGACGGTAATCCGGCAGGACTGGGAGATGGATGCTTAAACTAGTCCCAGCCAAGCAGGTGCTTTGTTCTGGACATTGCTGAACCACTTGAGCAATGCTGTTTCCATTTAGGCAAATGGAGGCCAATCCATCACAGATCTAATTTATGAATTGTTGGTGTTAAGTGACTTTGAGTATCAGTAAACAATCCACTTGATGCAGAATACACAGCCTTTGGCCTGCCCAGAATTCACTAAATTAATATGGCCAGTAAATTTCTAGTCATTGGTGAACCCCAGTAGATTGATGCTGTGATACTTGATGATGTTAATACCATTGAGTCTGAAAGGTATGTAGCTAATCGCTCTTGAGATGATCATTTTACTATATATGAGACATTTACTCAAGATTAACGTATTTGTTGGAATTTAATAAAAATGCGTTGCCACACCATAAACTAATAGACATGAGAAGAGACTAAGTAATTGCTTGTGTAGGGCATGAAAGACCAACATGGACCTATTAGACCGAAGTGCCTCTTTCTGTGCACTGCTTATGTTGTAATGACAAAATGTGATTTAAAACAACAGCCTCATACTTCAGTTAACCTTGGTTAATTTATGGAATAAACTGCTATGTATGGCAATGCATTGTGGAATAGTACATGGTTATAGTGAGAGAGAGGCCAACTGACTCACTGTTGTCCATGCTGGCTATGAAGGAGCAATTCACCTAATGTCACTTCCCTTGCTTTTTCCCTGCAATTTATATTTTCTTTGGATAAATTATCTAATTCTCTGTTAAATCCCTCTTTTGACCCAGCCTCCACCACACTTTCAGGCATTGAATTTCCATTCTTAAACTCTGTGTGTAAAACATTCTTCCTCATGACCCGTGGCTTCTTTTGCCAACTAACTTAAATCTGTTTCAGAGATAGTAGGAAATGCAGATGCCGGAGAATCTGCGATAACAAGGTGGAGAGCTGGATGAACACAGCAGGCCAAGCAGCATCAGAGGAGCAGGAAGGCTGACGTTTCGGGCCTAGACCCTTCTTCTGAAGAAGGGTC
>JAHRHZ010000073.1:23178822-23215199 GCA_024137785.1 Ginglymostoma cirratum
GACCCTTCTTCTGAAGAAGGGTCTAGGCCCGAAACGTCAGCCTTCCTGCTCCTCTGATGCTGCTTGGCCGGCTGTGTTCATCCAGCTCTACACCTTGTTAACTTAAATCTGTGCCTTCTTGTTCTTGATGTTTCCGTCAATGAGATCCATTTCTCTCCATCTACTTGTTCTAAGCCCCTCATGGTTTCTAACATCTCTAACATCTTGACTTCTCTTCAAGGAGAACAGCCCATCTTCTCTAATCTATTTATTTAACAGAAGTTCTTCATCCTTGGATCCATTCTCCTGTATCTTTACTGCACTCTCTCTAATGCCTTCATTATCCTTCCTAAAGGGTACTGTTCAGAACTGGATATAATTTAGATATGGTTGAATTACTCAAAGTAGAAATTAACTGTTTACTTATTTAAAATGAAGAAACATTAGGAGGTAAGAGGGAGATTTTAAAAAAGGCTGGCATTATACATTTATTAAAATAACAAGTGGTGAAGCAGTGACTAAAGCAGTTATTCTTTTCTTATTCTGCACTTTTAAAGAAAAATTCTTGTTACAACCATCAAAGAAGAATTATAAGTTAATGTTTACTGTACTGCCAGCTATGTTTCCGGACTTTAAGTATTATTACTTTCTTCAAAAAGAAAATCCATTTAGCTTGGTATATATTGATCATATTGGGCATCATGTGGATTTATCAGGATTATACCAATGCTTACAGGGTTAAATTATAAGACTAGACTGCATACATTTGTCTTATATTCCCTTTAGTTTATAGGTTACAGCGTGGTGCAAGTGATATACGTGAAATGAAAAAGGATTTGTGATACAGAGAAACTGTTTTTTCTAATAGGGAAATACAGGAAAAGAAAGCCCAATTATAAAGTTAGAGCTAGGCATTCAAATGAAATCTTTTCCATTCCAACAAAGTTATTAGGGGGCATTCATTTCCCCAAAAATGCTGTGGATGCTGGGTCGATTGAATTTTCAAGTTTGAGATCAATAACTGTTTGTTAATCTGTAATGCTAGGGATATGGATCAAAAGCAGGTAAATAGTGTTCAGACACAAATTAGGCAAGACCTAATTGAATGGCAAAAAAAAAACTTTAAGGATCACATGATCCACTCGTTTTCCTATGTTCCTCTACACACACAGGGCAAAATGCATGATCACAATTTTCATTCATGCACAAGATTATGAACCATTAAAACAAAGTGAAACTATCCCATTGTCTAGTCATCAAGATATCAGAAAATTTCTTCAACTCAAACTTGAGCAGCAGAAAACCTGTTTATTAAAATAATCAGAACCAAAACACTGCCCGAAAATTACACATTCTTCTATTCCTAACTTAGTTTCAAGGACAATCGTGAAACTAAACCTGATTAAAAAAATACCCAAATTGAAGTTTGGAATTGTACCATGATGCTATGATTCTACACTCCTGGTTTGAAGCAACGTTGATGGAATAAAGGGTTGATTATGCCTCTACTTCAGGAATAGTTATGAACTATATCACAGTGATGCCATATCATGTGGAACTGGAGCTTAAGTCAGTAAATTTCCAGAGGTTGTCCTCTCCTTGTGTATATTTATGCTCAATAAAGTTCGTTCATATGCATTCATGTGAATGTAAACCTGGTCAGATCTAATGGGAATTATATCTTCTGTTCTGAAATGTAATACTGCATTTGCTCCAAGATCCTAATCTTCAAAGATAGTAGGAAATGCAGATGCTGGAGAATCTGAGATAACAAGGTGTAGAGCTGGATAAACACAGCAGGCCAAGCAGCATCAGAGGAGCAGGAAAGCTGACATTTCGGGCCTAGACCCTTCTTCAGAAAGATTTTGAAGAAGGGTCTAGGCCCAAAACGTTAGCTTTCCTGCTCCTCTGATGATGCTTGGCCTGCTGTATTCATCCAACTCTACACCTTGTTATCTCCTAATCTTTAAGCTCTGTTATAGTAGTTAGCCATTGTCAACTCTCAGTCTGTTGTGTAGAAATCATTCAGTTGCATTTCATTCATATCAGAAAATGTTATAAACAATGGGATGGAAACGAAATTTTAAAAGCAGGGCTCTGAATACAAGTGTGTTATCAAGAAATAAAATTGACCTTCTTATGAACCAACTACCAGCTTATGAACCGATGAAATAACCTCAACCAGGATTTGAGAAAAATACAGAATTAAAAGTAACATGGGCGATTTGGATTTAAAATATGTAAAGGCCAAAAACAATCTGTCCAAAGAAACACAGGTACCTTCTGAGCGGGTTGGGCTTAAAACATTATATCTCCAAACCAGATCATTAAGGGTTAATTGGACATGACAATAGCAATTGAAGCAAAATGGAAAATTACATGCAAAATAGGCCTGGTGTAAAAACAGCCTGATTTACCAAGAAAGTAATTATGGTGACCTTGGCTGGGACTAGAAACAGATGGTTGTGCAGAAAACACAGAGCCACCTGTATGTGTTTTTCTAACCTGTTTTCGCACAATGGAATGCCTGAGAAAATACTAAAAGTGCAACAAAATGGTGATACAGTGTATAACATCAGAAAACAGTATTAATATTGGGGACTTTGCCCCACTCATTGGACTTTCACCATCGGCTAGGGTTTGCAAGACCAGGGCTATTAACTTTCACCATTGAGCTGGCCAGACCAGTATCATGGAATCTGAAACAGAGATCCAAATGCCACCATTACTAGTTTCTGGCAAGCTGAACGTCAGTGAAACTCACTAGTTTGCATATGTATAAAGTAGTTTAAGGTGATAGATTTACTCATTAGTTTGTATATAAAGGAGATTAAGCTTATAAATATATTACATACTGAAGTGAACGTCTTCTTGTACTAATTTTGATCACATCTTAAAGTGTCTGTTAGGTCCTTTCAACCCAACTTTCAGCCTAACATTTCATGATGTCCAAAATGGTGGCAGAGTAGGACGCTGTAGCTGAACCTCATCCACTTTGTCTGTTTTTCTATTTTTACTCTTTTGTGTTATTTTCTCTTGTTCTGTCTTCTTTCTTCTTGGCCTCGGACTCCCTGCCTCAGCGCAGGCTCGGACTCTCGGTCTTGGACTCCCTGCCTCAGCACAGGCTCGGACTCTCGGCCTCGGACTCCCTGCCTCAGCACAGGCTCGGACTCTCGGCCTCAGACTCCCTGCCTCAGCGTGGGCTGGGACTCTGACCTTGGGCACCTAGCCTTGGACTTTTGGCCTCAGCGCAGACTCAACAAGGTGTCCTCTTGGCCTGGTGTAGCAGTCTCCTGGCCCCGTGTGGCAGTCTTTCAGTGGCCAATGACAGTTTCTCAGTCCAGTATGACCTCAGCGTCGACTTCCATTCTCAAGGTGATTCCAGAGTGGTTTCCTGGCCTCAAGAACCTTGAGATGAAGCCTAGCATTGTCTGAAGTCAAGGTCTGGCATAGACAGAAGGCTAGGTGCTAGCAGGGACTTGGTCGGAGGACCATTGTTGTAAACTTTTCATTTCTCTATTTTCTAATTTATTCCTACAATCTGCAATGCTGGACTTTATAGTTCATTATTGTCTAATCTTTTTTCTTGAAGAAATGTACTGAAGAATCTGTACCCAGGTATATTTGTACCTAAGATGGCGCCGCAAGTGGCGAATTGTAAACTATCACTGTACACATATGACTACATGTGACAATAAAGCTAATTCAACTCAATTCAATTCAGTTCTACAAGTGGTAAACTGATTTACTCCAATGGACAAAGGAGAACTTCATCTGGAATTATACTTTGTCTAAGAATGAAATAATAGAGTACCTTAATTAATTATATGTGACATATATCAAAGCCAAAAGAAATTTAGTATGTATACGTATATGAAGATATTTATTTATTATAAATGTATATACAGAAACTTAGACCGGGCTACAATATCATCCTTCTCTTTGCATACGAAGAGGTTAGTACAAGGTTATCCACTTTTAAAGAAGAGCATTTTTAATTTACACTATGACTGCTGCTTGACTGATATTGAAAAATTATTCATGTACTTGCTAGAAATGGCAGAAAATTACATTATGGGGAGTTTTCCCAGATGGTTAGAGATAATTTTTGACGAAGAGAAAATTGGAACAGAAGTCATTGGAACGGTATCCTGATGTCATCCAACCTCCTGCCATCTTCAACGGAGGACTACCAGAAACTAATTGAAGCCTGCAACTGATAAGCACTCAATGCTATAAAGGGAAAAAGAAAGGCATAGCTGAGATCAACCATTCATAGAGTCTTGTGATGTTAGGGGCATATTATTGAGACTAATGTTAGTGGTAATGGTCTTAGCAAAGAAATTACAGGCAATTCCTGCAGAAGGCTTCCACAATTAAACAGAGTTGTAGACCTTCCACACCTCCCCTCCATTTTCTTCAGAAATAACTTCTTCAAGTCACTGCAACATAAATATCTGTTAAATCACTGGGAAGGGCTGCCAGTGAGCCTGTAAACCCTGTGTGTTCAGTCCTAATTCCCAATCATCATCCCATCTGTCAACTCTAATTGGGACAGAGATCCTGGATGTGAGCTTCTATGGACATTTGCCAGAAAGTTCAACTGATAGGCCCAATACTCATGTGTCTGGATTCCCAACCCAGAATTCAACTCACCGTTTGTCCAAAAACCAAGGCAGCGAGATTCTAAATATTGTCCTCTGACATGGAGGAAATATTTGATTGAGAGGAGGCTAAACAAGGGAAAATAAATGGGGCTGATGATATGACAATATCCAACTCGGCATTTTAAACATTGATTTATAGAAAGCTCACTGCATTCACAAAATATGACAAATTCAGGGTTTTTTAAAATGAAGGTTTTCGAATGCCATTGTTTGTGAAATGCAGGTATAATGCAAACATTTATGATGTGATGAGGAGGCACTGTCTTCCCGACTCACTCCAGGCCCCACAGTTACCATAAACGTTATCACCAAGCTTTCTGTTGCTAGTTGACGACGTGAGAGAGAATGCTGGGTAGGGGAAATCTTTGGCACCCATGTGTCCATTTTCAGAGGGAGTGATTTCATTGGCAGGATCATGGAGATGGAGCAAGAAGTCATGAGTGGTAGGTTGCCTGAGGCATGACCCTGAGAGGATGGGACTTCTGAGGAAGCCTATGGGGCATGAAATGGACAGGTGGAGAGCAGTGTGAGGATAGGCAGAATGCTTGCATGGCTGTATTGATGGCTGCAGAAACTGTTTATACAGTATGTTTTAATGTATTTTAATGTATGAAGAGCAGCGTGTCATCTATCAGAGGCAGAGCATGGAGTCCTGCAGGAAGCTCATTGTCTAGAGTCAATGTTTAAGAAGGAACTGTGGGAAGACAAATATAGCCATGCAATTTTTAGCAGATCAGTTAATGTCGTGAAGGTAAAGCACACTATCTAAAGAAGAAGAAGACCAAGAAATTCAGAGTCACAAACCTTCATTTCTGCTCAGTGCAAGGTAGTACTGGTTCCCATTGTTTAGCAAACAAGTCTGCTGATTCAGAATGAAGTATACAGCTTGAAATGTTTTTTAGATTTGGATTGATAAATAACAGTTATTGACTGTGAAGAACTTTTAGCTTCATGATAAATTTCTTTCATGCATCCACTTGTACATTTGGAAACTGAACTGGAAAATCTGGGTATTTATTAACCTAGAGGAAAATCTTACTTAATAATCCTAATATATTAGGATATTGGTGAGTATTACAGTGCAAATGAGCCCTTACTTTTATGGTGAACTTGGTTGAGACCAGTAACTTTTTTTTTAGCAAAGAAGAAATCCAAAACTCTAGTTATTCTGGGAACTAAATATTCAAGGATACACATCTTGATGAAAGGACAGGCAGATGGGCAGAGGGGTCGGGATTGCCTTGTTAGTAAGAAATGAAATGAAATTAATAGCTCAAAATGATGTAGATATTGAAGGTGTAGAATCTGTGTGAGTAGAGTTGAGGAAATGCAAAAGAAGAAAGATCCTGATGGGAGTTGTGTACAGATCTCCTACCAGTAGTCAGGATTTGGGGAAGAAAACAAATCAGGAGATAGAAAAGGCATGTAAGAAAGGCACTATTACAATAGTCATGGGGGATTTTAATACACAGGTAGACTGGGGAAATCAGGTTGGCAGCAGATCCCAGGAAAAGGAATTTGTGGGATGTCTACAAGTTTTCTTTTTGGAGTAGCTTGAGTCCGCTAGGGGACAGGCAATTCTGGATTTAGTGATGTGTAATGAGGCAGACTTGATTAGGGAACTGAAGGTGAAGGAACCCCTCGGGGGCAGTGACCTTCATATGCACTTTGAGAGGGGGAAGATTGAATCAGATGTAATGATATGAAAATTGAATAAAGGTAATGACAAAGACATTAGGAAGAACTGGCCAGAGTTGATTGGAAGGGGAGCCTAACAGTGAAGATGATGCAGCAGCAATGGCAGCAGCTCCTGGGTTAATTTAGGAGGCACGGCAGAAATTCATTCAAAGGAACATACTAAGTGGAGAATGGGGCAACCATGGCTGACAATGGAAGTCAAGGGTATCATAAAAGCAAAAGAGAAAGCATACACTGTGGTGAATGTTACTGGGATGCCTAAGGATTGAGAAGCATTTAAAAACCAGCAGAGGATAACAAAAAAAAAGCAATAAGTGGGGTGAAGGTGAAATATGAGAGTGAGCTAACAAGTAATATAAAACAACATTCCAACTGCTTTTTTAGATATCTAAAATGTAAGAGAGAGTGAAGAGTGGATATTGGACTGCTGGAAAATGAGGCTTGAGAAGTAAAAATGGGGAACAAATAAATGGTGGAGGAACTAAATAGGAACTTTGTTTTCACAGTGGAAGACACCAGCTGTACACCAGAACTTCAAGAGAATCAGGGGGCAGAGGTGACTGTACAGACCATCAGTAAGGAGAAGGTGCTGGGGAAGCTGAAAGGTCTGAAGGCTGATAAATTGCCTGCACCAGAGGGACTACACCCCAGAATTATGAAAGAGATATTGAGAAGATTGTAGAGGTATTGGTGGTGATCTCTCAGGAATCACCAAAGTTTGGCAGGGTCCAAGAAGACTGTAAAATGATTATGATAACACCCCTTTTTCAGAAGGGAGGGCAGCAGAAGACTGGAAGCTGTAGGCCAGTTAGCCTAACCTTGAGATGGGTAAGATTTTACTGTCCATTATTAATGATGAAGTTGCAGATACTTGGAAATGCATGGTAAAACAGGGCTGAATCAGTGTGGCTTTGTTAAGGGGAGGTCAGATATGAGAGTTCTATTAGAGTTCTTTGAGGAATCAACAAGTAAGTTAGACAAAAGGGAGCCA
Organism: Ginglymostoma cirratum; assembly: GCA_024137785.1. Taxonomy (NCBI): domain Eukaryota; kingdom Metazoa; phylum Chordata; class Chondrichthyes; order Orectolobiformes; family Ginglymostomatidae; genus Ginglymostoma; species Ginglymostoma cirratum. Next base: position 23,186,158 of record JAHRHZ010000073.1, read on the forward strand.
GTGGACATGATCTATTTTGAGTTCCAAAAGGCCTTTGACAAGGCTCCACACAGGAGGCTACTAAACAAGTTAAGACCTCATGGTGTTAGGGGAAAGGTACTGGCATGGATAAGGATTGACTGAGCGGCAGAAGGCAGAAAGTGGGAAAAAGGGAATTTTTTTTTGGGATGACAGCTGGTGACGAGTGGAGTTCCACAGGGACTTTTCTGTTGGGATCACAACTATTCACGTTATACATTAAGGTGAGAGAGAATAGATTTAAGAAGGACCTTCTTCACACAGAGAGTGGTGAGTATATTGAACAGGCTGTTAGAGAAAGTGGTAGAGGCAGCAACATTTAAAAAACATTTGGATAGGTACATGGATGAGGAGGGTTTAGAGGGATATGGACCAAATGTGGGCAATTGGAACCAGCTGAGTGGGCACTATGGTCAGCATGGACTAGTTTGGGCTGAAGAGCCTGTTTCTATGCTGTATTACTATATAACTCCAGTGATCTAGATAAAGGAATTGAAGGCATTGTTGCTAAGTTTGCACATGACCCAAAGATTGGTGGAGGGGCAGGTAGTTTTGAGGAAGTGGAAAGGCTGCAGAAACACTTGAGCATGCTAGGCTAGTGGGCAAAGAAATGGTAGATGAATACAATGCGGGAAAGTGTGAAGTTATGCACTTAGGTAGAAAGAATAGAGGCATAGACTATTTTCTAAAAGGGTAAAGGCTTTAGTAATCTGAAGCTGAAAGGGACGTGGGAGTCCTAGTTCTGGACTCTCCTAAGGTTAACATCCGGGATCAATTGCAGTTAGGAAGTCAAATGCAATGTTAGCATTCATTTCAAAAGGCACTAGAATATAAGAACAGAGATGTCCTGCTGAAGATCTATAAAGCTCTGGTCAGATTTGGAATTTGGTGAGCAGTTATGGGCCCTATATCGAAGGAAGGACATGCTGGCATTGGAGGGGGTCCAGATGAAGTTTACAAGAATGATCCCTGGGATGAAGGGCTTGTCACATGAGGAGTAATTGATGACTCTGGGCCTGTACTCGATGGAGTTTAGAAGGATGAGGTGGGTTCTGATTGAAACTTGAAGAATACTGAGAGGCCTGAATAGAGTGGATGTGGAAAAGACATTTCCATTAGTTGGAGTAACTAGGACCTGAGGGCACAGCCTCGGAGTGAAAGGATGAACTTTTAGAACAGCGATGAGGAGGAATTTCTTCAGCCAGCGGGTAGTTAATCCATGGAATTCATTGCCACAAGGGGCTGTGGAGGCCAAGTCATTGATTCACAGAGATGGATAGGTTCTTGATTGGTAAGGGGATCAAGGGTTACCGGGAGAAGGCAGAAGAATCGAATTGAGAAACATATCAACCATGATCAAATGGCAGAGCAGATTAGATGGACTAAATGGCCTAATTCTGCTCCTATATCTTATGGCCTTATGGTCTTATATTATTTACTGAAAGAATTGAAACCACTAGATTCCACGTGTTAAAACAAAATGATTCTTATTATACAAAATTTAAACAAACACTGTATACTAAATAACTGTCTATATTCTAAAAAACAGAATCAAAATAAATTAAATGTGAATTAAACAAACTTTGTTTGACAGTAAACCAGAAATTACATATTAAATGGCAGGTATGACCAAGACAGGTCAGCAGTCCATTGAGTGTATAGTTCATTAAACTTGGTCAAAAAGTCCTTCATGTTCTCCTCAAGAATTTCACCAGAAATAGCACACAACTGCTGAACTTCCTAACTTGGTGTGGAAGGCAACATTATCGCCAAGTGGCAGGCAACAGCAGCAATTGTGTTTTTGCTGATTCACAGCTTCTGAATCTAGCCTCTACCTATTTCAACTTGCTTCTACTGCAGTACCCGTCGAGTTGCGTTGACTCTATTTCTTTTTATATTGTTTCAACCAGAAGTTTTGGTTTCTAAATTTTAGTGTCAGTCTTAGTTTCCTTAACAAATGGGAGAGCTGGTTTCTCTTTTTATTAGGATCTCAAAAATGCAATACTAGCTTTAAAACCATAGATTCAATCAGATAAATGCAGCTGTTGTTAATTCAGTTGTGTGGACCAGTTCTTTAATCTCATATATTTGCCTTGTGTTTGTTTGTTTATTTGAATCCAAAATAAGCAGCCCTTTAAAGGTTAATACTTGTCACACAAACTTATTCAATATTGTAAGAATTTAAACAGCTCTACTGATTCTTTTGGACTGACTTACAGCAACCTTTCTCTTGAAAGTAATGTTTGAAGTCACAGTTAGCTTAAGCAATGGTTTCTCCTTTCTGACTTTGATTCTGGCCTCACCCAGATGCATATCTAAGAGTTGCTTATATTAAACTAAAAGGAAAATCTCATTAAAATGGTTAGGTTACTGCAACGTACGGTGGTTACATTTGTTATACGATCTCTTGGGAATATTATATAATTTAGATTTTAAGGAGGAAAGAGGACTCCATTGAAATGTCTGGCAAAACTAATGTTTAGTTTAATTTTATCTTTAATCTGTGAAGATATAAGTGCATTTAAATAATTTAGTGGCGACATTAAGTCTGGTACCAGTTTGAGGGTGATAGATCTTGTTTTTTCTTGGTGGATAAAATTTAAAGTGTCATGCACATCGTCATAATTGAATGAGATAAATCTATTTATATATTTGGATTTTAATTTGTTTCTTTTTCGTCAAATTTTTCCTTTTTCTCTTGAGTGCACTGATTCATGCCACTACACAAAATTCTTAGGTAGCAGCCACTCTCTGTTATCCTTCTTTGTTGGACAATCTTGTTAGAGTAGTCTGAACAGTGAGTAGTGACAGGCTATCAGATTTGAGGAGCTTCACAGCTATATCTGTACTTCAAGAAATCAATAAGACTTCTTCAATAGCACCTTCCAAATCATTGACCTATACTACCAGAATGACCAGGGTAGCAGACCCAACTTCACTTAGACATCTTATGTAAGATAACAATAAGTATCAGCATTTAGTTGATGACCTGGAGTATTGAGGTGAATTTTAAGTGTCATTATCACCATTGCTGCTGGAGATTAGTTGTACCAACATGAGGCGGACATTGAACACGGCACATTACTGGTGTGGGCGATTTTCCACACAAGACAATATATTTACCAGGGCAGCTACTGAGGCATTTACTTCTATTTCTTAAAAGTATAATACATTGTTTATTGGAAGAGATTTCTAAAGCAGAAAACTAAGCTTACAAGTGTCTGAATTCCTGACAAGTTTTAGTCATTGAAATAGATATACCAGCAGTTCTAGAGTAACTTCCATTTTTGCCTGTTCAACCACAATTATTGTGTTGATGTCTTTTCCATCACAGCCCAGACTTAGAAACTTAGAAACAGAGAACCTAGGAGTTGGAGTAGGCCATTCATCCCTTTGAGCCTGCAGTGTCATTTAAAATGAGCGTGGTTCATCCTCTATCTCAATGCCATTTCCCATTTTCTCCTCAAACACCTGAGGCCTTTAAAATGTAAACAAAAAACATTTTTCTTGAATATAATCAGTGATATGGCTTTCACAGCCTTCTGTGGTAGAGAATGCACAAGTTCACTACGTTTTGAGCAAATAATTTGTTCCTCGTCTCAGTCCCAAATGGTCTATTTCATATCATGAGACTGTGATCCTTGGTTCCAGACTTCCCAACCCAGAAGCATGCTACTGGGGGATCATTGAAATAAACAATAATATGTAATGGAATTTAAATACAAAATACCAGCGCTTCATGCCTCAGTTTCCAACAAAGACATTTGGGGCAATGACTGCTGGCCTTGTCAGTGATACCCATACCCTATGAACAGATAGCAGAAGTGATAAAATTGCGCCACAATTAACTGAAACAATTGGAAGAAATTGAAGAAACATTTTAAAACTTTATTGACTTACAACTTGTTAAACTAATCTCAAGACTAAAAGTCTGAGCCCTGTGAGACCGTTATATATTGTTTTCTTGAACCACAATAAAAGTTCTGTATGTGTATCAAAATAGGTCCTACATTGTTTTGAAGTGACTTTACAGGGATTTGACTATGTTTTTTTTTAAATGGAAGAATTAGTTAATCATTAAAGATACATATTTAAGCTGGATAGAATGAATCAAATTACGTAAGTCTTAGTTACATATGCATAGAACTAGATACTACAGTACTTGTACATATTTATAGTGCAACGTAGTTTAAAATCGTTTTCAGTTTTACCTTTCCATACTATTTTCTATCTTATGTATCACTGTAAGATCACCTTTTTGAACACCAAGTTAAGGGATGTCGACATTACCGGCTACGCCAGCATTTATTGTCGATTTCTAATTGCCCTTGAGAATGCAATGGTAAGCTGCCTTCTTGAACTGCTGAAGTCTTGGAGTGTAAGGACACCCACAATGCTGTTAGGAAAGGACTTCTAGGATGTTAACTCAGTGACAGTGAACAAACAGTGATTTAGTTCAAAGTCAGGATGCATGTGGCTTGGAGCAGAACTTATAAGAGATGGTTTTGCCTGGATCTGCTACCTTTGTCATTCTGGTAGTATAGTTCAATAATTTGGAAAGTGTTATTGAAGAAGCCTTGATGAGTTGTTGTAGTTCATCTTGTAGAAGGTTCACACCACTCCCACTGTGTATCTGTGGTGGAGGAAGTAAATGTTGGCAGTGGTGGAATGGGTTCCATTCAATTGGGATGCTTTGTCTTGGATAGTGTTGAGTGCTGTTACCGTTGTACACATCAAGGCAAATGAAGAATATCCCATGGTGCTCCTCACTTGTGCTATCTAGATCAGGACTTCCCAAGCTGGGATTATGAGGTGAAATTTTGGGCTCCCGAACGCTGAAGTGGCAATGACCACTGTGAACATAGCAATATTGCCACTCTGCCAGGCCTCTACTCACAACAGAACAACTCTCCCTCCCAGCACCCTGGTGCCACAAAGTAGGTTGCAACATGCTAAAATGAAGTGCACTGCAAGCTCCAAATTAACCTTCTATTGGGAATTATATCTGTAAACTGTATTTGATCAGATCTGTTTATCAATCATGTAATTTCTAACGCAAAGCCTTTCTTTTTTGCCCTGCAGATAGAGGCGGTTGCTTATCTACTTTGTCTCTTTGGATACTATTTATTTATATAGAAGCAACAATCAGGTTTAAGGATTTAAGAAATTTCAATGTAGATCTTTGCCGCCCATTTGCAGCACACTGGTAAGTCAGTATATCTAATAGATTTTGGAATGTAAGAGACAGGCAGAACTTCAAAAACCTCATGTTAACAATTTTAATGTTGCTCCTACTCATTTCATCCAACTGCATGTGGCGCACAAAAGAATTGAAAAGTTATGGGTATTTTTAATCAACCTGTTCAAACATGCTATGACACATGTCTGGAGCAGTTGGGGCTTGAACCCAGGTTTACCTGGCTCAGAGGTAGGGACACTACCATTGCATCCAAAAAGCCTTATGATTTTTCCATGGATTTATCAGATATCAGAAACTAGAGCTATACAATAGCTCAGCTCTCCTTTGACAATGTAGGCTTGGAATTTGTGGGAATTTTGATGGACTGAATAAGTTATTACTGCTCTGGCTCTTTGGCGGCACAGTGACACAGGGGTTAGCACTACTGCCGCACAGTGCCAGGGACCCGGGTTTGATCCCACCCTTGGGTGACTGCGTGGAATTTGCACGCTGTCATCATGTTTGTGTCAGTTTCCTCCCATACTCCAAAGGTCTGCAAGTTAGGTGGATTAGCCATGCTATATTGCCCTGCAGTGTTCAGGCAAGGTGGGTTAACTATGGTAAATGTGGGGTGATGGGGATAGGGTGGGATGCTCTTCAGAATGTTGGTGCAGACTCAATGGTGTGAATGGCCTCTGTCTGCACTGTAGGGATTCTATGACTACAACTTCAAGATTCAATGCAAGCATAAATTAATGCAGAAATCCTGAAGTTGGGGTCTGTCATTTGTTGCTTCACCACAAACTTAACTGTGCACTCTCTCTCCTGAATAACAATTCACAGAACCATTTGATCTGGTGAGAATTTCCTCTTAATCATTCTCATATTACTGTTAGAAACCCTGTTAAAAAAAAAATGTTCACTGAGAATCTGAATCATAACTGCTATTGATTAACTGACATGGCCCTGAAAAATAATTGTATATCTGTGGGTTATAAATTTCTCCGTTTCATGACTAGTTACTAGATTTTTGCTTTTTTAATATGTTTGTTCACACTTTTATCAGATTTACGTTTTTTTATCTAGCTTTACATTTTTTCTATATCACAATTCTTTTTTCAGGGTCTCTAAAATTTGTAAAATGTAATTTGATTATTAATGCCTTTCATTTCCTGGTTGGCTGCCTGTGAGAATTCTGAAATGTACTTTGCTGCTTGAACAACTTAAATGTCATCACTGCAGCTCATTCTGGAATTCCCTTTCAACTGATGCTACAATCAGTTGAACACCAAGAGAATTATCTCATAATAGAGAAAGGTAAACATAGCAGCACAGCTATCTTTGGGATCAACAATGAGTTTCCTTGCTTTACTCATGAAACTAAGTCCACTTCTTTCAGTAGCAGATGCTAGACAATTCTTTCTGTAACCAGTGTTGGTTGATCACTGTCAATATTTACGTATTGCAAACAAAAATTCCAAATGGCTATTCGCTGAGAAATCTGTTGTAACTTATGTGTTGGTGCTGGAACAAGAATCTGAAAAATAGTAATCACTGTGAACAATCCATTATTGTTGTTGATAAAAAGAATCAAGCAAAATGAAAAAAAACTTTGGATTTAAATCCAACACTCAGCAGTACAGGCTGATCAAATTTCATATAACTGAATATTAACTACCCTGTGCCAATTGCCCAAAAAATGTGACTATTATTTTTGCTTTCAAATTTAACAAAATAGAGGTCAAATCTGATCATATGTTACAGTATAACAATTTAAAAGAACATGACTCCAGTACCAAAGTACTATTCTTGATAATGAATCCAACTGTAATAATTTACGGCAAATTTTGCTTTAAACAGCACCTTCTGAACCAGCATTCTTGATAAATTGGCAAAATTATATACCTCAAATACTATAAAGTTTACTTTATTGTTCTGTCCAATTATTATAGTCTTTTAAAAGTTATTTACCTCAATATAAATATTCTTGTTGTTCAATCAATGACCACACAAAATATCGACAGCTGATTTAATTTCAAGTCAATTTCTCCTCAAACACTGCAATCTACTGTGATGTCTGAGTAGTCAGTTGACGGTATGAGTGAGAAGGCTTTCTGCTGGCAAGTTTTATTTAAGGAAAAGTTGCATTATTATTTAAGTGATTTTTGCTGCAAATAAAGTATACCAGTGATGTCCTTACCCCTGCATCTTGTTTCTATTACTTAGCGTGTATTTTTACAGTGATTATGTGGTTCTCTCGATTATCTGGAATACTTGATTAACCAGTACACTCCTGGTCCTATAGGTGCTGATTAAAAACATTTGCTGTAACCTTTTCTTTATTATTCAGATAGTGGATTCAAATGCAATTGATCTTGCTTTGAGGGACTGCAATCTGTGCATTCGTAGTTGGCATGCAAATGGAAAGCCATATTTGTAGCCCATCATGCTACGAAAATAGTAGAAGCAGTGTTATCAACTAAATGGGCATTTTTCCATAGCAAGACATCAAATACTCTGTACGGTTAATAAGCATTATCCTCGCACCTTGCTTTTGAATGCCTAATTGCTGAAAGTGTGAGCTTGAAGCTTTGCAGCAAGGAAGACAGGCAATCTGGCCCTGAGTGAAAAAGCAAGCAAACATGTATCACCTCAATCAATCAGATTGAAGCATTATGAAATTAACAATACAAGGCCTGAGGACGAAAAGTGGGTGAATTCAATGCCAGATCTCATCTAGTAAGGAAAAGAAAGTAAGATTAGATTGAGTGAGAAAAGAACAATATTTTAATATGTTAATTTTAATATTTTAAATTACCAACAGTAATTAAAACTTTGAAGCCAATTATTAAAATGAAAGCTAATTTTCTGTGTCTGAGAAAATAGTTCGGTATTAACACTTATTGCTTTGCAAGAAATAATATATTGACTTGAATGGACAAGACTCAATTTTCTGTGTGAAGTTTACAAATTCATTGTAAAAGATATACAGCACAGAAAGTGACCACTCAACATCCATACTGGCATTTACACTCTTCATTACCCTCCTCCCATTCCTCTTCAGCTACTTCCAGCAACTTTTCCTTCGATACCATCCTTCCTCATGTGTTGATCTAACATCTCGTTGAATGCATTTATGACCTTCCTCTCAACTACTCCCTAAAGTGTCAACTTCATCAGTGTGACTTATTCCTTTGACTTATCAATAAATAGTAATTATACATGTTCAGGTCGCCATGCAAGTGGAAATATCTTCCCTATGAGATGAATTTTAGATTTTTTTGGCTACATCCAAGTTTCATTGCACTTATTTGGAATGTAGCTCGCTGTGAGGCCCAGCAAGTTTTCACCAGCTTGCCACATTAATTGTCGATCCCAAACATATGGTGTGCCTCATGTTCAATTTCTGTCCCATTTTATGATATGCTAAAGACCAATCTGGATCTGCACCATCTTTAAAAGGCTACTGCATACCTGGAGAAATGTTGGCATCTGCAAGTTGTCCTGCTTGGTTTTGCAGACTATGATAAGAGATGGCTGAGAAGGGAGAGTTGACACTGCTTTTCTCCAACAGGAACCTGGAGGTCTTGTTCCATGGGGTGGTGCAATGAAGAGGAGTCCTCTACAGGCAGTAAGGAGGCCATTAGCAAGCCTTCCCCTGCAATCAAAAAACCAAAGGGCAGAAATCTTGGCTACAAAATTTTACCAACCAATCAGAGCCTGGCAGCACTTGTTCTTACTCCTCTGATGCTGCCTGGTCTGCTGTGCTCCTCCAGCTCCACACTGTGTTATCTCTGATTCCAGCATTGGCAGTTCTTACTATTTCTGCAATTGAGTTAGTACCAGTTACAATGGAAGAAACCTTTAACTGGTCACTAAGTATTGCCAGAGCAGGAAATTCAACCATGCATCTTCATGTCCAGAATGTAATCCTTGTGGAGGCAGGATGGTGGGGGGGAATCAGATATGCTACCAACCCACCTGAGTGCATGTACTTTCCACTTCCAAGCTCACCAACAGGGACAGCAGAAGGTTCCATCCAATGCTCTGTGGGAATGCCCTATCTCACATTTTATACACGAGTTGCATTCGCAGTCTACTAGTCTACTGACACTACTCTATTTTCGACAGCCACTTCACACCATTTCAGTGGTGATCAAGTTCTTCTGTCTGAGCCTCAATTACTTCCTCAATCCTTCCATTCTTGAGTCAGTCACCTCACTATCTGCTCCGTTTACTGTATTAAACGAAATGGGTCAACTCCAGAGCTCAAGAGCTTTGACTACATTTTCCTTGTCCTGCCTCTTGAGAATAAGGTACAGTATTCTTTCGCAAGTAATTGAGAAGTAGATGAGATGAGGCACCTCAGGAACATCAAGGGTAGGAAAAGGGAACCCTTTCAGTGGTGTCTTAGTTTTCCATCTACCTGAAATATCAATTGAAGCAGGACATTTTTAAAAAAACGACATTCTGTATTGTGTACCGGGTTTACTGTTTAACATTGAAATTTGCATGAACTCCATAGATGAGGTTTGTAATTGGGAATATTATAAAAAGAATGAATTGGCCCAGAACTAAATTAGTTGCTGTAACACTTGCGAAGTAATTAATGATAATTTTGCTACTTATCTTCCCGCTACATATTCTGCTTAATGTTAGCTTTGTCAATTAAAAATATTTAAGTGCATTTATAATTTAAGCTAAATTAAACAATGTTTGCTTTGAAAAATAGATCTGTTTTAGCACCACTGCTAAGATTTCTTATCATGCTGTAGGCAGAATTACACAAAGTAACCTACTCGATTAGATGAGACATGAAGTGAGCCAATTAAAGATGATTGTGTAACATCTTGCTATCTTTTATTGCCTGCTTCCCTTTGGATTGATGTATTGAGATTTCAGATTCATGTTCATTTTGTATCTAAAACTTCAATCTGCCTATTCTTCACAACTCAACAATAGCAACGTGCATTTAAATAGGGTTTTAATGTAATACAACCTTTTGAATGCTTCCCAGGAGTATTGTGAAGCAGCATTGGACACCTAGTCACATCAGAAGATACTAGGGCAGAAGGCTTCAGCTTGTTCGAAGAGGTAGAGTTAAAGGAGTATATTACAGAAAGTGTGATAGAAGAGTGAAGAAATGCACAGTGGGAATTTGGGAGCTTAGGGACTAGACAGCTGAAGGCCACTAGTATTGAAGCAGCTAAAATTAGGAATGTGCTGAAAGCCAGAATCAGAGGATTATAGATAACTCACAGAATATGGGACTGAAGGAAATTGTAGAGATGGGGAGCAGCAAAGCCAAACTTAGAAACAAGTGTAAGAATTTTAAAACTAATGTTGGCTGATTAATTGCTGGTTGATTTTTATTAGCGTTGGCCAAGTAAGTAACAGCCTTTGAAGGTTTGCACAGTTATTTAAAATTATCGAAGTCTACAGACAGGAGTGCAAATTATGGCGAAAGCTTGGCTCTCACTTCACTTACTCATAGTTATGAGTGTTATTGTTTCTTACCTCTTTGGCCTGCAGCATGAGACACAGTAGCATAGCGGTTACCTCACTGGAGTAGAATCCAGAGATATGAGTTTGAATTCTATTATAACTATTGGTGAATTTAAATTCAGGTAAGTAAACCTGCAATAAAAAGCTAGTAGCTGCAACAGTAACCATGAAACCTTTGGATTGCTATAAGGACTGCATGGTTTATTGATTTGGAGATGGTAAGGACTGCAGATGCTGGAAGCCAGAGTCAATAGGTGTGGATCTGGAAAAGCACAGCAGGTCAGACAGCATCCAAGGAGCAGGAAAGTCAATGTTTCGAACCAAAACCCTTTGTCAGGACTGGGGAAGTTGAGGGGGTTGGTGAACCCAGAAGTAAATAGAGGGAGGGAGGTGGGGAAGGTTAGGTTGGCCATACCTGCATCCACCTATCACCATCCCATCTACCCTTCCGCCAGCCCCAACCCCTCCCTCTATTTACTTCTGGGCTCCCCTCCCTCTCTCCAGACCTAACAAAGGGTTTTGGCCCAAAACGTTGACTTTCCTGCTCCTCGGACGCTGTCTGGCATGGTTTATTGATACTGTATCGGGAAGGAAAAGTGCAGTTGTCACAAGTCTGGATTATAAGTGATTCCAGATCCACAAACATTTAGTTGTCTGTAGCTGCTTTTCTCAGGAATTGTCAAGAAACTTAATCAGTAGTTTCAAATCCTCTGGGGAAAACTGGTAACATCAGTGAATTAACTGGTTTCCATTGCAAATGCTTGCGGTGAGGGAACATTCTAATACTAGGTGAACACTGCATATGCTAACTTAACACTGTGATTTATCCACGATGCCTCAGTTTTGTGTCTTTCAGCATCTCAGGTTTTACTTAAAGGACATTTGTTGTGATGCAACAAAAGTTACTCCACTGCTTGGTAAACTTCTGTAGACTTTGTTACATTAGGTTATACAAAATACAGATAGAATGTATGATTGTAAAATCCAGACTGCGATACCTCACTTTACTTAAAAACTACACTGAGTTTTAAAACCTTTATAATTCCACAGAATCTCAACACATACATTTTTTTAACAAATAGGGAATTGTGAGAAGATCGTCACCCGAGGAGTAGCAAGAATGTGGAGCTTGCTAGTACAGTGAATGATTGAGATGAATATTATAGATGCATTTAAAGGGAGCTTGGATAATCAGATGCGGGAAGAGAGTAGGTGATTATGCTGATACAGTTAGACTAGGAGGGATGGACAGAGGCTTGAATCAAGCATAAACATCAATAGATATTTGGTGAGCTGAACGGATTGGCTTGATGTCTTATATCCCTCACACTTCCATGTTTTGTATAGTTTACTGTATTAGAAAATAAAGTCTTCATAAATAAAATCTGTAAGGTTACGGCTATATCAAAATACTTCTTCGGGTTTTATAATTGTAGCTGCTAAGGTCTAACATTGATCTTACATTGTAAAAATGGATAAATGATCATTTAATTCTTTGTTTTTTATTGTACTTTGTTGCAAGTAAATTGGCTGTTGCATTTTCCTTTGTTATCGCACTAATGAGACTTCAGATCTAATTATTTTGACTGAAGTTTTCAGGTTCTTGTTTTCTCAAAGGTGCTATGCAAATGCATGTTCTTTTTTAATTAAATGTTATTTCCTTTCTTCTTTTAGCATAGGGTATCCAGTGGTGTCTTTCGGTTTTGAATTTAAAAGTTACATTTGCTACAAGATTAAACTAAGGAAACAGAAAGAAGTTAAAAAACAGAATGAATTCTTCATGCAAATTCTTCAACAGGCCTTACCCTTAGAACCACAACTGCAAACAAGACAGGAGCGGAGTTTGGAAGAAGGTATTTGGAACAGAATTCCAATTCCCCTTTTTTTCTGTTTTTATCTGATACTGACCCTATCATTGCCATATACTTCTTCTCGTAAAACGATGCTTTTACCCGTATTCTTAAACATATCCAAGTTGTGGTGACAAAGTATATTTAATAGCTAAGCCCAATGTATTGAATTTTGAATATTTGGTGCTTGTTCTATTAAAACTTGTTATAGCCCACCAGCCATAGGTACTAGTAGAAGTGTTTGCTTACACTGATTCTTGCAAAGATGGTATCATTAATAGATAAAATGTACATGCTTCATCTTTTCATGTTGTTAAATTGCTGTTCTTGAGCAGTTTCCACTTCACTGATCACTATCATAGAATAAATGGTACACACATAGCAAAAGGAAGTATGCATCTTTGCTGATGATGCTAACAGGAATTAATCAATATAATCTACAACAAAATAACATCACCTAGCAAAGACCCATAGGCCCAGCAAACAGAAGACTACTCAGCCTTCGTACACCACTCAGTTGTTCCAAATAGTATTTTTATTTTATTCAAAATTGATATGGCAATTACCTGTGGTCCATGAGGACCAGAGAATCACTGTTAGAGGAACAAGTGGTTATATAGCTTGAGGATCACCACTCTGAATCAAGGATGGACAAGGTAAGGATTCAGTCCTCCATGAACTACCACAGCTGGTATAGAGATTGAACTAATCTTGTTGCCATCATTCTCCACCACACTCTAACCACAAAGCCAGCAAGGCTAATTGGGTCCCACCATTTTTCTGAGGCCCTCTATAAGCTGGCTTGGTCTTCAATTTCATACTCTAAACCATTAAAGGTGAAAGGAAAAACCATGTATGTAACCATTGTAAGTTGGATTCCTCCTCAAAACGTCTTCTTTACAAAGTTGGATATGCAAGTCATGAATCTGTCTTTATTAGAAACTGCTGCAGAAACTCAGCAGGCCTGGCAGCATCTGTGGAGAGAGAAATAGAGTTGACATTTTGAGTCCAGTGATCCTTCTTCAGGAACTGGACGCAAAACATCAACTCTGATTTCACTCCACAGATGCTGCCAGAACTGTTGAGTTATTCCAGCAATTTCTATTTTTGTTTCAGATCTTCAGCACCTGCAGTTCTTTGTTTTATTTTATATGAATCTGTCTTTTCTCCTTACCGATTTTGTTACACTGATGTATATTTCCATTGCTGCATTCATGTTATAATTTTTTTTGTTTTTTTTAGCATTTAAAGGGCTTCCACTGTCCTCTCAATACCAGCATTCAACTAGAACCATTACAATAGGGAAGAAATACACTTTAGCCTTACCAGAGCTAGAAGATAAAGATAAAGGCAAAGAGAAAGTGAAGGAAGTCGCAAAACAAGCTGTTACAGCCAGTAACTGTTTACAAGCAACGGACTCTAGAGTGACTGAAACAGAGTGTGTGGAAAATCACTTCAACAAGATTGCAGAGTATGAGTCATCTGGTAGCACAGAAAATCTACCCCATGATGACTTATGTGCTGAATCTTCAAGAATTTGCAAGCACTTATCACCAAAGGCACATGGTGCATCTAATGGCAGTGTGATCTTTGCTAAAAACGAGAAGAAGCAAAAATGTTCAAGCAAAAACACAAACGCACGAAAAGGGATCTTTGAAAATGGCTCTTTAAATAATCAGAACAGCAAACCAGAGACTGTACAACGGTAAGATGTCCTTATTTTGGCTGGGATTCTACTGTAGAAAAAAGCATAGTTAAATGTTAGTGTGATGAACTTGACTAAAAATGAATTCCTTCACGGAATGTGGGTATTACTGGGAAGACTACAAATTATTGTCCTTCTCTAATTGTTGTTGAGAAAGTGCTGAATGCCTTTCTTGGCCTCACAGAGTTGTCAAAGTCACCATTCCTGTAGGTTTGGAGCTATAGATAGACCATAACAGGTAAGGACAACAGATTACCTGCCCAAAGAACATTGAACCAGATGCTGTTTTAAAACAGCTTGGTAATTTTGTGGTAATATTACTGATACATATATTTTTAGTTTTTAAACTTTATTTAAAATTTATTTAATTGATTGAATTGAAATTCCTCAGCTTCTATGGTAAGATTTGAGGGAATCTTTAGATCATTCCTGGCTTCTGAATTATGGAAGAAAAGTAGCGAAGTTGCTGGAAATCTGACATTAAAAATAAAAAATGCTGGTTATCAAATAACCTCTATGCAAAGAAACAAGAGTTAACACCTTTTCTCTCTCCATTGACATTGCCTGACCTCCTGAGTGTTTCCAGGTTGTTTCAGGCCCATTGGTCCAGTAATTGACCACTATGCTTATCGTACCCTGGGCATATTTGTGAACAAATCAATACAAACATTTAGTATTACCATGTCCAAGATCATTGAAAGCAATAGATTATGCGATCATGGTAATGTAATGATTACTTGCTCCCAGCTAATGAACAAGAGTATCAGCTCTTACTGAACTTAGAGTTGTTGCTGGAGGGGTCCGCATAAACAAAGAACTATTGAATATTCTAATTGCTTCACCAAGATGAAACTTGTTTGCACTTTATCTTTGCATGGGGTCATTTAATCCATCATTTGCCTAGTAAAAGGAGGCTTACATTTTTCAACTATGCAGGTTGCATTTGCATTTACAGACTCTTTCAAATATGGCATCAGTGGGATAGTTGAATGTAAACCACCACCTTCATCTCCTTTAATCATCTACCTGCTCAATTTTCAAGTGCAAAATAGATGGTCATGAGTTGATTTGCTCCTGTTAGCATGATTTAAATTAATTAATTTTTATTAATTTGTACTTTGGTAGATTGAAAATAAACACATTTCAATCAGTACTAACACTTAAGTTCACACCGATTAGTGCTTACATGGATGAACAATAGTTTTGCCATCTCTAGTTAGATGTATTATTGGAGATGATGGCTGATCATTAATTCTATTTCCATAGATCAAATCTCTGCATGCTTTGGCATTTTATTTAGATGCACAATAATTTGATTGATATGTTCTATGGCAGTATGCATTTTTCACCTACAAGTGAGCATCCTTGTGATTGATCAGAAACAACAATCAAGTTATCTGAAGTTTAATAAAATGTTGCATTGCTGATATTATTATGGGATTAGAATAAGTAGAATGTAATTTGTTAAATTCTGCAGAAATTGCTCTGTTTTTCATTCTGACAAGAACATTGAAGTGGGAGGTAAATCTGAAGTAATTTTGCAAACTTAATACCAGAGTAGTAGATGGTAGGGTGTTAATAGATGGAAAGTATTCAGCCTGGAGCTCAGTGACCAGTGGTGTTCCGCAGGGATCTGTTCAGGGACTTCTGCTCTTTGTGATCTTTATGAATGACTTGGATGAGGAAGTGGAAGGGTGGGTTAATAAGTTTGCTGATGACATGAAGATTGGTGGAGTTGTGGACAGGGTGGAGGGCTGTTGTAGGTTGCAACGGGACATTCACAGGATGCAGAGCTGGGCAAAGAAGTGGCAGATGGAATTCAACCCAAAAAAATGTGAAGTGATTCATTTTGGAAGGCAAATTTGAATGCAGAATACAGGGTTAATGGCAGGATTCTCGGCAGTGTGGAGGAACAGAGGGGTCTTGGGACCCAAGTCCATAGATCCCTCAAAGTTGCTACACAAGTTGATAGGTTTGTAAAGAAGGTGTATGGTGTGTTGGCTTTCATTGGCAGGGGAATTGAGTTTAAGAGTCGTGAGGTTATGCTGCAGCTGTATAACACTCTGGTTAGACCACACTTGGAATATTGTGTTCAGTTCTGGACACCTCATTATAGGAAAGATGTGGAAGCTTTAGAGAGGGTAAATAGGAGATTTACCAGGATGCTGCCTGGATTGGAGGGCAGGTCTTATGAGGAAAGGTTGAGGAAGCTAGGGCTTTTTTCATTGGAGTGAAGAAGGATGAGAGGTGACTTGATAGAGGTGTACAAGATGATGAGAGGCATAGATAGAGTGGATAGTCAGAGACGTTTTCCCAGGGCGGAAATGACTATTATGAGGGGACATAATTTTAAGGTGATTGGAGAAAGGTATAGGGGAGATGTCAGAGGTAGACTCTTCAGACAAAGAGTGGTGGGCGTGTGGAATGCGCTGCTGGCAGTGGTAGTGGAGTCAGATACGTTAGAGACTTCTAAGCGATTCTTGGATAGGCATGTGGAGGATAGTAAAATGTAGGGTATGCAGGGTAGATCGATCTTAATAGGATAATAAGTTGGCTTAATGACACAGAAATTCATACGGACCTGAAACAAACTGATTGTAATCTTGCCAAACCGCAAAAACAACCTTCTGATTCAGCTTCTGAAGAAGGCTCACTGGATCTGAAATGTTGACTCTGCTTTCTCTCCATTGATGCTGCCAGATCAGCTGAGTTTCTCCAGCAATTTCTGTTTTCATGAAGCAAAACAACCTTATTAGATTGATATAGAGTGGAGATATATTCTGAGTGCATTAGCAAACCTATAATGCGATACAAGTATAAACTGTGCATTGATGTTTATAGGCACAAAGTAAGTCAAGTTACACTATAGGGAAAAAAAAATCACAATACGCCGTAATTTACTGCAATGCCAACATCCCACTAAAAATCATGATTTATGAAAGCTGTTGTGTAACTAATTGGGATAAATAACTGAGTATGAATTTGCTGATTACAAATTTTTAGTTTTCAAAGATCACTTGACACTAAAAAAACTTTGATAATCTGCTTTGTATACATACATATTAGTCAGATTCCTCAAGAATTGAAAGTTCAGGTTATCAAAGGTGTTTGAGATCAAGCCAGAAGGCAAAAAGGGCTTTCTCTTTGGTTGGCAGCAGCAACATTTGGGAAATTGATCATCTGTTCTGGAGGCTGCACACATTCAGGGAGCTTCACCAGACAGGAATTATTTTCATGGATGCATTTTTAGTCTTACTCACATGACTGCTATATCAATGTAAACAAGCGATTTACATGATACTGGGACAAGTGAAGTTTCTATTCATGACTTGCAGTCATATATTACAAATAAAAGAAAATCAGATTTGTAATCAATTTTTAGCTATCATATAGGATCTCTTTTGTTCTGCACATTAGACACATTGAATGGATTAACATTAAAATAAATTATACAGTCAGTAACAACAAATTACTCCAAAATGGACTACAGGGATTCAGCAGAAATTTATGTAAATCATGTGTAACAGTCCAACACTGACTGTATTACTGAGGAGCTGACCAAGAACACTAAAACAGTAGATTTCAGAGCTCCTCCAATGAAGTCACCTCAATCTATTCATGAGTTTAGAACAAGTCTAGTATAAGTCGAATCTTTTAGAAGACTACGGAAATTTATTGTCAGAGAAAGTACAGTACAACTTATTGCAATCAAGTAAGATTACAAATAGCAAGTGTGGTACTCCTAAAATATAAAGTAGGTCATCATTAATGTTTTTGTCTTCTTTCAAATTATTATTTATAAATATGAATGTGACAATAAAAGACAGAATAATGCAAACACAGCCTTCTTTGCACATTGAAGTTGGCCCAAAGAACTGTACTATAATGTTCATTGACTACGATATAATGCAGACCTATTTGTAACTTAGCAACATGCTACGGCAATAACTCATGTCTAACCAGAATTGCAGTAAGGCTAACCTTTATGGTTTCATTGTGTCACAACGTCTGATTCTGTGCACACCACTTGAAGGTCGTTCAGAGGTCAGAGACCTGGGCAAAAAAATTAGTGTGGATGTAGGTCAGAATTCTAAAGTGTTGTGGAGATTTTTTAATTTGTTCCAGAATGTGTACTTTACAAAAAAGACTATTATAGAGATGAAATAATTACAGGTAGAAAAGCTCCTGTGGGTGACTAATAGAATGTGACACCTAAAAATATCAAAAAATTTCAGACAGACTAATCTGTGATCCATAGCAAGTTCACGTAATATCCAACATACTGGAAATTCAAGCATAGGAGGCCATACAGTTCACTGAAGAATATTTTCTTACAAGACCTTTACTTCAACTAAATGCATCAACTTGTCCAAAAACTATAGGCCTGCCATAAAAGATAGGCTGAAACATGTTCTTTCTTCATTTGTACCTAATCTATTAATTGTGAATGATGATGTATGAGAGTTGGATGAGCAAGATGTAATATTTTCAAAGCCCCAGGGTAAGTATGGATTAATAAATAACCCACACTTAAAAAAAAAACGTGCAAAAAGCCTTGCTGTTGGCATTATTTCAATGGGAATAATTTCTCTGAGGGTAAGATAATGAACTCCTCTCACATATAGAATAAATTGATCATGGATCAGAATGTAGCAGTATATTGAGTGCCTGGAAGAGCCATGTTATGTTCTGTGGAGAACAAAGGTGTGTTATCTATCCTGACTAGTCAGCTCAGAACCTGAGTATCAATGTTCATGGGATACATGAAGTGCTGAACACCCATGAAGAGGGCAAAGATGGCTCAATGATGGCTAAGGGGGAAACCATCTATATCCCAACAACTGGCTCGCTCAGGCCAACAGGAATGTCTAAGAAGGGCTGATGATGTCCCAGAGGAGGATGAGTAATCTCCGTCTACTTCCTCTGAAGCAATAATCAAAGTACAATGTAGGAGAGCCTGAATGAAGTGGACACCAAGTCAGGTAGATCTCTAATTTGGTCATTGTGGTGTGTTGTGACACAAATATTAACTGAAAAGAAAAGTCACCATCTTACATGGCAGGAAGAATAACAGTAGGTGACAGTTGAGGCTGCAGGCAGTAGATCAACTTACTGTGACAGTAAGATTACCCACATTGGATGGACTCTTTTCTGTGCCCAGAGATGCTTGCTGCATTCACAATCATGTGGTTCGTCCTGCAAGCCTCAAAGTTCACCTGCTGAACCCTTACTGGATCAGAATGTGTTTTGTTAGAATGGTTCCTTGCTCATGCCTCATTGTGATGCCCCAACTCTTTCATGGTGAAAGGGAACACCTAGCACTGTAGACGATTCCCCTCTGGGTACACTGCTCCATCATCCTGCTCATCTTCTTCCTCTGAGGATATCAGGCCTTTGTCTCTGATGCCCCAAGGGTCATTACTTTTTGGTGGACCATGGTGCACAGCATACAGCAGACCACAATCAGGTGAGAAACCCTGACAAAATGAGTGCTGCAGTGTTACATTTGAGCAACATTTGACTACATAGGAGTAGTCAATGGTGCCCTCCATTAGTGGGCACCCAGTAATTACAGAAAATCCAAGTGTCCTCTGAATCTGGGAAGCCCCATTCGTGGGGAATGTAATGTAGTGTCTAGCCTTCACAAAGTCTACATCTGTGACCACTGGGGTGAAGCAGACTGCAAAATGCCACCGAGGTCTGCGGCTGGGCCCTGAAATGACACAGAGATGAAGAAAGCCAAGGTCAGAGTTACCTTGCCTGCTACTGGAAGGGCTGGGCTGTGCATGGAGTGAGGTGTAAGCTCCATTGTTGAGGGCATAGATGTCAGTGACTAATTTCCCTGGGAGCTGCAGTCTCCCAGAAGCATCACTTTTTGACATACCCAGGTAGCTTTGCCTATTGCAGTACATTCAATACCTTAAATAGTTTGCTTGCTCCTTCATGGATCTAGCTTTGTGGCTGTACACTCCTGATACTTGGGCCCTTCTTTGCTGGCCATGCTGATGCTTCAAAGCCTCAATAGCCTGTGTGTTTGATGACGTATGCTTCATTTGCAGAATCTTCCTGTTGGTCAGGTGATGTTGCCTGATGTCAGTTCAATGCCCTGATGCCCAGACAATGAAAATTCGGCTTAGTGCTCACAAGAACTTATCTTACCTCAATCTCGCCTTACCATTCTCCCCATACAACCTTGCAGCAAAGACAAAGAGATATTTTAGCTAATTCAGATAAAGAGATATCAGGTGTTTGTAGTTTCTGCTATTCAGACTTTACTTATTGGCTATTTTGACACATTTATGGAGTTATGATAAAAGTAGCTTTGGTTTCAGAAAATAATTTTCAATTGTTGTTTCATTTAAAGCTTTTTCATATATGAGAAGGCTTCTGTGGATTTCATTACTTCTGTACAGAGAGCATTTGGTGTGAATGGTATGAAAATCCCAAAGATCAGTTTGGAGGGTACGACTGCTCATGGCAGGGAGAGTGTGTGAGGTTAGGGTTGTGTGGAGGGCTTGAAAAGTCATGGCAGTGGTTGAAACAGGGAGACATGGATAGACCCTATTGAAATTACTTTTCAATAGTTCCCTCATCCAGACTCTGGTTCACGACATTGTTGAGAGGCTTTGAACCAGGACTACTTGAAACGAGGACCTCAATTCATGAGCATTGAAAGGGGCTAAGACATGCCTATCCTTACAATGGAGGCAGCTAGGTCAAGTGCGAAGGAGTGGGATATGCACCAGCTACATATTGATTCCACCTTAATGAAAATTGGAACCACTGAGAATGGGATGATGAATCCTGGAATTGTGTCCTGGATGCAAATATTAAAGGGATACAGAGTCTCTCTACTTGTGAAAATCCCATCCAAAGAGATCAGAAATATTTCTTTCGTACAAAGGCATCTCATGGTCTCACAGTCCAGTAACAGATGTTGACATGGAAAGAATGAAATTACATCAAAATATTACTTTTCATATTTTCAGGATTTCCCTAAGCAGTCAATTAAGATTTTTTTGCAGCGTAGTCACTGTTGTATCGTAGAAAGACAATAACAGCCAATTTGCAGCAAATATAAGGTTGTTGACTTGCTCGCCAAGCTGGCTTGTTCTTGTTCAGACGTTTCGTCACCATGCTAGGTGACATCATCAGTGGAGCCTCCGATGAAGCCATGTTATTCTACTCCACTTGGAATTTATATTGTCCGGTCCATTATGGTGAGTAGTGTCATTTCCGGTTTTGATCTGTATGGGTTTGTATATGGGGTCCAATTCCGTAATGCAATCAACAAACACATAAAATTGGACTGCATATACAAACCCATACAGAACAAAACCGGAAATGACACTACTCACCATAATGGACCGGACAGTATAACCGGTCCTCATGTACCACCCCACCAACCTCCAGATGAAACGCATCATCTTCCGACACTTCCGCCATCTGCAATCCGACCCCACCACCAAAGACATTTTTCCCTCCCAACCCTTATCTGTTTTCCGGAGGGACCACTCTCTCCGGGACTCCCCTGTCCGCTCCACACTCCCCTCCAGCCCACCACACCCGGCACTTTTCACTGCAACCGCAGGAAGTGCTACACCTGCCCCTACACCTCCCCCCTCACCCTCATCACAGGCCCCACGAAGACTTTCCGCACCAAGCAGATGTTCACCTGCACATCTGCTAATGTGGTATACTGTATCCGCTGTTCCCGTTGTGGCCTCCTCTACATCGGGGAAACCAAGCGGAGGCTTGGGGACCCGAGATAACAAGCATGGGGCTGGATGAACACAGCAGGTCAAGCAGCATCATAGGAGCAGGAAAACTTGACGTTTCGGGCCTAAACCCTTCATCAGAAAACCTTTTATCTCGGAGGCTTGGGGACCGCTTTGCAGAACACCTGCGCTCAGTTCGCACTAAACAACTGCACCTCCCAGTCGCGAACCATTTCAACTCCCCCTCCCATTCCTGAGACAGCATGTCCATCCTGGGTCTTCTGCAGTGCCACAGCAAAGGTTGCAGGAACAGCACCTCGTATTCCGCTTGGGAACCCTGCAGTCCAATGGTATCAATGCGGACTTCACAAGCTTCAAAATCTCCCCTCCCTCTACCCCATCCCAAAACCAGCCCGGCTTGTCCCCGCCTCCCTAACCCGTCCTTCCTCCCACCTACTCCCTGCTCCCACCTCAAGCCCCTCCCCCATCTCCTACCTACTAACCTCATCCTGCCCTCTTGACCTGCCCGTCCTCCCTGGACTGACCTATCTCCTCCCTAACTCCCCGCCTACACTCACCTTTACTGGCTCCATCTCCGTCTCTTTGACCTGTCTGCCTCCTCTCCACCTATCATCTTCTCTATCCATCTTCTATCCGCCTCCCCCTCTCTTCTTATTTATTTCAGAACCCCCTTCCCCTCCCCAATTTCTGAAGAAGGATCTAGGCCCGAAATGTCAGCCTTCCTGCTCCTCCGATGCTGCTTGGCCTGCTGTGTTCATCCAGCTCTACACCATGTTATCTCAGTAATTTGGGGCAGTTTCTTCAACATTTTTAAAGACAAAACTACTAGTATAAGAGAATGGTGTGGGTGAGTCAAATGCTCCATTTTCCAAGGCCAGGAGCACGACTGTTACCACTTCTGATGACCATGACTTCAGATGCAGCTGTAGATAGAACCGCTGTACAAAATGCAGCATAATATAACCCCTGTTGCAAAATTTCATTAATGGCAGTACCAACATGTCAGTTGACTTTCAAAATGTACAATGCGAACAGGTATATGCTAATTTTACTGCATTCCATGAAAATGTATGCTTGTCAGTGTGTGATGGTGGACTGTGCATAGGGGAGGATAAGCTTCATTTTTTACTTTTTGTCATTTTTTTGCATATTGAGCATGGTGCAGAGTCATTGAGTATGCCCAAGTGTAAGAATTCTCCTTCAGAAGCATCTTGTAAACTTGTGGCTTCTATGCCTCAATGGGCAACAGCAGCAGATAGATGGGAACACCATCACCTGCAAGATCCTCTCCCACACATTATACTGCAACAAACTGCATTATTTCAAGGCCAAAATCCTTGAACTTCTTTTCTAGTAGCACAATGGAAGTCCTTACTCCACAACAACTGGCAATGGCTCAAGATGATTCGCCACCAATTTCTCAAGCAATTGGGGAAGGGCAATAAATGCTGGCATTGCTAGTGCTACCCATATTCCACAAGTAAACTTTTAAAACACATAAGTTAACCTTTTCACAAAATGATAAAAGTTAACTGTATATGCTTCTTTCTCTAGATTGGAACATGATATAAAGAAGCTAAAGGTAGACCTACAGACCTCTAGACAATCTGAACAGGAGCTCCGCAGTCAGATTAATCTATTGACCAACAGCAAACAAAAAGTACGATCTGAACTTGTTCAGCTTCGACAAGAAAATGAGCTTTTGCAGACCAGGTAGGAATGGTGTTAATGCACAGTGAGGTTGGCAATAATTAAGTCAGCAGTCTTCCTCAGATTAAATAACCACACTGCAACACTAGTGTAACAATTGTGTTTCAATTTACTTTAAGAATGCACTGTGCTTTGCAAGCAAAACAGAAAGACAAACAAAATATCATCTACTTAGAGAAAAAGCTTAGAACCGAACTGGATGGTCGAGCACTGCTGGAGAAGCAGCTGATGGACACAAAGAAGAGGAAAACAGATGAAACTACAGTTATTGCACGGGCAGTCTCATTCAATGCTTCAATCAGGTATTGTGCATAACACATGCGAAGTACCAGTTAGATATGGAATAACTATCAAAGTTATGGTTCGCTGCTTTATTTCACCACCTATTACTTCAAGTCAGTAGAAATATGTAGTTCAAACTCATATTTGGTTGAACCTGATAAAGTTTATCACTAAACTATACATACCTACTTGAATCAAACTGACCATGATATTGAGATTTATTCTACTTGCCTAGATTGTCATGCCTCAATAAATTTATCACAAATATACATTTAACATTATAAATTGAAGGATGATTTTAAATGCGGGCCCATTTCTGTGAATGAATAGCACTGTGAGTTAGAAACTCAATGCCTTTCCAGGAATGAAGGATATTTTAACTTGTGAGGCTCATTCAAATATCACCATCTAGCTTGCCACCCAGTCCAGCTGGGAAATTGGGATAGCAAGTGTTGGAAAATTCTGGGCTGAAGAGACCAACTGCTGCGAGCAGGCAGAAGGTGGGACTGGGTGGCTGAACACTGCTCCTACTGCCTGGGTAGACATGATTTAATCATTTCTGAGCATCCCAACATTCCTTTGCCTGTCTAACTGTCACCTCTTTTTAGATTCTGCTTCAAACTTACTTCTTGATAAAACTTTTGGTATCCAGTCCTAATGTGTTTTTTGACTCTGTGGGCTCTTTGTTTGGTGATGCTTCTCTGAAATGTCTTTTGAGGTGCTACATAAATGCAATTGTCATTGTTTTCTCTCATTCCTTATTAGTGCAGGAGCAGTAAAAATTTTATTAGAAGTCTAGCAACTTTGTATCATGCATCAAAGAGAAAATAAATATGAGTATAACTTTGAAATTACTTTGTTATATTCATTTATTTACAACATCTTCATTTTGAAGGCAATATGTTCTCTAGGGGGTGATGTGGACCAGCAGACTTTGGTTAGCTCAATTAATGCTGGTTGTTCTCTATTTTTGTTTGCAACAGTCCTAAACGTGAGACGACTGATAATGTCTCACCACATATTCTGCATATATGTCAGCAATCCCAAACTGTAGGTTGCAAACCCAAAATTGGTTATAGATTCAGGAAATAGGGTCACAAGTTCCAAAAGTACCTTTTGTACCAAGGCACAACTGGTGCACGGTCCTGCCCTGCTCATTTTCAGTCTCTCTGCTGTATATCATTACCAAAACATTCATGGCGTGCGCCATTGATTTGGTCCAGCTCCATTCATCTTTCTCCCATAGAATCAATTGATATGAAAAAAATTAAGTGCAGCCTGAGCAGTTGTTATAGGATGAGCATGTGGGTAGATATGGTGGGAGAGTAACCTTCTTAATTATGACATGGTCCATTATGAAAGGAGGCAGTATCAATTAGTTTTCCTCCGAGCATCAGTTTACCTTGGTGGAATGTGGGCAACTGAACTTTAGAAAAATAGTAATTTTTAATTAAAAGTATATTAGAAAAAAAATAAATTTATATTTCTTTTGTGCCTGAGATGCTGTTAAATTTAAAGTAGCCCACTGGAAAAAAGTTTGCAAAGCAGTCTGGTACCTAATTGTAATTAATGAGAAGATACCAAGATTTGAGCCATTGGCATCAGGATTACATCAATTGCCTGCCTTTTTTAATCCGGTGTATTTTGACTTTTATGGTTTACATCTTCCAGAGGTGATTCTACAGAGACTCTGAAGAACAGACTGAAAGAATTGGATGCAGAATATAAACAGCTGCAAACAGAGCTCAAAATGAAAGATGAACACCTAAGGAAAGTAGAACGGGAGGTGCAGGTAAATATTTTGTACCAAGCTCCAGAATACTCTTTTATATAGGAACAAAGACTACAGTGTTTATCACCAATATTACTGTTGCAGGAAATTACAGTCATTGTTTTGCTGTCGGCTTGTTCTAAGGTTTAATGCCTGTGCTTTGGCATTGATAGAATGTCGGTTCTGTGTTAAAGCCAATATTTGATTCCTTGGTTGCTCATAAGTTCTTTGGCTGAATGTAATAGCATTAATTGGGTGCTGGGTGGCACTGTGGTTCTTTAGCTGGTTCAATACCACTGGTAATCGGGTAAGTTCCTTTTGGAGAAATAAATTGAAAGGGCAAGTATAACTTCGGTTAGGTAAGCAGAGTCCACAATCAGAGTTGGACATCTGAATTGCAATGGACTGAAAGTGAATGTTAGATATGCAGACCCTGAATTTCTGCACGATTTAACTGATCTGCAAAAATTATAGCGGAGGGGTCAGGAGCATATCATGGAAATACAGTTTACCATTTATATAATAAAAATATAAAGATACATGGATAAATATCATATTATAAAGTCCTTGAGACAGTTTGGCTTTCTATTTTTCTTGCTGGCAAAAGCACATTGTTGGTACTTTTCCCCTTCCTTTCCCATTCTTTAAAACAAGTTGTTACTGCAGCATCTGATGTTTACAACAGTTTCCCACAGACTTATCTGGAACCTTCCAGACAGTCTGCTGAAAAAGACTTTTACAATCCAGCCAATATTCGTAGAATGCCATCTTAACAGTTCTTTTGTTGAATTTTACTTTTAACCAAACACAGCCCTTTTAACAGGCAATTCATCTGCCAAAATTGTATTCAAAAGTCCAAAGGAGAGACCAATTGGACTTGAAACAGTAGCTTCATTTGTCTCTGTACAGATATTGTCATACCAGCTGAGTTTCTCCTGGACTGTCTTTTTTTATATACCAAATCTCCAGAATCCACAGTATTTAGATTTGTTTTCTTGAAAAGCCCAAAATTCTCACCATTTCTAGTGCCACTATCAATTCACAGCATTTACATTATTCATTTGTGTTGTTTCATTAAATAATAAAAATGTCACAACTATTTTTGTTGTAATTGATTTTTATAAAAAATGGCCAATAAATACAAAGTCAATGTTTGTGTCGAGCCAGTATGTCTGGGCTCAGGAAGGGGAATAATTGGCCATGGCAAACATTTAAATTAGTAGCTAATGATACCAGCTACGAAGTATAACAGTGTATTTACACGAACAATAACAGAATGATCCACATTTGTGATGTCTCCTACTGCCAAAAGTCTAAGCAGCATTTTATCAACCAGAAACATTGGAAACTGTGTCAAATGTTTGAAGTTCTAGAATTGGTTGGCACATGTAGCTTGGTCAGAATCTGAATTTGTAGAAGAGAAAAAGAGAACAATGCAATGTTGCTGGGGATGCAAAAGTAGAACTTCTTGATTCTACTGTGTGAGGTCCTACCAGATGAAAACTAGTAAGTGAACAGAACTTTGGAAATAGGAGCAGGAGTATGTCATTTGGCCCAACTGGCCTTCTCTGCCATTCAACTAAAACATAGCTGATCTCCTACCTCAACACCATTTTCCTACACTATCTCCATAGTTAATGATAACTTCAATATCTAGAAATCTGTCAATCTCTGTTTTTAATATAATCAATGACCGAGTGCCCACAGCCCTATGAAGAAGAGCATTCCAAAGATTTCTTACATGCTGGCTGAAGAAATTCCTCCTCATCTCAGTCCTAAGTAATCTAACTATGTTGTGAGACCATGCCATTTGTTCTAGACCCCTCAGCCATTGGAAACATCCGTCCTGTTGAGCCCTGTAAGAAAGTTGTATATTTCAGTACAATCATCTCTCATTCTTTTAAACACTAGAGAATATTGTTCCAGTCTCCTCAATCTTTCCTCATTATCCTGTCGTTACAAAGAGTGGTCTGGTGAATCAATATTGGACTGTATATCCTTCCTTGGACAGCTAAAGCTGTACACAATACTCCCATTGTGGTCTCACAAAGGGTCATACAAATGCAGTAAGATTTCTTTACTCATGTGACCAAATCGTCTTGCGATTAAAAAAAGTATCGTTTGCCTTCTTCATTGCTTGCTGCACTTTCATGAAGGCTTTTTCAAAATACATTCATGAAATGTGGACATCGCTGACTGGGCGAGTATCTATCGCCTATCCTTAATTGCCCTTGAAAGAGTGATGGTGAGCTGCCTTTTTGAACCACGGCAGTCCATTTGTTCTAAGTATACCCTAAAGGCTGTGAGGGAGGGATTTTGAGCCAATGATGCTGAAGGAACAGCAATGCAGTTCCATGTCAGGGTGGTGAGTGACTAGGAAGGGAATTTGAGCAAGTGGCGTTCCCATGTATCTGTTGCCCTTGCCCTTCTGGATGGTAGCAGTCATGAATTTGGAGGATGATGTCTAAGGAGCATTGGTGAATTTCTGCAGTGCACCTTATAGTTGGCACACACTGCTGCTATTGAAAATTACTGCTGGAGTGACTGAATGTTTGTGAATGTGATGCCAATCATGCAGGATGCTTTGTCCTGGATAATGTCTAGCTGCTTGAGTGTTGTTGGAGTTGTACTCATTCAGGCATGTAGGGAGCATTCCATCATATTCCTCGCACCTCGTAGACAATGGATAGGCTTTGGAGAGTTAAGAGATGAGTTATATGCTGCATGATTCCTAGACTCTAATCTGCCTTGTAGCCATGGTATTTAATTGGCTAGTCCAGTTTAGTTTCTGGTCAATGGTAACACCGAGGATGTTGATAGTGGAGGAAGTAACAAGCAGGGTAGGTAAAGAGGATGTAGCACATTTGGATTTTCATAAGGCATTTGATAAGGTACCACACATTAGGCTGCTTAATAAGATAAGAATCAATTGTGTTGGGGTAGTATATCAGCAAGGATGGAGGACTGGCTAACATAGAAGACAGAGAGTTGGGATAAGGTGTACATTTTCAGGATAGCAACCTCTAACTAATGAAGTACCACAGTGAAGAGGCCACAGTTATTTACCATATATATCAATGTCTTGAATGAAGACAGTGAATGTACTATAGCCATGTTTGCAGGGAACAGAAAGAGGTGGGAAGGCAAGGGGTGATGATGACACGAAGTGTCAGCAGAGGGATATAATTGTATCAGAGATAAAAGGTACTGCAGATGCTGGAGAATCCGAGATAACAAGCATGGGGCTGGATGAACACAGCAGGTCAGGCAGCATCATAGGAGC
>JAHRHZ010000073.1:23215599-23251542 GCA_024137785.1 Ginglymostoma cirratum
AGGGTTTAGGCCCGAAACGTCAAGTTTTCCTGCTCCTATGATGCTGCCTGACCTGCTGTGTTCATCCAGCCCCATGCTTGTTATCTTGCAGAGGGATATAAAAAGGTTACGAATCTTTCTCCAATTAAATGGTATTGAGGTCCTCTATTTTTCCTACCAAAGTGCATGACCTCACTGCTCCCATGTTATGTTCCATCTGATAGATGCATTGGTAGGAGCAATTCCACAGAGAGTGGACCAAGGACCAGTTAACTGCCAAACTTATACATAAATTCAAATCAGGCAAGTCAACTCTGATTGTCACAAGATTGTCCTGGGAAATGCACAGGGAATGTCTGGCCATAAAGATTATTTCAAAAAAGCACAGTGAATGGATATGGTCTTCTTGGTTTACATGGACATTGCCCTGTACGTGATTATATGTAGCTACTAGTACACCTACATGAACCACACTGTAAGTTTGACTGATGATCTTTATTTGGTTGTTAGTGTAATTCTTTGCAAAATTGGGATTATTTAGCAAGTGCTATGCAATAACAGAATCATATCCTATGGTGGACACTATGCTCTGCATTTTGCACGCATGGTCTGTTTGAGGATGGTCAGTACATATTGTGAACACTGTACCTTATGGCAGACACTGGATCCAGGAGACTCAATTCAAAGATAATGGTGTCTTTTCAAGATAGGGATGAGAATATTTTCTGCTGAAAGTCATGAGATTGCAGAACTCTTTTTTTGCCAGAGAGGTGGGGGCTAATATATTGATTATTTTTATTGAACAAGGGAGTCAATAGGTATTGGAGGTAGGTATGAAAGTGGAGATGAGGCCACGGTCAGATCAGCCTTGGTTTTATTGAATGCTCTTGCAGGGTCAAGGGGTCAAATGACATGGCTCCTACTCCTAATTTATTGGTTTGTACATGTGTAAAAGGATAATACATGGGGGATTACATTTTTAGAATTCTGAATTCTTCTCTCCTTATTTTAATTTCAACATAATGTGATCTTTTGACCAGAGCAGATTTTAATATTAAATGGAACAACTTTGAATGCTTTTCAACTAGCAGCTTTGAAGATTTGTTTGAATTTGTCCCTTTGTCAAACTTTTCTGTAGGAGCTTTGTAAATACAAGGAAAATGAACAGGACACTGAGATGTTGATGGCAGCACTTTCAGCCATGCAGGATAAGACACAACACTTAGAAATCAATCTTAGTGCAGAGACAAGAATTAAACTGGACCTTTTCTCTGCTCTTGGGGATGCCAGACGACAGCTAGAGATTGCACAAGGTAAGCCATGGTATTTATAAATGTGCTATGTAACACATTGTTACTGCTGAAGATCTGGTTTGATATTAGGCATGAATTTCTGTGCTATTTTCAATGATTTCCAGCGCAAAATTGAAAGAAGCGCATTTTTCTCATAAGGAAATCAAACAAGTAACTTGCATTGGTTTTCAACATAAAGTTACTCTTTGCATGTTCACCTTCAATACTTTTCACCTGTGTGCAAAAAATCTTTTTCCTTGGCATAAAAGTTGCAACCAAATCTGTAGAGATACTTCAGCAACTCCTGAGAATTTAAGGTTCCCCTGGATAGCCAATCTTTTAAACTTGCAGTTTACACACTGTGAAACTAAAACAATTGCTTATATTCATCAATTAAATTATTTACTTATTGTAAAATATTAACCCCGTTTGCCCAGCTATTTTAAATAAATACAAAAAATGTAAACAATTTGTTTTAACTTGCTACCTCCTCCTTAATTTTACCTTTGTTCCAGAATTTGTCTAATCAACACTAAGGCTGGAATTTTCACTGGGGAAATCCCCAGCACAGCAAACCAGATTTCAGAGGTGTCCCTGGAAAGTTGGATTTTCATTCCAGGATGTTAGAAAACTACAGTCAGGCCCATCACGCAAAAAAATGAGTTAGGAGGCAGCTACAAAGGTAGCTGTGTGTGGAGATGGACTATTGAAAAGATTTTCCTTGTTTTGTTGAACATGGCAACCACTCTTAACCAATAAAACAAAAGGCAGATTTCTAATCCTCATCCCTCACACTCCATGCCCAATCCAAACCTGCCATGCCAACCTTTTTTTAATTTGCTTTGTTTTCATTTGATTCATTGTTGTCACATGTACTGAGATACAGAGAAAAGGATTGAATTGCATGCTAACCAGACAAATCATATGTCACATAAGTACATCAGGGTAATAGAACAGAATGCAGAATAAGTGTTACAACTATAAAAATGGTGCAGAGAAAGCTCACCTCTAATATGTGAGAGGTCCATTCATAAGTCTGATAACATTGGGGAAAAAGCTGTTCTTAAATATATTGGTATGTGTTTTCAAACTTCTGTATCTTCTGCCCAATGGAAAAGGGTGGAAAAGAGTCTAATATCCAGAAGTCATGTTTTGTACATCCCATGAGCAAAAATTAGATTTAAATGAAGGCAGCTGCACATATGCAGTTGCTGCCATGAATTATGGATGCACAGAACACAGTTTCCCAAACCCCACCTCACCCTGCCCCATTCCCCAGACAAAAATGGCAAGTACCAGGTTTTGGGGAACGATTTCTAGAACCTGGACTTCAGCACCATTTTGAGTGTGCTGCAGATCTTCTGACAAAAATCAGTGCATGAGAGGCTATGTAACATTTTTATGATCAGATCAGAAATGAATGAACCAATTCCCCTCTTATCAACCTCCTTGGTTGGTCACAACAAATGTTTCAACTCTTTTTATTATAAGATAAAACCTTTTCCTAACGGTAAGCAAAAAGAGTTAATCACAAGGTTTTTTTTAGGGAAAGAACAATTTTATTATTTGCTCCCTCGGAGAAAAGTAATAAAGATACACTGTCAAGTTTATGCCCTTCATGCAGTCAATTGAGCTCATGCATACAAAAATGTACTAAGTTAAACGGGGATAGTGTCCTAAATAAAGGAAGATAAAATAATATACAGCTAAGAATCTTTTGAGTGTCCTTGAGATGTAAGGTTTTAATCTGGGACCGTGGTTGCTTTGTTTTTGTTTTGGACCAGCAGTTATGAATATTGCAGTTATCTTTCTAAGTTCTTGGATTTCTGATGCTTCTTTGCAGTGAATGCTGTCAAACTGGGATTTTCTTCTAGAGAGGGAGAGACTTCTCGGCTTGTATTCAATTGTGCATTCTTAATTACATCCATTCCTGGTTTCCTGAGAGATCCTTGAACTTCAACCTGGTTTTATATTTTGTACTTGCTGAGATGGTGTTTTCTTGGTTTAGTAATTGCAGGCAGCGTGTCATCTCCTCCATGTGAAGGTTCTCTCAATGGTGTAAATCAATTCAAACAGGAGATGAGGACCTTTTCACAACTCCCTTGTGGTCTGACTGACTTAATTTCATTGCCCTTAGAGAAAATGATGATTTCAATTCAGACTGACTCTAAATTAATCCACATCAAATTGGCTAACATGTATCCCTGTGACCATTTCTGGTCATTATCTTGGTCCTTTTATTTTAAGTCCACAGTTTCAGTCCACAGAAATTCCAGGCAATAAATTGGCCAATGGGATTCAATAATCAATACTTGATATGTTATATCATCATGAAACCTATCACAGATATAACATAACATTTCTTATCTTTCTTTCAGGGCACATTACCCAACAAGATCAGGAAATTGAAGAACTCAAACAGAAGGTTGCTGAAGTTATGGCAGTTATGCCTGGGATTAATTACAGTGTCACACATACACTTAGTCCTGCAACCTCACACTATTCCTCTAAATTTGTGGAGACTGGAACTTCTGTTCTTGATCCTAATACTTTAATGTACCAGCCACTGAAGAAATAAATGCACTATCCTCCTTATCCACCCCTCAGATACTACACATTTCCTAATTACCCATGGCTAATGCTGGTGGAGGTGATGTTTTTGTACTCAAAAGAATGGATTTTTACTTTTTATACTATTTTGGGGTTTTCAGGTATGATCAAGTGGTATTGGGGTGCTTTGAAAATAGTTAGATTATTTAGAATACCTATATAATTGGAAGCATTCAGCCATTATTGCACGCCTCAATCTATCCAATAAATTCAACCCAGTGTCCTCAGTAACACACCTTACTGTTTAACTGGTACCATTGTAAATGCATGACTAATTCCAGCATGGTACGAATTTCTTTTAGTGCTTGAAATAATGGTCTAAATTAACACTGGAAAAGAAATTCAGTTGGCATCAACCAGCAATTCATAAAAGGCACAGAGGTGACAGTTTCACAATAATGATGTGAGAATGTTAAAGCTAAACTATACTGAGAACACCTTTCTAACAGAGCAGGTCTATTATATGCACTGTTGTAGATCTTTCTCTAAGATTTACCAAAATCATTGCCTTCCGTCTTTGAACCACAAACAAGACAATAACGGGTAATACATTCCTCAAAAGAAATCCAAGTTGTAACTTGCAAACAAAACCTTTTAGACGTTCATAATAGATATTGTCAAGGAGAAACAAATTAACTCATTTATAATTCCATCATACGAATAATTTATCCTGTGCTAAATTTTATCACTGTTGCCAAACACCATTTGTAATTCTTATTTAACATCTATGTAATTTTTGTTCAACAAATGCTTACTCTACCCTGTTTCATTTTTCCTTGATTCAACATTCTTGAGTAATTGATCCTTCAAATATTGTTCTCACCAGTTATCATTAGAACTGCATTCTATCACTGCACGGATATACTTTGATGTTCAACTTAATTTACACAATTATACTTCTAATGTGATCCAGTTGTCTCTTGACTCATCCCAAACCATGCGTTTTATGTCATTTTCGTCATTGCTAGCCTATCTTTTAAATTCTTTGTGGGGACCAAAGTCTGGTGCCAGTAAGTGAGCAAGAAACTATAATAAACAGTTAAATATGTTAAGAGTTAATAATGACACGACTTGATGCAAGAATGTGATGTCAGTTCCACATTTTTATTTGCATCTGCCTTGTGATCTGAAAGATTACGCTTATAATTGTAAACAAAATCAGAATACTGCTGGGAATCTGAAATAAAAAGTGAAAATGCTGGAAAGCAGGTTAGAAAGCATCTGTGGAGAGAAACAGAATTAACATTGAAGATTATGATCACCCTTCATTGAACAGTTTTTAAAAAAATGTAACTTAAAGCCCATTTACAATCCAGGGAGAGAGACTGTCATCTCAAGAAAACAATATTCTGAGCAATAAGGCATCAGTTGTTAAAATTTGTACATTGCTGTATTTTCCCTGATGAGTGCATAGCATATACTTAGCAGAAAAGAGAAAGCAATATACTCTGCACTGTCAGACTTAACGAGAAACATATTCTAGTGATTTATCCTGCCAGCATAAATATTGTAAATGAAAGTATCCACACTGTTACTGATGACTTTCAACTGGTCCTTGTCTGGAACATTTTACATCTAATGATCATCACATAAAGATAGTACTAGAACAAGCATTTTGCTTTTAGCATCCCAATACAAGATGTGATGTGATGTTCTACTCTACTCCAGTGTTGTCATCATAGGCCCAACTGAGCTTTGGATAGTGCTTTCTATTTATGATAGAATGGAATAACATGATTTCACTTAATGTTAAGGGTGACAAAAAAATGACCAACAGTTTATAGGGATAAAGAGAATTGGAGCAGAGAAGAGCAGAATAGCACAAAGTGAGCAGCAGATTTAAGTTATAAGCAAAACTAGATCTTGGTATGTCCCTTCAGTAGTGTCTGGGTAAAAGAACAGATGTATGCTTTGTTTTGAATCTATTCAGTTTGCATTATTGAGTTGTCCTGGTTTTATTTTCCATTTGACCTATTAGTTATTTCAGTGTTAAATTTAACATTTTTCATAGTAGTTAAGATGTATAACATGACCTAAGGAGGTATGGAAATTCTATGCTGAGTTCCTTTAGGCTTACTGAATAAGGGTGACTTTGGATTGCAAGATTAATTAACTTTCTGACACTTGTGACAAAGTAAGAGAAAACAGACTCATTACAGTACATAAGTAATAATAAAGGTCTTATATAATGAAGCACATTTCTAATTTCCTAAATTCTTTCATTTCTGCTGAAATGTTTGAACTAACTTTGGTGTAAGGGATTTGAATTCAATCTTGGTCTATTTTCGAGAATGGATTAGTTTCTGACCCATTCTAAAAATAGAATGCACTGCAGCAGTCCCCAGTGGGAAAGAGTCATAGGGCCTGGACTTCAGGTAAGTCTGGGATTTTGGATGGGCCTATAGATAGCAGACACCGGTGAAAGGGTGGAGGGTGGCATGCTGGGTTTGGAGAGCCAGGTATCAGAGTTGGGAGGTGAGAGGGATGATCTTTGGAATTGTGGGGAAAGTGGGAGGTTTCCTCCAATGGGAACAAAGGACTCCCCAAGGACGTGGCTAACTTTCCTGCCTGACGACAATAAAAACTGCCTCACACATCCCCTACTGCCACAGTAAATTAGAGGCAGATGTGGAAATGGCCACCTCAACAGGCCCTAAGGTGGGTAAACTGTTTGACTCCTTTGTTGCCAATTGTTTGCAGGTGATAGGTCAAAAATAGGTGGGAAGGTGATGAAAATTCCCACCTTGTGAGATCCCCATTTCAAATATGTTGGTGGGGCCATGAAATCCAAAGTAATGGGTCAAATCCTTTCACTATTTATTGCAGTTTTACTGTACATACTTAGAAACCTTGACAATTTCAATGTTTTTAAGAAGATTTCTTCAAAAAGTGCAGAGTTAGTCAGTTTCTGAAAATGAAGTTGGTAATCCATGCCTTTTAGTCTATGCAACCAATTTCATGTACTGAAACATCAAAACTTTCAAAATATTAATGGATGAAATTGCTTTCTAACCACTGGACCGAATTAGAACCTTCACCATTACACACTGATTCTAAGATAACAAGCATGGGGCTGGATGAACACAGCAGGTCAAGCAGCATCATAGGAGCAGGAAAACTTGACGTTTCGGGCCTAAACCCTTTCTAATTCTGCTCAACATTATTCTTCATTTTAAAAGTAAGCCATGGGCAGAAATTTTCAAAATGGTTTCAAATAATGATTTGTTTAATGATATATAAGATGCGATAGATTTTCAAGAATATGTAACCTTGGCTTGTTCAAGGCTTTCACACTCTTGTATTAGTTTCTCTTTATTTTTACACAGCTTTTGTTTAGTTTGATCCATACGTACTATAGCCCTGTCAGAAATTATTTATGTGCACCACTTTATTGATGTTTCACTTTGCACTTGAATCTTAGAATCCTTACAGTGTGGAAGCAGGCCAGTCAGCCCATCAAGTCCACACTGACTGTCTGAAGAGCATCCCATCTAGACCCACCCCCTACCCTGTCCCTGTAGCCCCACATTTCCCATGGCTAATCCACCTAGCCTGCACATCCTTGGACACTTTGGACAATTTAGCATGGTCAATCCACCTATCCTGCACATCTTTGGACTGTGGGAGGGAACTGGTAAGGAAATCCATACAGACACAGGGAGAACGTACAAACTCCACACAGGCAGTTGCCCAAAGCTGGAATTGAACCTGGCGCTGTGAGGCATTGTTAATTACTAAGCCACTGTGCCACCCCAGCTTGGGAACTTCAAATACTTGGAGCATTCACTACTTAAAGTTAGCTATTCAACCATTTACTTTTTTCATACCTTTTAGTATAGGCTTTTGAATTTAGTACTGGTTATTGCTAATAGTTTTAACTCTCATTTTCTTATTATAGTCGAACACAACTGAATTTTGGCAAAAGTAATTCCTAATTTTTTTTATTCATTCATGGGATGTGGGAATTGTTGGCTGACCAGCATTTATTGCTTATTCTTAATTATCCTTGCAAAAGTGGTTTTCAGATACCTTCTTGAACCACTGTACTCCATTTGCTCAAGGTAGACCCAAAATGTTAAGGAAGTAGTTCCAACTTGTCCCAAGATATTAAAGGAATGGATACACATTTCCAAGTCGAGATGGTAGTGGCTTGGGAGAGGAATTTTTAGTTGGTGGCATTCCCATGTATTTGCTGCCCTTGTCCTTGTACATGGTCGTAGTCACAGGTTTGGAAAGTGCTGTATAAGAAGTGTAGGCAAATGTCTACAGTGCATCTTGTAGATGGTACACAGTGCTGCTACTGTAGGCAGTGGAGAGAATGAATGTTTGTGGACTAGGTGCCAATCAAGCAGACTGCTTTGTCCTAGATGATGTCAAGCTTTTTGTGTTGTTGGAGCTGCACTCATCCGTGCATTCACATTCCTGATGTGTGCCTTTTAGATAATGGACAGGTTCTAGGAAGTCAGGATGTGAGATACTTGATGCAGGATTCCTACCCTCTGATCTTCTTTTGTAGCCTCTGTATTTATATGGGCAGTCCAGACTAGTTTTATGGTCAATGCTAATTTAAATGCTAGTTAGCATGAACGAAAGCATCATGAACTTTCAGCTGCGAAATACAAACTTGAACCCCAGCCCTTAGACCGTGGCAGTTAGGTAAGACTGTCTTCTATAATATCACTATCTCAGACAGGAAGCACAAACTGTTCAGGAAGGGTAGCTTTCTAATTTAGTAAATAAGGGAGTGGTACTGATTGCCCTGGAGATACTGTGGTCTGAAAGATTGAAAAAACATTTGTGTTTCACGTTGCTGTTAATCCAAAATTAACATCAGAGAAGAGAAAAATAAGTAAGACTAATGGTCAGATCATGCCCTGACTATGGTTCACTCTATGACGATTTTCAGCACTTTTGACATTGAGTAGACATAAAATGGAGGCCTACAATATTGTAGCATCAAAGTTGAGAGAAAACTGATTGGTTGTAATGCTGCAGCTTAAGCTTCCTGATGAAAGAGATTTATGAATACATAAGGTGTGAATGTATAAGGGGTTCACTTGAGTACTGAATTTAGACAAATATAAAGAATTCAAAAGGTTATTCAAATAATTTCAACTCACTGTGGAGTTGAATAGTTAAATTCCATATTCAGGTTGCAGAGCAGTGGTTTAATTGTCCTTCCAAATTTGCAGTGTGGTGAATTTTGTGGAAGCTCACAACTCAGTATTAAGACAGCTATGCAAAACTCATTTGATGCAATGGTCTCAATGAACCAAACTGAATGGCTTTACTGCCTCCTGAAAAAGATGTGAGTGTGGGATAGTTGCAATAATGGCTAGATATGTGGCTGGAAAAATCTAATGTTTTCACCTCAATGAAATCTATTTGGATCTGCAGTTCATTTTGAAATTTAATATTATTGCTACATCAGGTTTTTGTTGATACATAGGAATCTAATATTCATTTACATTAGGCTGGAAATTATGGAAAGTCAGCAATAAGCCTTCAGACCAGAAAGAAGCCCACTTGGTAGCAAGCAGACTAAATCGCCCAACAGATGTCCGCTCCTCACTGGGAAGGAGGTCCTGCCCCTGGGAGTTGCAAGCACTCTGATTGGCTGTTAGTTCCAGCAGTATTGACAATGCCATGAGCTCATAGTGGGTGCTGCCAGTTCAATAAACAGGCTTACAGAAAAGGCAGCATGAATCCTGGAGTATCATAAGTCCATTGTGTTGGATCAGGAAAAGTTTGGAAAGCTTGGGGGAAGGTGTGAGGAATAGGTTTTTCAGAGCAGTCTGATGGGAAGGGAGAAGGGCAAACTATCTTCAGGGAGGTGCGCTCAATGTCCAGCACAAAGGACATCCACTGAGGCTGGTAACCCACTGTTTATTGATTTTTAAAAAATTTAACGTATTTGTCTAATCAATTTGTTCAGAGATATTATTACACACGTCTGGAGTAGGCAGGACTTGAACCCACGCCACCCGATCTGGGGTTGGGACGCTACCACTGAGACACAAAATGGCCCCTTAAAGCCTACTGCACCTGGTATTCCTGCGTGGCATCCCATCCAAATACTAACCAGGCATGAGTCTGCTTAGCTTCCAAGATCAGGCAGGATGGGTGTTTTCAGACTTCCTACTGTTAAAGAAACTTCTTGAAAAGAATGGCCTGTCCACTCCTGCCTGGCTGTCAACGCCAATTGTATCCTGGCATGGGCAGCAAATTATGATGGTCGGCTGAGCTTTTAGTAAGCTCAGTTGATCCTTAATTATCTATTTACGTGTAATGGATGTCCTGCTGATTTCAGCAGCCACATATCCTTTGTATTATGGGGATGAGCTAATGATGGACAGTGGGAAGGTTGTGGGCCAGCCATCAGGACTACATTACATATCCACCTGTGAAAAACACACCAGATAAGGGCATATAATATCCAGCCCATTGCTATTACATCATTTCCATACAGTTATTGGAATACAAAGTCAAATTTGTTTGCTGTAGCTTTTCCTTTCCTCAGTAAAGATGACCTTCCAAGTCATAACCAAGTATGGAGATACAAGGGGAGACTGGATAGACTGGGTCTTTTTGACCTGGAGAGTAGGATGCTGAGGGGTCACCTTATAAAATAATGAAGGGCATAGACAAGATGAATAGTCAAAGTCTTTTCCCCTGGTGTAGGGGAGTCAAAAACGAGGGGTAAGATTTAAAAGGATCTGAATGGCAATTTTTTCATATAGAGGGTAGTGCATATATGCCAGAGGAAGTGGTAGGGGCAGGAACAGTTATAACATTTAAAAGATATTTAGACGGGTACATCGATAGGAAGGGTTTAGAGGGATATGGGCCAAATGCAGGCAAATGGGACCAATTCAATTTAGGGAACCTGATTGACATGTACAAGCTGAACCAAAGGATCTGTTTCTGTGCTGTATGACTCTTTGATTCTATGACTTTAAATAGTAAATGAAAAGAAAATTACTAAAATAATATAAGGGATGTGATCAATCCGATGCACCATGAATTTGTCTCTATCACTTCAATTCAAGAATTTATCTTGGAAAGAGAGAGGAGTTTACAAATTTTATTAAAAAGCTTAGATTAGATTTCACACAAATGTATTTAGTATTACCCTATAATATTACACAACACAATTTCAAGGTCATAGTTATCAATATACAAACTTGCTTTCCTGCAGCAATTTAGACTTTTGAGGTTGTGACATTGTAATTAAATCATGTGGCTCAATGTTGGCAGCAATTTTTCACTGAGTTCAAAGGAATTCATGCTGTAAGCTCATGAATCAAAGTATCACTTTTACACGTTTTAAGTTAAAATTTCACCACATAGAGAAATATTCTATTACCATATAGTGAAGCATTTAGCATAATTTATGTGTATCAAATACTGTGGAAACAATTCCATTGTGATCAGAAAATGCATATTGTCAGGTGTTCTGAGAAATAAAAACTCATTTGGTGCTGTAATGCAGAGCAGGCAATACCAAACTGATTATTCATTTCACACTGTGTTCAATTTTCACTGTCATTGAAGTCATAGGACTAGAAATGATTTCGTCTCAGCTTGCATGAGACTGGTAAGGTGAAAATGCCTGCTGAAAGTTCATAGGCAGCCTACTAGCAAGGAGGATTTCCATTTCAAGCTGCAATGTCACCACCAGTGATTGTCACTAAGTCTTGGGAGAAGGGGACAAAGTGATTGGGAAGGAATGGTTAATTGAGATGAGAGCAGAAATGATCAATGAGGACGGAGTGATTTTGACATAGCGAGAATGATCTGCAGAAGTGGGGAAGCAATGGTCTCTGGTAGTGCAGTGAACCCCTGTTCCACATTTAGGTAATTAAAAAAAAGGTAATTTTTTGGCAGTAATCTCCAGTAGTTCCTTTAAGGGCTGCTAGATAGGCTGTGTATGGTGTGTTTTCTTGGGTAATTCAATGTTGTATAAGAAGCCTCAAACAGTGTGAAACACTCAGTAGAGGCTGGGTCTTGAACAACCCTTTATATGCCTTTATCAAAACGTGGGACACATCTGTTGCATAATGTGTATGTTTGCTCTGCACATTATGCTGGCTGCTTAGAGGCATGTTCCTGCTAAGCTGACCGGGTACATGCCTAGTATCACACAGGTTTTGTTCTTCGTTGAATACTGTATGGGTGTGCCATGAAATTATAAAAGTCTGCACTGTAACAAAAAATTGTGCGCAACAAATAAACTTTAGAGGGAATTGGATGCCTACTGCTGCCCAAAAAATTGAAGTAACGCCATCAAATTTATAAGCTATTGTTTTTGGAAATGAAATATCATGGAAAAGAAAAAGTAGAGAAGTATAATTCCCTATTTTTTTCAATATTGAAAATACAGCATGAAGCTTGAGTTTAAACTCGAGATTACATAAAAGAAACCTAACCCTTATATGTATATTTTGCATGACATCATTTTATATCACATGTAAACTATCTGCTTCTCTAAAACCAAATATCAGCCAGAAATGATAAACTAAAATAATACTGAAGTAAATTTACTCCAATTCTAGAAAACCTCCAGCTAATGAAATGTTCTCCAACTCTGTACAGTTCTATGGTTCAATTTTATATTAGTGTGAACCTTTCAGGAAAATATTTCTATGCAGGTAAAAGTTGATGGAAGATGAGTATTTACTAAGAATTGCAAAGGGCACTCAGTAATCTGGGTTCAATTGCGAAACAGTAGTTAATATTCTGCAATGCTAATCTTTCATTTCTATGATGTGATTATTCATTTTTGGCAGCAAAACGTGGAGTATTGGCTAGTTAGCCTTTGGGTCTTTTTCTGTATCCTAATTTCACTGTAACTGGTACATTGACAAAGTTCATTTCCCCACAGTATTTTACAATATAAATTTTAGGATATGCAAGTGCCCAGGACATCACAGAATGTGAACTTGTTTTCATCATATCATATTTATGTAAATCAATGAAAATCAGAACAATTAATGCCTATACCTCTCTATAGTATCTGATATTTATATGCTTTATATCGCTTATATTTATACTTTTAAGTAAGTGGTTGCACTGAATTATTGAACTATACTGGCATTGGCTGAAGACAGTGTTTAAAGATACATAATAATGAATAATACACTGCTCTGTATAGGTTAAATCAACTGTGAGGCATACTAAATTTGAAGGATAAGTTGAATTAAATGTTTGCATAGTTCAGCTTATTTTGCATGTGAAGTAAAATACTGCTTATATGAGAAACAAGTTACGTTTTGCACTCTTTGTGAAATGTGATGGAGAGTGTAGCAGGTAAGAGTGTGAATGACTTATGTCCTAGATTTTACTAATTGCCATGATGTTTTAAGATAGCATTTTAAATTGTTGAGAGTAGGTTAAAAATTTAGGAGGAAATTATTGCCCATTAAATATGTTGACTTTCATTTAAATTATTAAATTATTGGCAGAAAACATCAAAACCCCAAGCATTTAGTAACATTTAATTCTTCTACACTTATTAATAGGTCATTGTTAGTCAACAAGAATACAAGTCACATGTTTTGTAGAAGTTTATTCAATCCTCCTTTATATTTAATAAAGTACAAACTTGTTGAAAAACACATTTCAAAGAAATATAAGTTGTGCTCTTTTTAGCAATGCAGAAACTTCACACTAGGATAAAATTATTCAGTGTGACATTAGTGGCTGTCATATGAAATGTATTCATACAACATTCTCCAATGCACACATTTTAGTAAAGTTGTTTCAAATTGAGCACAACAAAATTTCCATCCCAAAACTCAATATAGTTTATCAGCGTGACAAAAGAGCATTGTAAAAATATCCTGCCCCAGCATATGCCCCACCTCTCCAAAAAAGAGATTTCCTTTAAATTTATCTGAGCCTTGCTATACATTTTTTCAAAAGTTCTATGAAGGATAAGCAGCTCAGCTGTTTATTCCTTCTAAATTATTTAGACAAAATTTAATATGTCCACATAATTCTTAGGTATCAAGCACTCATGGCCAATGTAGATTTGATAGCTTGCCTACAAGGGAGCTTTGTGATCATCAAATTATTTGCCATTTTTATTAACCAATGACAAAAGGTAATATTAATAGGTTTGTTTTAGAATGTTGAACTATTATCAGCTGCGTTTCTACTTTTTTTTACTGTCTGTAATGAATCTTGTACTTAGTGAACTGTTTTTGTTAATGTATTTGTACAGAGAAAATTTGTTATTACTTATAAGACTTTTGCTATTTAATGGAAAGAGAGTCAAATCTTTGTATAAAGTGGTGAGCACGTATTCATTTTTGTAATAGCTCATTATAATTTTAAAAAAATTGAAGGAGTTTGTCATGTTTTAAAAAGAATACAAAGTAGTAATGTATCATTAATGGACAGAAAGACAAAGTTGTTTGTAGTCATTGTGCTAGTAATGTAGAGGAAGTGTTTGTATTTGTGCATATCTAAAATGTATTGGAAAGGTAGTTTTAGAAACACTAGGTAATGTAGATTATTTCTATCTGCTACATAAACAAGTTTGTAAGATTTGGTTCTGGTTCAAAAATTGCAATCCTGCGACAGTGCTTGTGATTTTATTGCAAGCTGAGAGATTGTTTATATCATGGTTATTTTTAGAACAACAACTTTTGCATTTTTAATTGCCTGTGCAAACATTATTGCAGTTTTTTTCTCACTTTTAATTCCCAGACAAGACAGGCATTGAAATTAATCGAAAAAAGTTATCGGTGGCTATGCTGAAAACGTGCTTTTTATTATTTTCCAAAGTCAAGATGACTTAATTGCCCAGTGCCCATGAGCACATGGCTTCCTGAGCTTGGCCTCCAATTTTAGGAAATTAACTTCTGTTTTGGTTTGACTTTGAAGAGTTCAGCCAGTGCTGTACTGTATTCTAACAACCCAGAAATTGACAACTGTCATGCAGGACAGCCACAAGCTGGAGAATGTACAAAGCTGATGCTTTTAGTTTGTTTTTAAATGTGATTCCAATTAAAAAAAAAACTGTGCAGCAATGCTGCGTAAGAACCAAACAATGCAAACAGATAATTCATGTTTGTAATCTAAGAAATAAAAAGTGGGTAAAAAGTGCCTTGACAGTGATGGCAGTTTCAAAATAAAGCCATCCACTTTTAACTAGTATGGTTTGTTGTCTCATCCATGTTTCACTTTACAGTTTCACCAAGAGTGCAATCTTTCCTTTCTATTACATTTAAGGTGGCTTGAACTTAGTTTTCGATATTTTAACCTACATAGCTGCCATTTTACAATATAAAATATGTATCTAACCTGGTCAGTATATAAACCCACACTTGACGGGGCTGACAGCAGCTGTGGAAAGAGAAACAAAAGAATGAATCATAAGATATTATTACAGCGTAATTTTTGTTGGGTTTCATGGAGGGTTTCTATCTGCAAGGTTGAGCCTTTTTTTTATGCTAACACCCCAAACTCTCCTCATTAACTACCTACCTAGCCCCTATTAACCCCAACTTCTCAACATCTTGTCTGATCCTAAGTTGATTCTATTACTCGTTGTAACTAGAAGAACTCACCACCGCTAGGATATCACAGAATACACTGTCATTCCTGGTTCCATTTGCCATGTGAAAAAGGCAGTTATGCACCCAAACAAGTGCTGTTAGTCTGCTGTTAGCCCTGCATGGCTCGCAACAGTTGCCTGGATTTGGAACATTTAGATCACTACCTGGGAGATCACTCTGGCCTTTTTTTTCAAAGAAAACACCTCATTGAAGTAATCAACTCATCTACCTCGAGATTCTAAAAATAAAAGCCA
This sequence comes from Ginglymostoma cirratum, assembly GCA_024137785.1. Lineage (NCBI taxonomy): Eukaryota > Metazoa > Chordata > Chondrichthyes > Orectolobiformes > Ginglymostomatidae > Ginglymostoma > Ginglymostoma cirratum. Next base: position 23,231,299 of record JAHRHZ010000073.1, read on the forward strand.
TATACAAATTCTTTATTTTTCCATCACATCAGCATTTGTCAATTCATATGGTAACATACTAAAAAAAATCATTGCAGTAGTTCAAAATGTTGGTTGTTGAATTCATTATTAATGAATAATGAAATAGTTCTCAATCTAGGCTTAACATTAGTTCACTAAATTTGAGTTATTTGTCTTTTCAATCTTCTTCGCAAGTCCATTAGTATGAATTCTAATGTTGAAAGCAGGCTACTTTATGGAATCTTAAAAAATTAGAATTTTTCACTTTGCAGTTTATTCATTCACAAGATGAGGGCGTCACAGGCTAGGGGAGCATTTATTGCCCATCGGGCAGTTAAGAGTCAACCATATTGCTGTGGGTCTGGAGTCACATGTAGGCCAGACCAGGTAAGGATGGCAGTTTCTTTCTCTAAAAGACGTTAGTGAACCAGATGGGCTTTTCTGACAATCGACAATGGATTCACGGTCATCAATAGATTCTTAATTCCACCATCTGCCATGGCGGGATTTGAACATGGGTCCCCAGAACGTTATCTGGGCCACTGGATTAACAGTCCAGCGATAATACCACTAGGCCCTCACCTCCCCTTGTTTTAAATTAATTTTAAACTAATTTAAAATGCAGAACATAAGCCCTGAAGCGTTTTCAGAACTTAAACATTCCTCCTATTTCAATAATACTGATTGGTGGGTAAGATTCCAACTGGTGGTTATGAAGAAAGTGCATTTTCTAAAATAAAACCAGTTTCATTTACTTCTACAATATGTAAATTTAGTTAAAAATTTGTTGGAATTATCTAAATCATCCAAATAAGTGACCTATACCATGATCCTGAGATTAAAAATGGAAAAGTTATTAATTTCTAAATAGTTTAAACTCTTACCTACTCAGGAATTCTAATGGTAACTTTAACTTTCTGGCTTCTGGTCACCACTACAAGTAAGCAAGCCCAGTCTCACAGTCCTGCCACACAGCTCTATCTTGATTCTTTGCTCCTCATTCCAGTCCTTAATTCTCAGTACACTTTACCCTTCAGCTTCCAACTACCAGTTCCTTTCCTATCACCCACCTCTCGCCTACTTCCCCTGGATCCTCCTCTTTCTCCTGCTCTGCTGTTACTTGCCTTACGATTTCACTCCTTTCACTTACACCCACTTCCAACAGTTACCCCAGAGTGCAGCCAAGAAAACAGAGTGACCCTCATCTCAATGAACAAAAAGAACTGTGGATGCTGAAAATCTGAAATAAATATAGACAGTGATGGTGAAACACAACAGGTCTGGCAGCGTCTGCAGAGAGAGAAAAGCAGAGTAAATGTTTTGAGTCCAGTAAGGTTTTGTCAGAATGAAGTCCAGGATGAAGGGTCACTGGAAATTCACTTGGGCTTTTTTGTTCAACAGACGCTACCAGACTGAAGGATGGAAGGAGGAGGCAGTGCACGGTTAGTTCAGTTGTCTGGACAGCTGGCTTGCAATGTGGAGTGATACCAACAGCACTGGATCATTTCTTGCACTGGCTGAGGATACTATGAGTGTCCCTCCTTTTCAACCTCTCCCCTCACCTGCAGCATGGTGACCCTCAGGTTAAACCACCACCAATTGTCTCTCTCCCTCTAATAAAAGTGCAGTCCTCTGGGACTGTTGTTTCCAGACCTATTGAGTTTCTCCTGCACTGTTTTGTACCCTTAAACTTGTTCCTTCAATTTCTATTGGAATCCATCTTGGTATATAATAATGACTTGGACTTGCATATAAAGAGCATAATTTCACAAAACTTAAAGATATATTAAATAATGAGGAAGATAGCAATAAATTTCTGAGGACAAAATGATATAATTACTGCTGATGTTATTACTGGACATTTCAGCTTTCAAACTGAAAACTATGTTGATAGATATCTCTGTGCAGTAGGTAGCTTGCAGGCAACATGTCAATGAAGTCCTGCCCTCAAATGATCTGGGCCTGAACAGGCCTGTGTACTCCCTCAGCAACCATACGATAGTCAAAATTGCATGGATATTTCTAGAACTCCCAAATTTTTAAAAGTTTCTTCTTAGCATAAGAACTAAACCATACTAAAAGACACAAAGTTGAAGCCTTTCTTTGCTTTGTCCTCATCAGAACTTGGATACAAGAAACAGGCTGGAGAAAGAGCAAGACCACTTTATACAGAATGAGAAGAGGGTGGCGTTGTTCAGGCCATTATCGGCATGGAGGTGCTGCAAGTTAACTGTCAATCCTAATTCTGAGACCAAGCAGGTAGATTCTGATTGGTCCTGGTGTTGCCATGGAGATGCAGCAGAGTTAGTCTGGTTCCATTACCCTCTTCCTTTTGAAAAAGGTGCAGTGAATGCATAAATGGTTCTATGTATTCATGCATGCAGTTTTTGGCACATGCCAATGCATCACACTGCAGGCCTGGCTGATGATCTTAAATTGGTTTTCACTGTAGATTTTAGCTCGCTCCAGATTATTTAGTAAATGACAAAATGACAATGACAGAATCACATTTAACAGAGGATATACTTCTCTAAGACTTATAAACATGAGCTGGTCGAGCACGAGTGGCACACTGCCAGCTGTGACTGGTCAATGGAACGTCATTTTTAATATGATCCATCAGTCATTGGGACGTACAGCCTACATCACAGTGGCACTGAAGCTACGATATCATATTACTCATTTGTGTGGTAGATCACACGTCTTTTTGGCTTGATGGCAGCGTCCTATCAGTGGAGAAACCTACTTGTGGATTTGCTGCACAGTACTAACAATGAGACAGCAAGCTTCACCTGTTGTTCACATTTCTGAGAATCCTTTCCCCTTCCAGGGTAATGTGAGGTAGACTGGGCTGACTTGAAATAAACATTGAAGATTAAGTTACAAAAGCCAGTGTATCTCCAACTGGCACTACATTAGCTCCCTGTTTGGCCAGTCTCAAGGCCTCAGCCATTCATTATTACTACTAATTTTCCCACATGCTGTGCTGGTTGAAATCTGGTCAAATTCAGGAAAACAGCAAGTTTTCCAGTTTAACTTCCCATTGCAGGACGTCTCAGTAATTTAACACCCTGGTGCACACTTTACACCAATGCTCCTAGCTGGCTGGAAACAATTCCAGACATCTGTGATTTGACTCACACTAAAATTTAAGGACGACGGTTGCAACCATTGTAGGCTGAAATAGAAATTTTCACTTGTTTCTAAAAATAAAACTGCACAATAATTTTGAACAAAGTTCACTGATGTTTCATGGTGGGAGCATCTGTTTCAGGCCAAGATGTCATTTCACTGTAACTTCCTGTACCAGATGGAATAGGCACCATTCCCTTTGAGTCATTGTTCTATTGTGTGCATTCTTAAAGAGAGCATGAGATTGCAATTATTTTAGTCCATTGGCTGTTTACATGGCTTTTGTTCTGGAAAATACAGACATAAATGGTTTTATTAAAATTTTCACAACTCCCACATGACCCACTGTATTAATGCAGAGCAACTGGTTTTTGCTGAATTAGCTTACCTTGGCTAAGGCTGCATTGATGGTACTATAGTTTACATCTAGCTTAGGGAGAGGAAGATTTCCTCTTTTGATTGCCATCCAATGGCCCATTCTGGAAACGTAGGTCAGGATGATGAGAAATTAATTTTGATGACAAGCAACTGTTGAGTTACCATTCACCCAGAAAATTGCCCACTTTTATCTGTGTGGCCAAAAGCAGTATGGAATTGAATGTTAACTAGAAGCCAAATGCTAGAGGAAGAAAGAACGTCGATGAGAAAAGTGGCACAGTGGCATCACAGGAAACTAGGTTCAGTTCCAGCCTCAGGTGACTGTCTGTGTGGAGTTTGTACATTCCCCCGATGTCTGTGTGGGTTTCCTCCAGAAGCTCCTGTTTCCTCCCACGGTCCCAAAGATGTGCATATTAGGAAGATTGGCCATTCGAAATTGCCCATAGTGTCGAGAGATGTGTAAATTAGGTGGATTAGCCATGGGAAATGCAGGGTTACAGGGATAGGGTAGGGGGTGAGTCTGGGTGGGATGCTGTTTGGACAGGTGGTGTGGACTTGTTGGGCTGAAATGGCCTGTTTCCACACTATAGGGATTCTATGATTCTATGGTTCTATGATCTTTTTTTGTTTTAACAAGATGGTCTGTCACTGAAATACAGTCATTCAATGCAGCAGATTCAGTTTTAACAATAAAACAGAAGCTTATCAAATAAATGAGACGAAGAGAAAATAAAATGAACCAAATTATTTACATATGACATGCATCCCAAAATACTTGGTAAAAATATCATCTCACTAATGCGAAGAGTATGCTATTATAGCTCTCAAATACAGGTGAATTATCTTCTCTGTCCCACATAGGGTTTGACTTAGCTGTAGCTTCAATCCCCGGCCAGGACAATCTAATCGCCTTTTCTTTGATTTGTCATGAACTGACTTTAGACTTTCTCAGCTTTTCACATAGTTCCTTCAGGAGTTTGACAAACACACCTGGCCTGGAATGTTTAAACTAAACTTCTTACAGTGAGGTAACCTCTTTGTTAACAGTCCTAAACTACCTCTCTTTCTCAGGAGCAAAAGCTTGAGCCATAACTTCTGCAAAACTGCTCAAACTGAAACCCAAAAACTTTTTTCTTCCTAAGCTCCGAATGTTTTTCCTTAGCCTCCAAAAGATTCCAGATTCTTCTAAATGAAAGCCTGAAGTATTATACTGTTTACATTGTTTGCCTATAAACTGCCAACGTTAAAAAAAAAGTTATTCTTCAGGAAGTCGCTCTCAAGTACTGTGTTTTAAAATAAATCACTATGGCTATAAAAATACTTACAAGTTAATCATTTAAAACTTTCAGATGTACAGGAAACCTATATACTACCTGCTGAAAATTCAAAAGTCCAAAATCCAAAAATGATACTAATATTCATGTAAATTACACACATTACATCAAAATAGATAGACAAGTTAAATGATAACAGAGAAGACATTTGAGGCAAAGAAGAGTAGGAACAACATATTGCATTAGAAACTATAAGGGGAGACAATATGAATTAAGAGAACAATTTTGAAAATGATGTAAGAACACAGAAACTTGGGAGTGTATATATACAAATCTATGAAGTTGACAGAATAAGTTGTGAAAGTGGTTAACACAGATTGGATTCTTGATTTTATTAATTACAGAGCAAATAAAGATCAATTTATGAATACCTATTGAATCAGTGCACTCTGTAAATTGAAACATTTTCAGAAGTAACATATGGTTTATAGCTGTCAGGGTGCAGGCCCCAATGCTTCCATCCATTAGAGACAACTTCTCAAAATGTGATAGAGGCAGAAACCCTCATTTAAGATGTATTTAGATGTGCACTTGTGATGCTACAGGCCAAATGCTGGAAAATGGAATTAGAATAGTTAGGTCGTTGTTTTTGACTGGCTTGGATGTGATGGGCTGAAGTGCCTTTTTCTGTGCTGCAGATCTCTTTAAAAGGAGTCTTCAACAGGTGTTGTGATCCTAATTTAAATATTCAAGAGGTAAATGACTGTTTCATAGTTTTATTTTGGATAAATGTATGAGTCATTGAGTTATAGAGTCATGCAGCACAAAAACAGACCCTTTGGTCCAAATAGTCCACGCTGACCACAATCCCAAACTCAACTAAGTCCCACCTCCCTGCACTTGGACCATATCCCTCCAAACATTTCTTATTCAATTACTTATCTAAATGTCTTTTAGTAATAGTACTTGCACCCAGAGCAATCACTTCCTCTGGAAGTTCATTCCACACACGAATTACTCTCTGTATAAATTACATTGCCCTTCATGTCTTTAATAAATCTTTCTCCTCTTACTTTAAAAATATGTCCTCTTGTCTTGACATGACCCAGTCTAGGGAAAAGACACCTGCCATTCACCTTATCTATATCTCTTATAATTTTATAAACCTTTATACGGTCACCCCTCAACCTCCTACGCTCCAGTGAAGGAAGTCCCAGCCTATCCAGCCTATTTTTATAATTCAAACCCTCCATTCTTGGCAACATCCTGGTCAATCTTTTCTGAACCCTCTCCAGCTTAATAATATCCTTCCTGTAGCAGAGTGTCCAGAACCACACAGTACTCCAGAAGAGCATCATCAATATCCTGTACAATGTCAATGTGACGTCCCAACACCTGTACTCAAAGGTCTGAGCAACGAAAACAAGTGTGCTAAATGCCTTCTTAATCATCCTGTCTACCAGTGATGAAAATTTCAAAGAATTATGTATCTGAACCCATAGGTTTCTCTGTTCTACAACACTACCCAGGGCTCTACTATTAATTGTAAAATTCCTGCCCTTGTTTGTTTTACCAAAATGCAATTCCTCGACTATTGCAGTGTAACCATAATTTATGCAGATGAGGCCAAGACTGTCCCAATGTTAAATTGTTATTCCCTGTGCTTCTTCTATAGCCCCAAACTCATACTTAAATCCCCCAGGTGGAATCACTACCATTGAAACAAGCTGACTCAATAAGCCCAGTGAGTGAATCTGGGATTTTCATGATTTGTATGGATCAGTGGTCACAGTATTTCTAAACAATGAATCATGGTAGGACAGCAGATATGTCACACAGAGAAAAGAAAGATCTTGCTTTTATAATATATGCTCCATGTCCTCAGGGAATCCTTAAAGGCTTCAACATCAATTAATTACTTCTAAAGTGTAGTCACTTACGTATTATGCAGCTTAAAACAGTAGCGAACCCATCATCTATTACAGGCAATGCAATGGCAGGTATGCTAATATAATTGAAAATTAATGTATTTTAATACCTACCAACAACAAATCCTCCAAGTACAAGCAGAGAAGTGAATACCACTGACAAGGATTTATTGATTCAAGTCTTTCCACTGCTGTATCAACTCTGTTATAGGCTGCAAGACATATATTACTTAATGGTTACATGATACATTACTTAATTTTAGACATTCTGCCTGTGAAAATGTATCAATAAAAAACATTCCAAATATGCTGTTAATTATTGTTTGCATTTATATCTGTTCTTTCTAGAACATAATTAAGGATATTGCTTGTTCAGTTTCATTACAGATAGTATTTTGTTTATTATCACAAACATTAGAGTTATTGCTGAGTGCCTTGCATTTGCTATCTGCATGTTCATTTCTTTACCATATTGGTACTCAGCCATTATTGAAAGTTTCCTAATTGTCAATTTGTTTTGGGCCTAAAAATTCAGTGAAGTCTGATCACACTGTGCTGTACAAAACATGATGCACAGTTTCAGCAGAATGATACCAACGTTTGAAGACCTGAGGACAGGGTCCTGTAATTCAGATCTGTACACTGTTGAGTCTGTAAAAGGTGCAGATCTTTAGATCATCCTGCAACATCTCACAGCACACTCTATGGTCAGTACCTGACCATAGAAGTTGGGAAAGGTAAAACACCAGACTCACACTATCCTCATGGCATATCTCCAACTAACTTACAGTTGTACAACCATATGGCACTTTGGAGCTCACTAACACTTTACTTTGCGTAGAGGGAAATGTACCTATCTCATGCATCATAACTGACGGTATCTCAAGTGTCTTAGCTTGCTTTTTAGTGATCACTCATTTTACATTTACCAGCTCATAGAATGTAATCATTTATCATAAGGGGAATTGAATATAAAAATAGGGTGTCAATACTTGAGTTTACATAGAGCACTAATCAGACTATGTTTGGAGTACAGTGCATAGTATTGGTCACCTTATTTAAGCAAGGATGTAAATGTATTGGAAATAGCTCAGAGAAGGCTTACTTGACTGACACCTGAAATGGGATGGTTGTCTTATCAGGAAAGGATAAATATATAACTCCTGAGGAGTCTTTACAGTTTGGATGTAGAAATGATGTTTCTTCTTAAAAAAAAACTATGGTTGGCTGCTTATAAACAATGGGTCTAAACAGAAGGAGACTGATTTTTTTCCTATCAGAGTGGCCAGTCTTTGAAACTCTCTTCCTCAAAAGGTGTAGGAAGCAGAATTCTTGAATATTTTTAAGACAGAGGTAGATAGATTCTTGTTAAGCAAGGGGGTGAAAGGTTATTGGCGTAGGCAGGAATGTGGATTTGAGGTTGCAATCGGACCAGCTGTGATCTTATTGAATAGTGGAGCACTCTTGAAGAGCCAAATTGCCTAATCTTGTTCCTTGTTTAAGTGTTCATAAAATGACCAGCCACTGAAAACTTAGTGTCAGAGTTACAGAATGTTCTTCAAAGCCCATTATGTTTAGTCTCGCAAGTGTAGAAAATGATGTGACATGAGGTTATCGCTGATGATCTTCAGTATTGTGATGTGATACTTACGTTAGCTCCTGCATCATACATATGAGATGTGAATGAGACTGTACTAAGGACTTCAATGAACTTTTATTACAGCTCCTGGTATCTACATATGTACGCTACAGTTGCAGCAACTTGTGTGTCTTAGCACAAGCTAAGCAATTCAGTAAGATGGACATGGAGAGCTTTATCCCATTAAAGCATATACTGTGATAGAGATGACATCATAATTGTCCCTCAAAGGTATATCCCATATCTGCTGGGAAACATACTATAAAGTTCACATAGGGAATGGTGAACCAAGTTGAAAGTAGTACAAGTAACTCACTGCTTTATCAGAAATGAATGTTTGAGGATTTAGACAGTGATAAGAAAGGAGGTAAGTGGGCAGGTGTTACAACTTCTGCTCCTGCATCAAAAGATTCTGTGGGAAAACTCATAGAGTCACAGAGCTGTACAGCATGGAAACAGACCCTTCAGTCCAACTCGTACACGCCAACCAGGTATCCTAAATTAATCTAGTCCCATTTGCCAGCACTTCGCCCATATCCCTCTAAACCCTTCCTATTCAGGTACCCAACCAGATGCCTTTGAAATGTTGTAATTTTACCCGCCTCCACCACTTCCTCTGAAAGGTCATTCCATACAAGCACCACCCTCTACGTGAAAATGTTGCCTCTTAGGTCCCTTTTAAATCTTTCCCCTCTTACCTTAAACCTCTGCCCTCTAGTTTTGGATTCCACTATGCTGGGGTAAAGATTTACCCTATCTACATCCCTCGTGATTTTATAAACTTCTATGATGTCACCCCTCAGCCTCCGACACTCCAGGGAAAATAGAGTCAGCCTATTCAGCATCTCCCTTTGGCTCAAACCCTACAACCCTGGCAATATCCTTATAAATCTTTCCTGAACCCTTTCAAGTTTCACAACATCCTTCTTATAGCAGGGAGACCAGAACTGCACACAGTATTCCAATAGTGGCCTAACCTATGTCCTGTACAGTCACAGCATGACTTCCCAACTCCTTTACTCAATGCACTGACCAATAAAGGCAAGCATACCAAACACCCCCTTCACTATCCTATCTACCTGCGACTCTACTTTCAAGGAACAATGAACCTGAACTCCAAGGTCTCTTTGTTCAGCAACACTCCCCAGAACCCTACCATTAAGTGTATAAGTCCTGTGTTGAATAGCCTTTCCAAAATGCAGCACCTCACGCTTATCTAAATTAAACTCCATCTGCCACTCCTCAGTCCACTTGCCCATCTGATCAAGGTCCCATTATACTCTGAGAAAACCTTCTTGGCTGTCCACTACACCTCCAATTTTGATGTCATCTGCAAATTTAATAACCATATCTCCTATGTTCACATCCAAATCATTTATATAAATCATTAAAATCTGTGTACCCAGCAGTGGTTCTGAGGCACACCGCTGGTCACGGTTCTCCAATCTGAAAAGCAACCCTCCACCACCACCATCTGTCTCTTATCTTTGAGCCAGTTCTGTATCCAGATGGCTTATTCTCCCTGTATTCCATGTAATCTAACCTTGCTAACCAGTCTACCATGCAGAACCTTGTTGAATGCCTTACTGAAGTCCATATAGATCACATCCACTGCTCTGCTCTCATTGATCCTCTTCATTACTTCTTCAAAAAACTCAATTAAGTTAGTGAAACATGATTTCCCATACACAAAACCATGTCTATTGTCCCTGATCTGTCCTTGCCTTTCCAAATATATGTACATCTTGTCCCTCAGGATCCCCTCCAACAACTTGCCCACAACTGACATCAGACTCACATGTCTATAGTTCCCTGGCTTTTTCTTACCACCTTTCTTAAAAGTGGCACCATGTTAACCAACCTCCAGTCTTCTGGCACCTCACCAATGGCTATCAATGATACAAATATCTCAGCAAGGAGCCCAGCAATCACTTCCCTAGCTTCCCACAGAGTTCTAGGGTACATCTGATCAGGTCCTGGGGATTTATCCACTTTTATGCATTTTAAGATGTCCAGCACCTCCTCCTCTGTAATTTGGACATTTTTCAAGATATCGCTATTTATTTCTCCATGTTCTCTAACTTCTATATCCTTCTCCACAGTAAACACTGATGCAAAATACTCATTGAGTATCTCCCCATCTCCTGCGTTTCCACACATAGGCGGCCTTGCTGATCTCCAAGGGGCCCTATTCTCTGAACAGAGTGTTTGCAGTGATTGAGGAGTGGACCACTTTATTGAGAAGGAAACAGTCCCCTAAGAATGCCAGCAGAGAAGGGGTAGTTATGTACGGTGGTGATATTATGTGGTAGGAATAATGGAAATTGATCTGTGGAATATGGAGGTTAGTGGCATGCAAGATGAGTATGAGAAGAATCCCTGGAGGGAAAGATAGGGACAGGTGTGGAAGTGTGGGAACTACGGCGAACGTGGCTGTGTGACTCATCAACTACAATTAGGAGAAAAACCAAAGGCATCTTAGAAGTACTGGTGAGGGAGATGTGATGGATATGGAGAAATTGAGAGAATAGAATAGAATTCTTACAGGGTGTAGAGTGTGAGGGTAAATAAACTGTAAGAGTCATTGGGCTTAAAATGAATATTAGTTGGCCCATTACCGTTAGTGGAGACAGGGAAATCAAGGAAGGAAAAATCAGAGATGGATCAGGTAAAACAAAGACAAGGATGGAAATTCAAAGCACAATTGATTAATTTTTCCAATTTAGGGAAAAGGCAGTTCATGGTGGCCATACAGTCATCAATGTACTAGAGTGAGATTTGAGGGAGGAGCACACTTCAACATGTCTTATAGTCCTCGCTATGCCTATATCTTTATGGGATTTATGAAGTTTTCTTTATTCCAGTCCTGCTAAAGCTACTTACGTTGAAGGGCAATATGTTCTCTTATCCCTATTGCTGATGATCTAACGCACAGGACTAAGCACAGTATTCCAGCTGAAGCCTAACCAGAAATTTATGCAGGTTTAGCATAGTTACCTTGCTTTTGTATGATGTCCCTCCAATGAATAAAACAAGAAGGTGATTTTCCCTCATTGGCATGGTGACAGTATTGGCAGGAAAGGTGGGAAAGGATGATCAAATCAGCTTTGTAACATCAAGAAAACTTTCCCCAATTTTCCTTTCAAGCCTTAAATGGCAACTTCAGAATTTTGCCATTGAGTGACAACTACCTGATTTCCATGTATTTGCATCTTATTAAAATCCCAAGATAACAAGGTATAGAGCTGGATGCACACAGCAGGCCAAGAGCATCAGACGAGCGGGAAAGCTGAAATTTCAGGCCTAGACCCTTCTTCAGAAAGTCTAGGCCCGAAACGTCAGCTTTCCTGTTCCTCTGATGCTACTTGGCCTGCTGTGTTCATCCAGTTCTACACCTTGTAATTGCAGATTCTCCAGCATTTGCAGTTCCTACTATCTCTTTATTAAAGTCCCAATTTATTTTATAAACCACTTCTAATTTTCTCCTCCATCAAGAAACTAGACAGCATGGGTTGCCGATAAGTAACTCAGAGCTGCTACCTGGTAGTGGCAGCTCATCAAATGCTTGCCGCAGCCGTCATCCAACTGCTTCTTCACAGCTCCATGGCCTTCATCCTCTACGATACTTTGTCCACAAAAGTCAGCATTCGAAAACCATTAGCTGTCACCCCATCATCATGCTTACTCTCAGACCAAGTCGCGCACTATATCAGCCTTTCAACACTCCACTTTGGAGTTCAGACATACCTACAACTTGCATGCTTCTGCCAAGTTACTTTGAGCACAGGGGCGCTCATTCATCTCATGCATCTACATAGGGTGCTTTTATGCTCACACACATCTAAGCTTGCTGTCTTAGTGCACACTCACGGACTTCAGCACTGACTCACAGGCTTCCGTTTTCTCTATTGTTCACAGTGCTTTATCACTCACATGATATTAATGCTCAGTTACAGGCTGCTGGTCTCTGTGATTTGTGTTGTTTTTTAGGGCAGATGCTAGCATCTTGTGGCAGTGGGGAGCACTGGACAGTGATGATGATCAGCCATGATGATCGTATTGAATGGTGGAGTATGCTCTAAGGGCCAAATGGCTTTCTCCTGCTCTATCAAGATGGCAGCGGTCGAGTAGCCCAGGGGTCAGCCATCCGTCTGTTTTTTCTTTTGTCTTTTTCTTCCTTTCTCTTTTTTTTACGATTTTAAAGTTTTTTTAAAAAAACGTAAACTTACCTTGGAGCAGCTGAGGGCTGGAGTGGAGCAGGCTGGAGGCATGGGGTGGAGCAGGGACAGTTGTTGGACTGGGGACTTGTGCAGGCAGTCAGCAGCTTGCGAGCCCAGTCAGACCATATGTGGAAGCTCCCTGCACTGATCTACTGCAATGTAATGTTTATCTGTAATCTGTTTATCTGACTGTAATGTTTATCCTTTTAACTTTATTTCTTATTTTCCAACTTATACTATGAATTACTGTATGGTGATGTAACTATTTTTTTCTTTGTTTCTCTATTTTGTAACTAACATTTGTACCTGTGTACGTTGTACCTAACTAAGATGGTTCCATGTGGGGCAAGATTGTAAACTTTTCACTGTATCTAGTGCTTCTGTATTTAAATATACATGGCAATAAACCTATTTCTAATTCTATGTTTAATACCACCTGCACCCTATATAGTTCTCCATGACATTAACCTGTTTAAACCTAATATTTGTTGTAATTCATCAGAAGAGTAAGACAAGACAGTGCACTTCTCAACTGCAGTGGTAACAATAGTCATCTCAACCCTTCAAGTCACAATCAAAGATTCATTACATCTATTTTCAAAAGTTCCTGTTCCTGAACCCCCTTTAGAATTGTACCATTTAATTTAAATTGCATTTTCATACTATTCTATCCAAATTGCATGATTTTACTCGATTCTGCATTAAATTTTATCTGCCATGTGCCTTTTTATTTTTAGGAAATTTTGTTGAGAAACTCACCAAAATGAAATTAAAGCTCAAATTTCTCAAGACATAAAATGACTGTATGTTATAGTTTTTGGAAAAAGTTGAGCACAGGACCATGATAAACCACAAGAGAAAGCAATTACAAAGTTGACTGTTTGCAACCCAATAAATAAGTTCTCGAGCATTCAAATAGAGTTCATCAGAACAAAAAAAACCAAAGAAGTAGTGAGGAATAAATTAATATCAAGAACATAAATTAAAACATGCCATTAGATTAAAATGCAAAATTAATGACATCAAGGTCTTAATTCAACATTCGCTATAAAATTGTTGAAAATTGAAACAAAGTATTCCTTCCAAATCTTGACTAGTTATGTGTACACTCTGAAGCAAAATGACATTTTCACATTAAACCAACAAAAAAAAAATTAGAAAGGATTAGGCTATTGAACATTACTTGGACAGAATTTATTTTACTCACAGCATTTAGGAAATAGTCAAATGAAGAATGAAATTGTCACATTAGTGAATCAAGTGATGTTGCTCTGAATCTGAAGTAACAATTTACTGTTTGAATAGATTCAATAGTATTTGACTTGAACCACAGTTGGTGGCATTGGCACATTCTTCATTCCTTAAGCATGTCAGCCACAGATAGGGTCATTTATGATCAATTCCTTTCATTGCTTTCCACCCACCCCTCCCCAGTGAAATGAGGTCCACACTCATCTGAGCGAACCTTAATAAGTTTAATTGAACATAATGATATTCAAATAATAACGGGAGAGGTCATCTTACTCAGAGCCTGATAGACCCAGACTTCAGTTTCATGCGATCTGGTGTTGCTGTGCCATAACCCTTTTTGTACTTGCTCAGTAGCTATCCTTAAAGATACAATTAACCTCTTAGTCCACATCTCTCCCCGAGGAGCAGAACAGTGTCTAAACTCTGAGAATAGTCAGTGATGACACGCCCTGGAGGTGAGGCTGCACACATTCCTCGATACAGTGAGACATGCAGCACCTCAGTACCGAAGGGTGTGCTTCTATCATTCTTTCAGCTTCAGTCTCACAATAAGGCAACAGCTCAGTGAAGATGCCATGCTAACTGAGCAATACATTACATCAAAATGGAAGTAATTGCTGCATTCTTAATCCCTTTTCATCCGAGATCCAGATCAACCTTGAAACTTATCATTGAATTCATTAGAATCCATTGTAATACTTACATGGCAGTTGAGGAATTGATCATTTTCACCTCCCATGGCATCTTTATGCATCACTTTCACCAGAATTTGTCTTGAAGTCATTGCAGCTGCCTCCTTCATCATTGAATGCCGATGTTTAATTTGTGAGGACCAATGGCATGATGCACATAACCTCTGACTAGTATTTGGACCCAGAATACATTCAGTTTGTATGTATTGCAAGTTGACAATGAAATGAATGCAAATTAAATGTAACTGGAGTTTGCAAATACATCTTTAATGTACTTGCCCCTTCAATGTCCTAGCAGCCAGCAGATGTGAAACTGCTTTCACCTATCAAACAGACAATGATTCTGCCCATCCCGGACATTGTCCCAGCTATTTTCCAGTTAGCATTTAATGAATAGCAAGTAATGACAATGGACACAGTTGATATGGACACTGTCAACACTGGGCTCCATTAACCCCTCCAGAGCCTCCTTTTACTTTGCATTACCCCAACAGCCTATTTCCACCCGTCCACCCCACATAGAGGGCCACGACTATGAACTTTGCCTCCAACTGTGCTCTTCGACTCCTGAGCACCAACAGTACACTTTAATGATGCCCTCTGTGGTCCTTTACATTACCTTTGTGGAGGTCATGGCGGAGTTGACTGCCAATTACAGCTCATCCACAGTAACATACCATGCCCTCCAGTGCTGCTTTATGTACTTCACTCATACACTGAGTTTCTCCCAGTCACCATCCTTGTCACCAACTTGACACATGCCATTGCTTTCTCCCTAGCCTTGAAAGATAGCACCACAATTCCTGAGGCTCCTTTCACCCTTACAGGCCTCCCACTGCACCCTCCCCACCATTCAATGCAAGGACACCCTTGCCCAGACTGTATTCACCCCCAAATTATAACTGCTTTCAATAAGCAGTCCCTACACATGACTGACCGGACACTTGACTGGCATCTTTGCATCACTCTGACTGACAATAGGTGATAGCTCTGTAGATCTAAACATTGCTCACTCCCCGGACTGTAGCCAGGAGCCCCCTACTTTTAATGGATTGAGGACTAACTCCAACATACTTTCCAACACCATCATTTGATTGAATAATTGCATAGTGCGTTTGCCACACAGGCAGCTGGCACATGCTACTAGATGATGTGGTAGTGTGCCTTACAGTTGGTTTGCCCCAGACACAGTATCATTGCAACAATCTTTCAATACTTGTTGCCAGTGCACCTTACTATGAAGATCAGCCCTACCGTGCCTGTGGTTGAGGGGTAAGTGCAGCTGATGTCCATGGATCACGCCCTGAGACGTTGTTAAATGGTGACCAACATGGAGACTCTTCACAGCCAGTGATGAGCTGAAGTTGCCAGCTACTTGCTCTGACTACTGTGTTCAGAATTTTTGGCATTTAGATTGACTCACAGAGGGTGGGGCAATAGAAAGTTACATATTAATGGGGTTAAATGTGCAGCCAGTAAAGTCCTTAACAAACAAAAACCTCATAACAACTAGTTGCTGTTTATCAAGAAACTTGACTTGACACCCAGGACTTTGTTAAAAGATGCAACAAGTTATTTTTGAGATTGAGGTAGGCCTTATTGGACGTCTCGTGTGATTCTGCCACACTCCTCTTCATAGGCTACATTGTTCAAACTTTTATATATTCCAATCTATGTATGTGTAGTCAGAGGTCACATGAAACCAGATTAAAATCAAATAGGTTTATTTGAAATCACATGTTTTCACAGTGTAGCCCTTTTGTCAGGTGAAGTGAGAGAGAAGCACACAGAACACAGAATTTATAGGCAGAGAGAGATCAAGGGTAGAGAGATCAAAAGATCACACAAATAGTGTGAGTGGACTGCAAAATAATAAGTTCCTGCAGGTGATCTGAAGTGTTAGACGGTGTGAGTAAAGTGTCAACAGCTGAATAACAAGCGAAGTGATGGCCTATGATCCGAGTAAATGAGGCGGAGAGATAATTACAAAAGATTGAAAATAAGATGGTGCTGGAAACAAACCAAATGACTGGAATAACATGACAGGTATAAGATTCGCATCCCAAGGGTCTAAACAAACTCATAAGTAATCCAAAATGGTATAAAGTAATTAAAGTAGCGGGATCATAACAATTTAGCCAGGTGATGGTGACAAAACAGGACAGTAAGGAAGATTTTACAGATACTGAACAATGTCATGTAGCGTGACATGAACCCAAGAACACTGTTAAGGCCATCCTCATGGGTACGGAACTTGGCTATCAGTTTCTGCTCAGTGATTCTGCGTTGTTGTGTCTCTGAAAGGCTGCCTTGGACAATGCTTACTTGAAGATTGGAGGCTGAATGTTCTTGATTGCTGAAGTGTTCCCCCACTGGGAGGGAGTACTGTCTGATGATTGTTGCACAGTGTCCCATCCATCTGCTGTCGTAGCGTCTGCATGGTCTCACCAATATACCATGCCTTGGGGCATCCTTGCCTGCAATATATGAGATAGAAAACATTGGCTGAGTCGCGATCTGCCATGCAGGGACTTACTATTCTGCACTTCATTCACACCATTTGTATGGTCTTTTGATCTCTTTGCCTTTGATCTCTCTCTGCCCATAAATTCTGTGTTCTGTGTGCTTCTCTCTCACTTCATCTGACAAGGGGGTTATGCTCCAAAAGCTTGTGATTTCAAATAAACCTGTTGGACTATAACCTGGTGTCATGTGATTTCTGACTTTGTCCACCCCAGTCCAACACTGGAACCTCCAAGTCTACATATATATGTGTTGCTCTGCCATATTGAAAATAATCTGCCTGGAAACTAGTTTTTACCTCAGCCTTTCTAAATTATTGAAATTAGGACAAAACTGCCTGCAGAATCCAGTGGCTTGCATATCTGCAGACAGACAGGAATAAACTCACTTGCTCCTCATAAAAACACTTGAACTGTCTGTTCCATATATTGTGACCTCAATCCATTTTAGTATGACATACTTTTAGCTGTTTTCCTGCTTATAGGTAAAGGTAAAAATAGGTACAGTATTAAACACAAATTGCATTGATTTGTGTTAATACGCATATTACATCTTATCTTCTTCTTCAATGCAGGAACATGCATATTTCAGCATACTGTACATGGAGCACTTTCAATATTGGAACAGATTATTTGTTCTGTATCGTTGGCACAACTTTGAATTTAATTAAAATATATTTAACAGTGACATACTGTACATTGAGGAAGAACGTGTTTCTAAAGTGTGTGATTGTCACTGCCAATTAGTGATTCTTACACTTCTGCATTATTCCTGTTTCCTTTTAAATGGATGTTTGGTGTTCCAAACATAGCATGAATAGGTGCATGTACACAGCTAGAGGCTCAAATACTAAAGTTTCACAGATTTTTTTTCGGAAATCTATCAATTTTAAACACATTTCATCATACACATTTGAGCTGCTTTTCCTTGAGGGTTGTTCTGTGTAAGGTATATTTAGTTATGTTAATATAGATGAATGTTATTGCCCACAAAGCTTTCTGTGCATGGACTGTAATATGCATCTTCAGCTGGGACTTCCTATCTCAACTGTAACAGAAATGGGCCAATGCAGCTTTTCCAAGGTAAAGCTGATGGGCATGGAACGCCATGGGTGAAAAGAGGATATACCTCTTTTTATACAACTGGAGCAGATGTATTTAGTTAAACTTTTAAATTCAATTAAGTCTTTTGATGTGTGAGTGGTGAGTGAGACCACAAGAATGCATGAAATAAAAGCAGAAGTAGGCCTTTCAGCCTCCTGGGCCTGCTCTGTCATTCAATAAAATTGTGACTAATCTGAACACAGTCTCAACTCTACTTTCCCGTATGAATGTCAAACCCCTTGATTCCATTGTCAATCAACAGGTCTATCCAACTGATTGGGTGGCTACGTGCGTGTTTGGATAATTGAGTGAGTGTCAGAGGTTTACATGGAAGGTCACAGGCAATACAAAGTAGCTCTTGAAGGCTAAAGCTTCCCAGGCAATAACTGCACATGTGCCACAGTACACAACACAGATGTGTTGACAGTCACTCCTCTGCTCTTGTTGCATAATCATCTCCACTGCTACACCCTCTTGCTAGTACTCACTTCTGCCTCCATCCAATGTGACCCTACACTGTTAGGCGGGTACATTACCACCACAGTTGCAAACATTTGACTGGCTGGCAAGTTTTAGGACATGGGACATAGGGCCCCTGATCTCAAGGAATGCCTGTTGCTAGCCACATTAGCAAATATTACAGCAGGTTTTCTGAAAAGAGGCAACACAGGTTGCTTGCTAGCTTTCTAGCTGCAGGTGAGCCTCCTGTCACCTCCATTAAATAACATCCAATCTGTTGGTGGGGCAAGCTGCACCATTGCTACAAATCATCTTTTATCTCCAGGCTTTTGGGTCATTGCAGCTTTGTTTTGGATGTTCCTGCTTCCATTGTCATGTTTCTTTGATTTTCTTAATGTCTGTGTTTAGCCATTTGAGATATTCAAAATGAAAAAAATCAGAGTAGATATTGATATGTTGCTTCCTTTGGTAGGAGAATCCAGAATAAAGAAGTACATCTTAAAATTAAAATCTGATTGTTAAAGAGTAAAATTCAGATGTATTGCTTTTCAATAAGTGTATGAGAAATCTACAACTCTCTCTTCCAAAAGGCTGTGGATTTTAATTTTAATTGAAATTTTCAGAATTTTTTTTGTTTGGTAATGGTATCAATGTGTTTAGATCAAAGGTGAAAAATGGAATCAAGATATTGATTTTTTTTTCTATTCATTTGTGGGATGTAGGCGTCGCTGGCTGGCTGATTGCTGATTGCGATCTGATGGAATAGCAAAAGAGCTGTAAGACTTTTAATGACCTAATGTTGCTCCTATGCTCCTACGTTATTATGGAAAAATTCAAAACAATTTGTTAAAATTTCCTGGAAATGATTTCCAGAAGTAAAAGTTTAAAGTCCTAGGAATAAACTATCAAGCAAATTACTATGGTAGAAGAGGTGAAAACATAAAATTTGATGCCAATATTGAGAGAGAGTCTGATGGGTACAGCATCGATGGGATGAATTTTCTTTCAATATCACTAGTTCTTAAAGTAAATTCTTAAATTCTTAAGTATTCAAAATGTAACATCACCAATATTAGGTTACAGGATTGATTTTCATTTTTAGCTGTCATTCATATCTATTCAGATGATCAATATACTGCATTGGGATAATTTTTAAAGGAATCTACACTCTGCCTCATTTCTCATTTGTTGAGTTATCTTGATTAAATGAAGGCGATGTCCATCTTTCTATGCAATGCTAACTGATAAAGAGCCAAGATTATCTTTTACATTTTTGCACCCAATTTTAATTTAACCTAATTTCTAACCTAATGAGAAAGCAAACACTGACTAAATACCTCATCGCTGTTTATGGATTTTCTCAAACTTGAAACTCAAACATTCTAACTCAGAGGTAAGAGTGCCATCAACAAAGGAGAGCTGACACTTAAAGATACTGCTTTAATGAATTCACACACAGGAATCTGAAATTTTCTTTTGTCCTTTTCAAATCATCTATGTAATTTGTAAACAACTGTGGTCCCAACACTGATCCCTGAGGCACACCACTAGCCACTGACCGCAAACCAGAAAAACACCCATTTACCCCTACTCTTTGCTTTCTACTGGTCAACCAATCCTCTATCCATGCCAAAACATTACCTGT
>JAHRHZ010000073.1:23256542-23311446 GCA_024137785.1 Ginglymostoma cirratum
ACACTCACCTTTACTGGCTCCATCCCCGCCTCTTTGACTTGTCTGCCTCCTCTCCACCTATCCTCTCCTCTATCCATCTTCTATCCGCAACCCCCCTCTCTCCCTGTTTATTTCAGAACCTCCTTCCCCTCGCCCATTTCTGATGAAGGGTCTAGGCCCGAAACGTCAAGCTTACCTGCTCCTATGATGCTGCTTGGCCTGCTGTGTTCATCCAGCTCCACACCTTGTTATCTCGGATTCTCCAGCATCTGCAGTACCTATTATCTCTCTTACACAAACTACGGTCTATTTGTCAGGTTCATCCCTGAACTCTGGCAAACTGGTCACAAAAGTAAGATCAGGTGACAGATAAACTAAACAGTTTGTTGATTTAATAACCTCTCTTTAAAATATCTGGTGCAATTGCTGATGTCAGCCCATTATGTAATTATAATATGAACTGTAAGCTAATTCTTAAAAGAAATAGTACAGTAAACTAGTCTTGAATCATCAAGTGTTAATATCAATTCTTTATCATATATAAATTGAGCATGTTAACATAGATGAGTACTTAAAAAACAAAATTATATTTGTGTTTGATACTCCTTTGACTTTGTTAAAAAAAAAGGATTAACTTGTTTTCATGTGGGTTTTAATATATTTCAACGTTAATTGACTTGCAAGTAAAGTGCATTTTGTACTTTGTTGTTAGACTACTCAGAACAAATTGGTCGGGTGTGCAGAGCAGCGGCAAATGGAATTCAACCCAGAAAAACATTACCTAATGCACTTGTGCAGCTAACAAGGCAAGGGATTACAAAATAAATTCAGACCATTCAAAGTAATGAAGATCAGAGGGACCTTAACGTGCATTTTCACAGATCGGCAAAGGTAGCAGGGCAGGTTGCAGGTAGAAGGTATATGTGAGATTTGCTTTCATTAGAGGAGGCATAGAATACAAGGGCAATGAGGTTACAGTGGAACTGTATGAATGTTGATTTGGCCTCAGCTGGAGGGCTATTCTTGTTACCACATTATAGGAAAGATGTGATTTCCCCAGATAGAGTGCAGAGGACATTTATCAGGGCAGGAGGATTTCAGGTTTGAGGAAAGCTTGAACAGGCTGATGTTGTTTTCCTTGGAATAATGAAGTCTAAGAGGAGACCTGATAGAGTGTATAAGATTATGAGGGGCATAGATTGGATGGTTTTTCCATTAGTAGAGGAGTTAATACCCAGGGATCATAGATTTAAGACAGGAAGAAGAAGGTTAAGTGGACAATTGGGAAGTTTTTTTTCACATGGAAAATGGTGGAAGTCTGGAACTCACAGCCTTAAGGAATGGTTGAGTCAGGAACTTTCATAATTACAATGGTTAGATATTCACTTATGTTTCCAATGACCTCCAGGGCTATGGGCCAAAAGCTGGAAAATGGTACTAGTCAGATCTTTATTGACTGGTGCAGACACAATGGGCCAAACAGCCTCTTTCTGTAAATGCCTATGAAAAGTGGAAATAGAATTTTATAAAACCTCGAAATCTATGCTAGTAATCTAACTCAGCTGAATCTGTGGGAGTAGAAAGAAGAAACAAATAGTCCAATGCCTTTGAGGTTCCAGCAGATATTGGCATATTTGTGTTATATTACTACCTTACCATGTGTATTGCATATACTGTTCCTCAGAATTAGTCAGAGACATAAACCCTAATACAACTTTACAACTTAATTGGACAGTAACACTTCCTGTACATTACAAAACCATTTGTGTGCACATAAAATAAATTCCAAAATAATGGTGTGTCTGCTACCCCTTCCAAACTACAACTCTACGCAAATGTCATACATTCCAGGCTGCAGTGTTTCAAAATAAAAACATACAACTTATGAGCAGAAATAGGCCCTTTTGAGCCCACTCTGCCATTCAGTAAGATCATGGCTGATCTGATTACTCCACAATCCTACCTATCCTTGATAACTTTTCATCCCCTTGCTTGTCAAGATCATATATATCTTGATTTTTAAAAATTCCAAGAGTCTGTT
Organism: Ginglymostoma cirratum; assembly: GCA_024137785.1. NCBI lineage: Eukaryota > Metazoa > Chordata > Chondrichthyes > Orectolobiformes > Ginglymostomatidae > Ginglymostoma > Ginglymostoma cirratum. Next base: position 23,258,563 of record JAHRHZ010000073.1, read on the forward strand.
TCTGCTCCCTTTTAAGGGAGAGTTTCAAGGTCTCATGAAACTCTGTCAAAAAAATTCCCCTCTTCCTCTGTGTTAAATGGACAACCCCTTATTGAAATCAGTGACCTCCTTGTCAGGTGCCCATACATTGATGACAGCAATATTCACATCCACCGTTTGCAGTCACTCATTATTTGGCACCAGCCCTGGCTATTCCAATGCTCTCCTGACCAGCCTCCCATGTTCCACTCTTTACAACATGAACTCACCTAAAATGCTATTGCCATCAATATCCTAACATGCACCAAGTTCTGTTGACCCTAGGACTAGAAAGGATGTTCCTGATTACCAGAAAGACCAGAACCAGGGGTTACAGTTTAAGGATATGGATGAGAAATTGCTTCACCCAGACAGTGGTGAGCCTGTGGAGTTCTGTGTCACAGGAGGCATTTAATGCCAAATGGTTGATTGAATGTTTCAAAAAGAAGTTAGATGTAGATCTTAAGTTATCAAAGGGTATAGAGAAAAAGTGGGAACAGGCTACTTAATTGGATGATCAACCATGGCCACATTGAATGATGAAGCAAGTTTGAAGGACTGAATGGCCTACTCCTGGTCCTATATTCTATGTTTCTAGGATCCTTGGTTCACTGATCTCCATTATCTTCAGGTCAACCAATAATTTTATTTTAAACATCGTCATTATTTTCAGGCCAACCAATAATTTTATTTTAAAATTTGCATCCTTGCATTCAAACATTTCTATGGCCTCTCCCTTCCCAGTAATCTCCCTATCTCCAATTCTCCAACAACTCTCAATTTCTCTAAGTTTAGCACATTACACATCTTCCACTCTCTTGTTTAATCGTTGGTTGTCTGTGCGTTACGTTGTCTACGTATCAGGCTCTGGAAATCACTCTATTTTCTTGCCTCCACACCCTCTTTCTTTTAAGATGACCCCTAAAATATACCTCTGACAAAGATTTTATTAATCTTCACATTTTTCTTCCTTCGACTATGTCACTGCTTCCCCGTATCTATGGTGCTTGGATGCGGGATGTTGCCTCACGTTAAAGACGTTACACAAATGCAAATTGTTATTTTTGACAAACTGGTGGAGAGAATAGACCCTGTCCGAATTTCAATTTCATTGAATAGCACACATATCTGAATTTCAAGTACCGAAATTCCTCCAGGGACTGACGATAGCGGCACCAATTATGATTAAATAATGTAGATTTACACAGCGAATGGGATTGAAATTGATGGTAACTTCATTCACAACCAACCAACACTTGTTTCTAACAGACAAGCGTCACTGCTGGATGGGTCTAAATACAGGACCAAGAGGATAAGTGCCAGTACGCCAAATTATTGTATGCACCTATAAAATTCAATTTTTCTGTTTTGGCAAAACCTCTTGAGTTCCAACGAAAAGGTTTGGCTGAGCTTGAAGCAACGGTATAAACTGACCTCTCCACACGATCGATCGGATGATCAGACCAGCGAGCAGATTTAAAGGCAATTTTAAAGAGAAGTGTGAAGCTTTGTGCATCAGCCAAACCAAGTGACCGCCAACTCTGCAAACTGACTGACAGATGCCAAGCTAGCAGCAGCAACAACTCAGCCCAGAAGTAATGAAATGCAGTGATTTTCGCACCCAAAGTTACGCTGCTTGATTGTTCTGCCGCGATTGAAAGCCATTCAACTGGAACTGCTCAGAGTCAGCCGAGAGAGACCTCCCTCTAATGTAACAGCAGACCACGTTCAAGCCCAAAGGGAGTCACCGCCTGCGTTGTGCTTAGGAACAGACGGAACCGCACCCTTCGGTGTTGTTCCCGGTTGCTGCTCCCTGCCTGGCCATCATTCACTCAGGAACCGGGAACCGAGCAGCTTCACACCCGCTGTATGTACCTCACATTCGCTAACTATGGACGCTCTGAAGTCAGCCGGCCGGGCGCTGATCCGGAGCCCTAGTATTAGCAGGCAGAGCTGGGGCATGGCCAGACACCAGAGTAAGTTTTTTTTTGCTGAAATGCTGAGCGCGTTACAAATGACAGGCTGAAGAGGGAGGCGGCTGGCAGCGAGCATCTGCTCACAGCCATTGACGAGATTCCGAGGCTACCCTTTAAACAAAATTAAAACAAAAAGAAGCTGCATTTGGAGGCTTGCATGATCGAGGTTGCAATGTTTTTTTAAAATGTAAAATGAAAGTCTCTGTTTTGTACTATTTGGGCCTTCCTCCCACACAATTAAAACGGTGCATGTTTCTCTGGGTCCTCACGCCCGTCCTTTTGGAAGACTTTTTAAAAAATCTTTTCGAAAGATTGCATTTGGTTGGAAACCATTATATGTGAATAATTCCATGGCTACGTCATCTATGTTGTGCCTTTTAGCTTTTTCAAACAAAAAACTATCTGTGCTCGTATACAACTTAATGTGTTTGTAATATACCTAAACTGTAACAAGTGATATCTAATAGATTGATTTGTATGGAATGGTGGAGTTGGTAATTCTGGATTGAAATGAGCTGGCGTTCTTTTTTTTCAGTGAGTTGCGTTTGTGGAAATTGCATTTTCCCTCAACTCTTGGGTTGCTTGCATTTTTTAGGGTTTAGTTTGAAGCTAAGTGCAAACTGAGCGCAAGATTTTTTTCTTTTAGTCCATGATTTAGTCGGTTTCAAACAAATACCATTTCCTATTGAAACACATATACAAAAAAAAGGATGGGTTGTGCATGTGAGCGGGAAAAGAAGCGTGTTCTTTCTTAATAGGCAAAAATGATAATCGTCTATGGTGTTCGGGAGAGTTCCCGTGCAAATGTGCTGACTTAATATTGATGTGCTCACGGCAGTTCCTATTATAAATAGGACAGGATACAGTCCAATTGCAGCATTCAGTTGAATTTTGGATGTGTTAGTTGTTAGCTCTGAATTTTTTTTCCTCTGCCTGTGATTATATGTTTTCCAAAATAAGTTGGCCCTTCGGCACTACTTGACTGTCTCACTCTAAGTGGATGCTTGACAGTTTGGGAGAAGACTTTGTCTCATGATTTGTCCTGCTACCTAATCTTCAGGTGTCTGCACAGGCAGCTTGGATGAAAGTGGTTGAACTTCTTGCCATGACATTGGTACCCAGTTCAAGCTTTGTATATGTAGAGTAGGCAGGGGCAATACTCTGTAAACTTTGTTAGGTAGACTTGCTCTTCTTCACCCCAGATTGCTGTGACCAAAATCTGCTAAAGAATGCACTTGCTGTGGCAATTCTTGCAGATCTCGTTCTCAAGATTGAAACCTTGAGAGAGTGCGTGCTGTTGAGGTAAGTGAACTTTTGCACTGGTTGTGGACAGAGACTTTGGGCTTGAGATGGGTCATTCCTGGAACTGGCTTGCTGTTTTTAGTGCTGATCATAAAGCTGATGTTGTCCCATTGCATTGAAGAATATTTCATATCCAGTCCTGAATCAGCTAGTGTACTTGCAAATAGTAGTTCGTGAAGAACTGATAACTTGGACTTTGCCTGGAATTGAGCAGCTTCCTATCTGCAATACCTAATCTTGATGTCAGGAAGGCATCAGCGAGGATTTTCAGAACAAAAAATTAAACTTAAGGGAGTTAGCACGAGCAAGTGGCCCTGTTTAACTGACCGTCATGTTTTATTGGAGGTTCTGAGGAAGGGTCACCGGATCCGAAACGTTAACTCTGATTTTTTTTCCTTCACAGATGCTGCCAGACCTGCTGAACTTTTCCAGCAACTTCTTTTTTATCATGTTTTAGTGACTAGGAGTACATCTGATGACTCTTCACCGTCTAGGATACACAAGTGCATGCCTCATGGAACAATAAAAACATAAGGCACAGGAATAGAAACAGGCCATTTGGCTCAGTGAGTCTGCTCTGCCATTCAATGAGACCATGGTTGTTCTACTAATCTTCAACTCCATGTTATCCCCATAACCCTCGATTACCTTGCTGATTTAAAACATCTGTCTTTCTCAGCCTTGAACTTAATTAATGACTCAATCTCAACAGCCCTGTATGAAAAAAAGAATTCCACAGTTTCACCAGCTTCAAAGATTCCTTCTCACCCCTGTCTACCTTTAAAGAGTGACCCCGTAATCTCAAACTACGCCGTTTGTTTCTCTTGAGAGAGATTTTAGGAGTAATGCATTTGCATCCACCCTGTTGAGTCCCCCAAGAATCTTGTTTGTTTCAATAAAGTCACTTCTCTTCTATATTCCAATGAGTATATGCCCAAGATATCTAACTTGTCATCATTAGACAGTCCCTCCAAACCTAGTGTACCTTCTCTGGACTATGTCGAATGTCAGTATGTCATACCTTAGATAAGGGGCCCAAAACTCTTGACAGGTTTTCCACTGTGGTCTGGCTAGCACCCTGTATAATTTTAGAAGGACTTCCCAATTTTTATACTCCATTCCGTTTGAAATAATGGCCAACATTCTGTTTTCTTTCCCTATTACCTGCTGAACTTGGGATGCTACATTTTTGTGTTTTATGAACAATACTGCCTTCTGCAGTATTTCTTCATTTAAATAATATTCAGCTCCCCTATTCGGCCTTTCTTCTTCCCACATTATATTCTATCTGCCAAGATTTTGCTTAACATGTTGACATCCTTCTTTCGACTCATATGTCATCTTCACTACTTTCTTTCACAAATATTTTTATGTCGTCTGGAAACTTGGCTCTTGTATGTTTGTTGTTGGGAAAACCTGAGAATCTATTACAAAAGATGGAATAGCAGAACATTTAGCAATGCATAATCTGATCAAGCAGAGTCACCATGGCTTTGTAAAGGGGCAAACATGCCTGAGAAATTCTTTGAGGACATTGTGAGCAGGTTTCAAAGGCCTTCATGACTGTGTGTCAAGCACCGTGTCAGGATCATTTAATGTGGTGTAGAGGTCCACGTTCTGTTCTTGAGCTTTCTCCTCGACCTGTCTGACTGCAGACACAGGTCTACTGCCACACTGTAGGGATTCTGTCGGTCCTTTGAGTCCACACTGACCCGCCAAAGAGCATCCCAACCAGACCCATCGCTGTACCCTATCCCTGTAACTTTGCATTTCCTATGGATAATCCACCAAACCTGCACATCCCTGGATGCTATGGGCAATTTAGCATGGCAAATCCATCTAACCTGCACATTTTCAGGCTGTGCAAGCAAACGGAGGAAACTCACGCAGACACAGGGAGAATGTGCAAACTTCACCCAGACAGTCGCCCGAGAGTGGAATCAAATCTGGGTCCTTAGTGCTGTGTGGCAGCAGTGCTAACCACTGAGTAGTTCCTTTATCTTTTTTAATGGTCACTGACCTGAGTTCAATCTTGTGCTAAGTTTTTCAGAAGGATTCTGGTGAAGGTTTTGCCACCTTTCTCTTATGATTGCTAAAATATTGGAAGTTTTGTTATGATTTATACGGATGGAAATGGAGGCATCTTTGTATTTTTGCCAGACAGTTTCTTGGTCCACATTGACCGAAAGATTTCAGTAAGCTCCTCGAATAGGCATTTTAAGCACTCCAGTACTAAATCGATTTAATTTTGATGCTTGGAGATCACTTGAACCAAGAAATCATTTTAACCAAAACTTCGTTGGCTTCAAAGTCACACTTGTTAAAAAAAACTAATCAAATTGTAATTGGTTTGAGTATCTGTTGTTTCCCTCACTGTTTGCTGTTTTGTTCACAAGTACAGGAGGTGTGATGTTAATGTTTATTTGTGAGCTAAATACTTTGATTATTTTTGTCTCTTTACTTGTCAATGACAAAATCAGACCATGGCATGTAATATGCAGGAGTGTTAGATCGCTAATGTTATCTTTATCTTGATACCATCATCTAACACGTTATAAAAACTGTATTTTTTATGGATTCTGTGGGTGAGTTTAAGTTTCTGGTAGAGACTGGCCCAAAATTTCAACCCTTAATCGCTTTTGATTTTAGCTGTGTTATGAATTTCTAGGAATTCTTGAAATTCTATGTCTGATTTCCACTAGTCACAGAAACTTTGTTCTCTGCACTGCTCTTTCAGGATAAGTTACTTTGTTGCATAAGATTTATTATTGTCATGTTTCTTCAGATTTAGCTGGTTTTGGCTAAGGTGTTTTCTAATATGTGTTTATTGAGGTAGTCTGGAACACTGATTCAAAAAGTGCATATACTGCTTCCAAGAAAGGACATCTTTTGATAACAATACAGATATTGTTAAAGGCTTGAGTAACGTGAAATAGGTCCGCATCCAAAACTCTTGGTTTTAGTTTGTCTGTAAAGTATTGTGGATATAATTTATGTAGTGAACTGAATTGGCTGAATACTGCTCTTATGCCAAGATAAAAGATAACTGGTAGGCATGTTCTTGTGGTGCAGTGTTAGTTTCCCTACATTTGGGCTAGAAGGTCCAGGTTTAAGCCTTTCCTTACATGAAGGCCTGTCATTAACATGTCCAAACAGGTTGATTTAAAAAAAAAGTTTGAAAGGTGACTGATTGTCACATGACATCTATAATTGAGCCTTTCAATCTCAACAAAATGTGAAGTATAATTTGAATAGTAGGAAATATGACTATTTGTTGGATGCACATTGTACTTTTTGGGAAGTGGGGGCGAAGAGAAGGGTCACAGTTGGAAGACTTAAATGTCCAGATTCTGTTCTGAACTTTTTTCACTAGCTCATGGTAAACTTCCAATTAAGTAAAATAGCTTTGATTTGACTTAATCCTTTGATTCTTTTGGAATAGGAAAGTACTGCCATTGCTAGACAATAACTTGGCATGTTTGCTATTTTTGTTTAAATTCGGCAACTCTGGCATAGTGGCTTGTGTACAGCATGGGTGGTCTGGCTCTTAATGTTGAGCTGGCATGTGCGTTATTGCAGCAATAATTATCAATGAAGAATTAGGTTATTTGTATTTTTCTCCCACTCCTTTCTCTTGCCATTTTTCTTGCTCCTCCTCTCTCCTTCTGAAGATATCCATATCTTTACTGATGTGTTTTGTTGCACATGTGAGTACTTTAAGATACAGTACCTCATTCAAGTCATTACTCATCTGTGTCATGAGTGTCGACAGACATTGAATTCTGTGCAGTATCTGAGGCTATGCCTGTTAATTTATACATCTGCATTTTTTTTTGTTTTCAGAATGCATGTGATGCTGACAAGATTTTTTGCTCATTGATAGTTACCTTGAGGAGGTGTTGTTGAACCTTCTCCTTGAGGTATTGTATTCCTGGGCTGCAAAGGGATATGAAGACAGTAATGAGATGAAGAAAGAAACGTTAACATTTGTTAAGAGAAATTTATGTAACAGAGAAAAAGAAGGAAAATGGAATGCAGGTCGAGCCAGATGGCAGTGAAACTGAAAAAGAAACAAAGAACTGTGGATGCTGGAAATCAGAAATTGCTGGAAAATCTCAAGTCTGTCAGCATCTGTGAAGAGAAAGCAGTTACTGCTTTGGGTCCAATGACCCTTCTTCTGGACACAGTTTCTGATTTTGTTGGTAATGCAATTCTGATGGTTGTAGTGAAATGAAAAATGAATGCTTTCTCTCTTTCTTTTTTTTTTTTTGCCCACAATCCCAACTTATTCAAAGAAGTCATCAGTTTGGAAATTTCAGGCATATCAGTTGTAATCTTCCAGAACTCTTTGGGTTCAATAATTGTGCTTTTTGGATATGAAAACTGCAATTCTTACTCTATTATTGAAGAATACAGCCTAGATATGTATAAACCTTCCACATATTTATGCATGGATACTTCGTTCAAGATGGTGTCTACGTGGCATGGATGACCGTAGTGCTCCATAAATTGACAATTTTCAGCCCTGAAAAGCATTCAGACTTTGCTTTCTTTGGCTGTTTCTGCATGACACTGAAAGTAATCATTTTTTAATTCTGTTTTGGGATGTGGATTGTTTCTGGCTTGTCCACCATTGGCTGCCCATCCTTAATTGCCCTGGAGAAGTTGGTAATAAGCTACCTTCTAGAACCTTTGCAATCCTTGGGATGCACGTACACATATAGTGCTGTTAAGAAAGGACTTCCAGGATATTGACCGTCTGACGTTTTAAAGTGAAGGGATGACAATTTCGTTTCAAATCAGGAAGATGTAGCTTGGAGAGGAACAAAGAGATGGCAGAGGTCTAATGAACCTGCAGCTTTTGTTCTTCTAGGTGGCAGAAATCATGTTTGAAAGATGCTGTCTGAGCAGCTTTAGTGAATTACTGCAGTGCATATTGTAAATGGTATGCAGTGCTGCCACTGTGAAGGGCATGAATGTGGTCAATAGGATGCCATTCAAGTAGGCTACTCTGTTGTGGATAGTTTTAAAACTATTTAATGTTGTTGGAGTACACCATTCCAAGGTGTGGAGAGTATTCCACCCTCCTGACTTGTGCCTTTTATAGATGGTAGACAGGCATTGGGAAGTCAGGAATTAAGTAACTCACAATAGCATTCCTTGCCTTTGGCCAGCTCTTGTTGGTTCAGTTTCATTTCCAATGAAAGATATCACAAGAATGTTGTCAATTGGGGATTCATAATGGTAATACCATTGAACATCCTGGAGCGATGGTCTGATTTTCTCTGTAGATGGTCATTGCTTGGTACTTGTGTGGCATAAGTGTTGGCTGCCACTTATTTGCTCAAGCTTGGATGTTGTCTCGGTGTTATTGCGTATGAAAACAAGCTGCTTCAATGTGAGGAATCATGAAGGGTGCTGAACATTTGTACAATCATCAGCAAACACCCCCACTCCTGATGGAATCAATCTTATTGATGAAGTAGCTGAAGATGTTGGACGCAGTATGCCATGGGAATTCCTGCAATGATGTCCTGGGACTGGATGATTGCCGTCCAACAATCACAACTATCTTTCTTTGTGTTATATACAATTCTAACCAACTGAGAGTTTTCACTCTGATTTCCATTGACTTCAATTTTGTCAGGACCTCTTGATGCCATGCCCAGTCACATGCTGTCTTAATGTTAAGGGCAGTCATCACACCTCGCTTCTGGAATGTAGCTTTTTAGTTCATGTTTGGGCCAAAGCTGGAAATGATGTCTGGAGCTCAGTGGCCTGATGTAACCTAAACTGAGTATCAATGAGCAGATTATTTGTGAGCAAGTTCCTTTTGATACCACTGTCGATCTCTTCCAGCACTCTGATTAAGAGTAGACTGGCAGATAATTGACCAGGTTGGATTTGTACCTGGGCAATTTTCCAATTAGTTGGGAAGTTGCTGGTGGTGTACCTTTACTGGAACAGCTTGGTATGGACACGACAAGTTTTGGAGGACAAGTCTTCAGGATTATTGCTGGAATGTTGTAACAGGCTGAATTCTGCTGTTATGATGGAAGGAGGGTGATTGTCAAATCATTTACTTTCGTTATCAACGGACTTCTGGCATTTTTTAAAAATTTCCAGTGCAGGGAAATGCAGGTTAGTTCTAGTGCTGTTATCACTGTCCTAGTTTTCATCAGGTAACTTTCCACAAAATAGTCATCAATATCACAACTGGATTTTTATATGATCAGGAAGTCTTTTAAAAGTCTGCAAAGTGGTGAGTGGGACCGAGTTGCAAGACTGTCTGTCCATTAATAAATGATGTTATTTTTGCCAAAATAACGAGAGGATGGGATGTATTTCACATAAGCAGGAAAAGAGAACTCAGCATGGCTAGTGCACTTCATGCCAAGTTAAAACAGATGCTATATGGAAAGTTTCATGGGTGTTCGCTTTGGTGTAGGAGTTACAAATGGATGGAGTAGACATAAATGCTCTTGAGGTGGGAATTAAAAAGCTTTGAATGTGTTTCTCCCTCACTCTCTTCCCCTGCCCCCAAACCCAATTAAGTGTTTAGAAATAAGTGCAATGTGTTAATTGTTTTCATTCCCACATGACTCTTGAGGTCTGTTTATAGTGGTTCTGAGAGTGCCTATGGAGGTGCCATGAGAGGGCGTGGAGGGGTAAAGAGGATACACGTGGAATTTTTTTTTTTGTTGCAGCAGGGGACAGTATGGCTCGGACTAAATATAGCATTGTTGAGGGCTAAAGGGCCTAACAACTTCTCAAATAACTGGAGCAAAAGACCTCAGAGAACTGAGGAGGACCTTCTAAGTTTCTGGATTCAGCATTGGCTGACCCTTTAGAAGACAAAGGGTGGTAGTGGACGGAAAATATTCAACATGGTGCTCAGAGTGGGGTACCACAAGGATCTGTTCTGGGTCCTCTTCTGTTTGTGATTTTTGTAAATGATTTGGATGAAGGAGTGGAAGGGTGGATTAGCAAGTTCGCAGACAATACGAAGGTGGGTCACGTTGTGGACAGTGCAGAGGGCTGTTCTGGGTTACAAAGGGACATTGATAGAGTGCAGAGCTGGGCTGAGAAGTGGCAGATGGAGTTTAACCCTGAAAAGTGTGAGGTGATTCATTTTGGAAGGACAAACTTGAAAGCAGAATACAGGGTTAACGGAAAGATTCTTGGCAGTGTAGAGGCGCAGGAGGATCTTGGGGTTCGTGTTCACAGTTCCCCGAGAGCTGCCACCCAGGTGGATGGAGTTGTTAAGATGGCGTATGGTGTATTAGCTTTCATTAATAGAGGGATTGGGTTCAAGAGCTGTGAAGTTATGCTCCAGCTGTACAAAAGCCTGGTTCGGCCACGTCTGGAGTATTGTGTCCAGTTCTGGTCACCTCATTACAGGAGAGATGTGGAAGCATTGGAAAAGGTGCAGAGGAGATTTACCAGGATATTGCCTGGAATGGAGGGAAGGTCTTACGATGAAAGGTTGAGAGAGCTAGGGCTTTTCTCTTTAGAACGACGAAGGATAAGAGGTGACTTGATAGAAGTGTACAAAATGATCAGAGGTAAAAATAGAGTAGACAGCCAGAGACTTTTTCCTAGGGTGGAGGTAGCTTTTATGAGGGGACATAATTTTACAGTGAAAGGTGGTAGATATCGGGGAGACATCAGAGGTGTAGGTTCTTTACTCAGAGTGGTAGGGGTGTGGAATGCATTGCTGGAGAGGGTAGTGGAGTCGGCCTCAGGGGCATTTAAGCGGCTATTAGATAGGCATATGGATGCTAGTATAAGGTAGTGGTGGAGGTTAGATAGACCTTAGGTTTAGGGTAAAAGTTTGACCCAACATTGTGGGCCAAAGGGCCTGTACTGTTCTATATTCTGTGTCTATGTTCTATGTAACCCCTGTGGCTTCGCCCATGTTTGTGATATTGTCTGCTTCTGAACCTGACTCTATCCTTAATCTGCCTCCCTAAAGTGAGAATTAATTCAACTGGCCCTTTTTAAACAAGTCTGGATAAGAGGCAGGAAATTACAAACTCCAATCCCTTCCTTCAGGAATATAAACATTTTTCTAATCCAGGCCATTCAGGACGATGGCAGGACCTTTTGGTACAGCTTTGTTGAAAGAAATTTAACAGCTGAGACAATGGATTGAACAAAGGATTATCGTGAATGAGCAGAAGTTTCCTTGATTTAATGGAGTTGGTAGCTAAAGATTGGAGTTTGGAGCAGGAACCAAATTCAATGGCTTTACTCTTTGAATTATTGAATTGGAGGAAGTTTCTGCTGACCCTGATGGTTCCTGATTGCCAACTGGCATCTCCTTTGGAAATGGAGGCTAAATAAGCACAGGATCATCGTCAGTTTCTAATTTTCACTCAGATACCCATTTCTTTGTGTTTTTCTAATCAACCTGTTTAGAGATATTATTACATACCTTTGGAGCAGGTGGTTCTTGAACCCGGGCGTCCCGGTCCAGGGGTTAGGGGCATTATCACAAGGGCCCTTGAGGTTTGCTTTATCTCTTTTACCTTTTATATTCCACAGTGAGACAAAAAAATGAAGACCCCTCTTGTGAATAGAGTCTCTTAAATTTTTTTCCACTGACTGGAAAACACACATGGCCAATTGAATATTTGCAAGCAAAGCCTGCTAGGGGCAAAGCACAAATATTCATTTTTTTTGAAAATTTGACCTATTTTTCTAATGAACCATTCAGAGATGTTATTCTATACCTCTGAAGCAGGTGAGACTTGAACCCAGGCCTGTCTGGTCCAGGGGCAGTGGACCACTGTGCAACAAAGAGGGCCCAAAATGGCCTTAGGGTCTTGACTGGAAACTAGCAGCTTTGATCAGTATAAGAATTGAGTCCATTACCTTGGCATCATTAACACCACACTCTAAACATCAGAATCCACAGACCAGGGGGCCTGAATATTTATTTAAACACTGTTATAAAAATGAACCAGATGTGAAGGAGGTGGAGCTTGCGGAGGTTTATAATGATTTGTGGATAATGATTTATCGATATTCATTTACCCTTCAATAACATTTATACAATAGTGATGAAAAAGAATTTGGATGGTAGTCAATTTTCGTCCTAAGTAATTTTTTTTTAGGAGAAAAAGGCAATGTGAAATCAAATTAGATAAACTGAGAGGGAAAACGAGTTGTAAGGCTAGAATTGCACTACATTAAAAAAACTTCTTGTGCTTTGTCTGAAACTAATTTGTTTGGCTTGGGCTTGTACTCTCATCAGTGGTGCCAGCTTTGGCTCAATGGACCAAAATGCTACAGTAGTGCCAAAGTGACCACAAAAATTAAAATAAATGCCAGTGTAACAGAAGGTGTTAACATAACGTTAAAGTAATTGTCACTTGAATTCTTCGTGTAACCTGAAGGATTATTGAATAGTCATCTTAAATCTAAGACTACAACAGAGACTTATTACTTTAAAGGCAGTGTGTAACTATAACAAAGTTCTAAGAGCTTTGGAAGAATTACCTCAGTAAAATTTGACACCAAGCAAGACTAATGGCTAAAAATATTGTCAGAGTTGGCAATTTAGCAGTGTCTTAAAGAAGGAAAAATAGGAGGAGATATGTAGGGAGGAAATTCCAGAAATTAAGGCCGAAGCAGTTAGTGGCATGACCACCTATAGTGGAGACATTAAAATTGTGAATGCTGTAGAGCCTAGAATTAGAGTCACACAACACGGAAACAGACCCTTCAGTGCAACTCGACTGCGCTGACCAGACATCCCAATCTGACCTAGTCCCATTTGCCAGCATTTGGCCTGTATCCCTCTTAACCCCTTCCTATTCATTCCCATCCAGATGCTTTTCAACTGTTGTAATTGTACCCACCTCCGTCACTTCCTGTAGTAGCTTGTTCCATACTTGCACCACTCTCTATGTGAACAAGTTATGCCTCAGGTCCTTTTTAAATCTTTCCCCTCTGATCTTAAACCTATATCTTCTAGTTTTGGACTCTCCCCACCCTAGTAAAAAAGACCTTGGCTATTCAATGTCCCTCATGATTTTGTAAACCTGTATAACGTCACCCCTCAGCCTCTGATCCGGGAAAACGTGCCGTAGCCTGTTCAGCCTCTCCCTATCGGTCAAACTCTCCAAACTTGTCAACATCCTTAAACCTTTTCTGCACCCTCTCAAGTCTAACAGCATCCTTCCAATAGAAAGATGACGAGATTTGTAGACAGATATGAGTTTTGAGGTTGGAGGATCTAAGAGATGACGGAGGGTGAGAGTGTGAAGGAATTTGAAAACAGATGAAAGTTTAAACACCAAGACATTGCTTAAGTTTTTTTGTTTCTTTATTCATTCACGGGATGAGGGACATCTCTGGCTAGGCAGCATTTATTGCCCATCCCTAATTGCCCACAGGGCAGTTCAGAGTCAACCACATTGCTGTGGGTCTGGAGTCACATGTAGGCCAGACCAGGTAAGGATGGCAGTTTCCTTCCCTAAAGGACATTAGTGAACCACATGGGTTTTTCCTGACAATCGACAATGGATTCACGGTCATCATTAGGTTCTTAATTCCAGATATTTATTGAATTCACATTCCACCATCTGCCATGGTGGGATTTGCATCTGGGTCCCCAGAATGTTATCTAGATCTCTGGATTAACAGTCCAGTGATAATACCACTAGGCCATTGCCTCCCGTGGGCACTAATGTAAATGTCATGAAATGTAATGTCACAAAATTAGGACTGGTGCGCATCTCTCAACCTACCTATCACCAAAGGAATGATTAACCATTGTCAGTCTTGGAATAAAAAAACAGTGTATATTTAATTCCTGTCACTTAACATGCCAGCTTATCAAATTTTCAATAATTTATGATACCGGGTCTGTTGTAAATAGGTAAATGGTTTTTTTTTTATAGTCACTTATGAGACATGGACATCACCGCTGATCAGCATTTTGTTATTGTCTGTTGATTTGAATAGATTTATTATTGTCATATATACCTAGCTACAGTGGAAAGTTTTTTTGCATGCAGTATAGGCAGATCATATTATCCAAAGTGCATTAAGGTGATAGAACAGAAGGAAGAATACAATGTTATGGCTGCAGAGGATGCGCACAAAGAGCGAGGTCAACATTAACTTTAACTTTAAATTTAAAATTTGAGAGGTCCGCTCAAAAGCCTAATAACACTAGGGAAGAAACCGTTCTTGAATCTGTTGGTATGTCTGTTTAAGCTTTTGTCTTCTGCCTGACGAAAGAGGTTGGAAGAGATTATATCCGGGGTGTGAGGGATCTTTGATTATGTTGGCAGCCTTTCCGAGGCAGTGACAAGTATAAATGGAGTCAATGGATGAAAGGTTGCCGTGCGTGATGGACTGAGCTGTGTTCACAGCTGTCTGTAGTTTCTTATGGCAACTGCTCTGCCCAGGATCATCTGAAGCTGTCATGCATCCGGATAGAATGCTTTCATTGGTGCATCAATAAAAATTGGTAAGAGTCTTCATTGACATGCCAAATTTCCTTGGCTTCGAGAACGTAGATGTGTTGTGCTTTCTTGACCGCTAGATCAACATGGGTGGACTAGGACAGATTGTTGGTGATCGTAACTCCTAGGAACTTGACGCTATTGACCACCTCCACCTTAGCTCCATTGATGTAGAAAGGGGTGTGACATCCACCTTGCTACCTGAAGTCAATGGTCAGCTGTTTTGTTTTGCTGATGTTGAGGGAGAGTTTGTTATCCTTACACCATGCTACCAGGCACTTTATCCCTTTCCTGTATTCTGTCCCTAGTTGCCCTTGAGAAGATGGTGCTGAGCTGTCTTCTTTAACTGTTGTAGTCCACGTGCTGTGGGTTCAGGTCTTTTGAGTGTGACTAAATGCATATACGAGCACGCAGCAGCTTTTGAAGCCAAAACTGGAATGGAGATGTTAAATGTTTTCATTTTTTTTTCAATTTTGCTCAGCAATGTTCTGAAAATTGAGAACGTTTTTAGTAATTCCCCTGAAGTTCTTTTTTTCCTTCTATATTCGGGATCTAGGCTAAACTAAATTAGGTTGCTCTGCCCTCAAAAAGAATAAACCTGACAAATGTTCACCAGGTCCATTTATAAGGCTTAGCTCTGATTATTCATTTATAGTGCTTGAAAAACACTTTCTCTTGCAACCTTTCATTCCTCCCTTCAATCATGTTGCTGCCATCCTGTATATTGTATCTGCCCTACATTGGTACCTTTCCCTTTGGTTGAAGTACTTACCTACTAATATGCATCTTCAAGGAACTTGGCACACCAACATGATTTTACCATTGAACTATTGCTTTATCTCAATGCTTTAATTAAAGTTTTTGCTTGGAAACTTCTAATCCTCCTAAAAGCCTTGGCTTGAAGTTGATATTTTTGTTTGGAAATCTGACAGTGTGAACTGAAGTTGGATCATTCAGTGTTCCTAACTTCAATAACAACTTGTACTTGTAAGGTGCCTTTAACGTAATGAACCATCCTAAAGTACTTCACAGGAACATCATAAGACAATGAGAAGTTGGGGTAATTGAGCAAAAGCTTGGTCGAATAGTTAGGTTTTTGACAAGTTTCTGAAAGAAGGACGGCAAACTCTGAAAGTTGAAAGGCTGAGAGGTGTAAGGAGGGTAGGATGTAGGATCTAGGCAACTGAAAGTACAGCCACTAATAGTGAAGTGCTTAAAATTGGGAATGTACACAAGAGGCCAGAATTGGGGGACCCACAGAGATCATGAAAGATTGTGGAGTCGGTGAAGATCACCGAGAATGGAAAGGGACAAGGCAGTAGACAGATTGAAAACAAGGTTGAAAATTTAAAAATCAAGACATTGCTTGATGGGGTGTGTCCAAGGAAAACTGGTGATAAATTAATGAGACTTGCTGCGAAATAAGGCACAAGCAGAGTTTTGGATGACCTCAAATTTATGGACGGTAGAATGTGAGAGAACATCTGGGAGTGTGTTGGAACAGTCTCGTCTGGAACTAACAAATAGGTGAAGAGAATTTCCCACGATGCCCATGACCAGTCAAGTTGTTGACCTGTGAGTTCACTCATTGGCACCTATTAGGTTTGTATTTGGAAAATTAATGCATCTTGATGAATGAGACCTATTATTCATTGAGGGATGGCAACTGAAAGAGGCATGTGCATGTATTTCGTATTCATACAGATAACTGGCCAATTTAACCACTATTATTCAAAGGTACAGTATTTATAAAGTCAGGAGGAGGAGGAGTGTAATTTGGTGGGCAAGTTGTACCCCATTTAAGTCACATTCCTGATTCCATTTCCTGTCTCTTCACTTGTGCCTCTGCCAACACGCACACACCACCAACTCAACCTTAATTACCTTTTCACTGCCATCATTGGTGGAAAACATGGTACCTACCCACTGAGGGTGAGGTTACCCAAATTCTAGCCCTATTCTTTTTGCCGTGCTTTTTTTTATTTTGCTGCAGTTGATGTACGCTTTCTAGCAGCCACATTTATTAAGTGTAATTGGAAGCAGAAACCTTGACTAATTTGTTTGCTCTCAGCTTAGTGGTGCGAAGGCTAATTAATATATTATAATTGCTTCAATGAACTTAATCCTGACTGGAAATTAAACCTGTGAACCTCCTGAGGTGGGTGAATTTTTCTACAACTAAAGAAAATGATTAGCATTTATATGTAACGCCTTGCAGAAATAGTGAAAGTGTTTCATAGTAAATATATCAGGTTATTAGCAGAGATAGATACTTGAAGAGAAAGAAGATTCGGGCATGTGGGATTGGGACTATTTTATGTGTTATAATGGATCTGGGTGGGATGCTCTTTGGAGGGGCAGTATGGGCTTGTTGGGCCGAATGGCCTGTTTCCACACTGTAGGGATTCTATGATCTATGAACATCGGAGTGCTGTCCCAACCTTCAGTGAACTTGAACCCACACCCCTGTTTTGATTCTAATGCTAATCATTTATGTTTGCAAATTTTTAATCCATTCATTGAATGTTGACATTTTTGTGGTGGATGACCAATGAATAAAGAACAACAGGTTATCACCAAATGTTTTACTTAACTTTATAGTGGTTCCTGAGGTGCTGTTTGCTG
This sequence comes from Ginglymostoma cirratum, assembly GCA_024137785.1. Classification (NCBI taxonomy): domain Eukaryota; kingdom Metazoa; phylum Chordata; class Chondrichthyes; order Orectolobiformes; family Ginglymostomatidae; genus Ginglymostoma; species Ginglymostoma cirratum. The sequence continues at coordinate 23,275,964 of JAHRHZ010000073.1, forward strand.
GCCTAAACTGTTGATTTGAGGATGACTTCTGAAAGAGTTACCCTTGTTGACTGGTTATCCTTCACTGCTCCCATTTTCCCCACTGAGTTTGCTTTATCCAAAGGGCTTTGATTCAGTGAGGGTGAAATAGGTCCATGCCATGTGAGACCCTTCATGTAAGTCCAATTGGTCTGCGCCCCTGCATGCTGGCCTCAAATCAACTATGGGTGGGGTTGGGACTGTCACGCAGCTCCTGCTGGAATTGCCTTTGCAAAGAAAGTCTGGAGAAAAATGCAGTGGTTTTTGTCAAGGTTCGTCCTGAACAGCTCCGTGACGTGGGACTCTGTGCTCTATAGTCTGTTCGCCAGGATGCACACGGAGACAAGCATCAACTGTGCCTGGAGGACCCATCAGCTCAGTGAAAGACAGTCTTTGGTCTGTCTGAAACTTGTTGGTCCCCCAGAACAAGGAGTTGACTTTGACTGAGTGTTGCAGATTGGCACATTTCAAAGTCCAAGACTACGTGCTGAGGGACGCACTAAAGCTTGGGACAGCTGCTGCCGAGGTGCAGTGGTGTAAGACCACTGAAGGTAAATGGAGTTCATTCGGTTATTGAACCCTCCTAGTGCCTCAAAAATATGTAAATATTAGTATCTTTTGTATAAGAGGGGTCTTTGGGTTTTTTGGATAGAGTCAAAGTCCAATGTTTGTTTGTTTACTTGATATGCCGAACTGCGTTTGTGACAATGTATATATACAAAGGTTTTTTTAATGAATAAAGTGTTTTTATTTCAAAAATATAATCAGCATGAAATGGGCTTGTAACAAATAGTGGTGGCTGAATATTCACTGCGCTTGATCTTCTTTTCTATTTTGCTCACACTTTTAACTTGGTTTACACTTTTAAGATTTTAAAAAATTACTTAAGATTTTAAATATTGGCAATTTTTTCCAAGTAAATGGGTTTTTATTTTCCAATGGGTTGCTGGTCTAAATGCCACCCATTTTGTACTATTAATGTAGACCAATTTCACTCTGTCAGAGAGCAAAGTCTGTGTAATATATTTCCAGTTGTTTATTTTGTGATAGTTTTACTTTGTTCACATCTGTGTATTTGCCTCTTGGGTGTGTGTATTTTGACAGATATTTGCTGATATAAATTTCAAAGAAGAGCAGCATTCTAAAATGTCTTTGTTTGAATGTATAGTACCAAGAACATTCAGTGGCAATGGATTACCAAATATTAATCATTGAACAATTTTCTATTTTGTATGAGTTGGAGAGGGAGACCTTTTTTCAAATCTAATTTTCTCTGAACTCTTCCCATTTTCCAATCAAAGATGTGCCAAAAGTGGCACAACCCTGTGCCCATGTGTCTATCATGTTTCCAACAGGGCTTTCATCACGTTTATGGAAGTCCTTTCACAGTAGAGTATAAGCAATTGAGGAAATGTCAAGCATGTTCTTTCTATGAGGGGATCACATTAATGAGGAACAAAATAAGAGACAGAAGGTCTCCTTCTCAAGCAGAGTACGGTAAATTATTTAATAGCTATTATTTCATGTGGACACAGAGCTCTCAATTTTTGTGAAATATCAGGAGTAAGATTTTTGATCAAAAGTGTGTGTATAATCCATATCATTCGCTTTTGTTTCAAAACAGTCTTACAATTTGAGTTTTGATTCAGTTTTGTAATGCATAATTTTCAGACTGCTTAGAGGTGGCTATGTTCATTGATTGAGTTGCCATGGTTACAATTGCTGACAGCAGGCCTGCCCACTGCTGGTAGACATAGATTATTTAAAACTCCTGTGCTCCTTTCTGTTTGTTACTTCATGCAGATAATATAAGTCTGGATTTCATGGGGCTATAACCATGTATCTTGTGTTGCTCTCAGCCACGTGAATTGTAAAAATCACAGTATAGTGTTGCTTAACAGTTTGTATCCATGTGAGTGGGGCAGGCCTTGTATAATCCAGATTCTTCAAACAAGACATCTATAAAGGGCCTCATTGGGGGAAAAATAACAAAGGTTTAATCAAAAAGAAGGAGGATGAATTGGAGAAAAGTACTAAAAAAGTCTGAATGTATCATAATTCCAAACCTTTTGTTGCCTGCTGTTCACCGTGATTGCACAATCCCACGACAAGTCCACCCCCTATTCAGGAAGATCTGAGAGCTATCCACTTTCTTTCCTTGAAAAGAGACTTGAACAGTTTCCATCCATCTCAGCCTTTCTTCACCTGACTGAGCTCATTTGTTCTTTGGACATAGAATCCCCAGAGTGTGGAAGGAGGCCATTCAGCTCATCCGGTCTGCAATGACCCTCTGAAGAGCATCCCACCCAAACACAGGCCCCTAACCTATTCCTGTAACCCTGCATTTACCATGGCTAATCCACCTAGCCTGCACCTCTTTGGACTATAGGAGGAAACCAATAGGAATTTGTGTTCCTGGCACAGTGAGGCAGCAGTGCTAACTACAGTGCCACCTTGCTGCCTGAATAGCTTCTGCTTTAACTCATTTCACTTTTTCCAAATCAAAGCTGTGGCCATGGGTACTTGTATGGGCATCTTTTATACCTGTCTCTTTTGTGTGTTATGTGGAACATTTCTTGTTCCAGTCCTACTCGGGCCCTCACCCACAACTCTTTCTCCACAACATAGATGCTATCATTTGGTGTTGTTTCTAGATGTCATCAAGAATGGGAAAAAGTTAATCAGCTTTCCTTCCAAACTCAATCCCTCCCTTATATTGTACATCTCTGATTTGTACCTTCCTGGACTTCAGTTTTGCCATTTCCCTGGAAAAAATTATGTACCAATATTCATTACAACCTCACTGACTTGAGCACCTTGCCTTGCTTACACTTCTCCAAATCCTGCTTCCATGAGAATTCCATTCCATTTTGTCAGTTTCTCCATCTGTCACATTTGTTCCAATGATACCACCTTCCACCCAAAGTCCGTCTGACATGTTCTTTTTTGTCAGTTGAGGATACCCCTCCCATTGTGGTTGACAGGTTGCTCAATCGTGTTCAGTCCATCTCTCGCACTTCCATCCCTACCCCTTTTCCCTCTCCTAGAACAGGAATAAGATTCCCCTTGTCCTCACTTTCCATCCCTACTACCCTCCACATTAAAACAGTTATCTTCTGCCATTTCTGCCACTTCCAATGTGATGCCACCAGAAAGCACATCTTCCCCTTTTCTGTCAGTATTCCAAGGGGAATGTTTCCTCTGGGATAACCTGGTTCACTTTTCCATCGTTCCTAACACTTCCTCACTCCCCCACATTCCCATGCAATTGCATAGGAATGACCCTGACCTTCCAGTTGCTTACCATTCTTATAGTCCACTTTATTCCCATGCTAACATTCCTATTTAAGCCTTGCTACGTTATTTCAGTGCATGCTGAAAGAACTGTGTTCCCTTTTTGGCTTAGGCACCTTGCAATCTCTCTAGGACCCCATCCTCCATTTTTCTTACATCCCCCACTTTCCCTTGGCTGTGTCTTTTTGGCTCTTGTTAGCTCTGCGCTCAGCAGATCGGACACATTTTCTCCTTTTCACATTGAACATTTACTCCTATTATACATATCTATTTCTCCTTAACCACATAATCGTTATCTTTGTCCTTTGCTCTGAGCACTGTCACCGCCTGTTCAAATGCTCTTCCTTTCCCATTGTCAACAGCATTATAACCACAATATTTCAGCTCCTTTCAGTTCTAAAGTTGAGTTGTATCAGACTTGAAATGTTGACCTTCTGTCCTCTCAGATACTGCCAGACCTGCCAAGTTTCTCCAGGATGATGTTTTTATTTTAGATCCGTTGTCAGTTTGTGCTGCACCTGCATCTGTTAACTACTTTGGCGTCATATCATGCGATGACTTTAAAATTACCTTTGTACTTGGCTTTTCTTTCTTTCTGACATTGTGCATTTCAATAACTTGTCCACATTCCATTTCTGGCTTTGTTTTACCCGACATTTGTTTGTGTTAACAAAGTGTAGAGCTGGAGGAACACAGCAGGCCAGGCAGCATTAGAGGAACAGGAAACTTGCCTGTTCCTCTGATGCTGCCTGGCCTGCTGCGTTCCTCCAGCTCTACACTTTTTGTTATCTCTGACCCCAACATCTGCCATTTTTGCTATCTAATTTGGTTGTGTTGATAAATCTTTCTCTGATTTTTTTTTTTTTTTTTTTTTTTTTTTGGGTCCATGATCTGTACCTCCTTCCCACTTCCATCTTGTGACAGGCCTAGGATATTTTGGACTTGTTTTACCTACTCCTGTTTTGATGTCCATACTGAATTTGGCTTTATTGCTGCTCCCTGTTCCAGTGACTTATTGTCTACCCTCCTTATTTCTTCCACACAATGTGCTATCATTAAACAGCCTGAGTTCCCTTCATCGCATTGTCCTTGTTCTGTGAACATTAAGCAGATAGCGGAGGCTAGTCCCATGATTGGCCTGTATTGTTATTCATTGTTTTGACTTTTATTTCTGTCTCAAGTCAAATTTAATTCATAAACATGGTTTTTATGTAAGATTTCGGAAAAGAGAGCCATGTTGCCAAAGCTTTTGTATTTTTCCTTCTCCATACAATACAATGTCAAATTTGAAAAGATCTCACAAATTTATACTGGAGGTGAAAAGGATGTTGATTGATTGGTAAGTCAACAATGGGTTAGGCGATGCTGTAGAAAACAGCAGTGAAGTATCATCTCTCCAAGCTCATGGTTAGTTCAAAAAAAGATGGAAGGCTTAAATATGTTCTTTTTTGTTTACCAAGAACAGGTCCCCCCATATGCGTCTGTGGCTTTGAGCGAGCATAAATGAACAATATTATAAGCTCAATTGACTACTTTAAATTGGGTGTTGGTATAGCTATCAACACACAGAATTGTTCAGCAAGTGCTACCTAATCAGATCACAGCTAACTTGTTTTTGTTCTGGGCTTTTCAAGCATGGAGTGGTTGAGTGCAGCCTCTACTTTTCCTGTTTTGAACAACTGAAAGAATATGGCATTTTGGTTCAACAAGGCAGTTGCTGTGATGTGAGAGATAATAGGAACTGCAGATGCTGGAGAATCCGAGATAACAAGGTGTAGAGCTGGATGAACACAGCAGGCCAAGCAGCAACATAGGAGCAGGAAAGCTTGACGTTTCAGGCCTAGACCCTTCATCAGAAATGGGGGAGGGGAAGAGGGTTCTGAAATAAATAGGGAGAGGGGGGAGGCGGATAGAAGATGGATAGAGGAGAGGATAGGTGGAGAGGAGACAGACAAGTCAAAGAGGCGGGGATGGAGCCAGTAAAGTGAGTGTAGGTGGGGGGGGGGGTAGGGAGGAGAAAGGTCAGCCCAGGGAGGAAGGACAAGTCAAGGGGGTGGGATGAGGTTAGTAGATAGGAAATGGGGGTGGGGCTTGAGGTGGGAGGAGGGGATAGGTGAGAGGAAGAACAAGTTAGGGAGGTGGGGACAAGCTGGGCTGGTTTTGGGATGCGGTAGGGGGAAGGGGAGATTTTGAAGCTTGTGAAATCCACATTGATATCATTGGGCTGCAGGGTTCCCAAGCTGAATATGAGCTGCTGTTCCTGCAGCCTTCAGGTGGCATCGTTTTGGTACTGCAGAAAGCCCAGGATGGACATGTCGTCTGAGGAATGGGAGGGGGAGTTGATATGGTTCGCAACTGGGAGGTGCAGTTGATGTCTATGTGCTTGCTTTTGCAGTGGCACTGGAATTCATACACCTCATTTGATTTTTGTTGTAATTTGTTTCTGTAAACTAGCCGTCTCTTTCTGTGTGCATTGTTTCTGCATATTGGGCACTGCTCAAACCTTCCTGCTGGTCTCAACTCCATTCTGCTTAGTTTTGACCTCTGTATACTACTATATTGAATTCAGAAACCCTTGTCCTCATTTCACTTCACTGCAGTGCCTTAGGATAGTTATTAAATGAAAGTTGTAAAATGCTGCTTGTCTGTGACAGTTATGAGAAGGAGCACAAGTTAGAATTGAATTGCAAAAGCTCAGCTTTGATGAACCAACATATTCTTCCAATTCAAGATGATTTTATTGTAAATTAGTGTTGTAGCTAGCAATACACATTTCTTCATTCCAAAAATCTGTATTTATGTTTTGCTTTTTTTAATGCTGTAGTGCGGCCTTTTCTATCAATCTTTCCAATCTTTTCCAACTGGGGAAATCCATGACTCACCCATCACCACTCCTTCTGTAAATTATTTTCTATATCCTACGTTATATAATCAACGACGATTTCCCAGAACTCAAACTCTTGATTTATCGTGTTTACTCTTTCTTTTATGTACAGTTATGTTGCTGTAGTCGTACTAGTACCAAAAGACCAATGTTATGGTGAACATTATGAGCATCCAATGATAATTCAGTTTAAAATCTACAATTTGCAGAGCTTTGATCAAGACTCCTCTTAAGTACTGTGTTGAGTTTTCAGTATTGCATTTCAGAAAGGATATACACACCTTAGAGGGGTTACAGCCTCTAATTGATCAGAATTGTATAATTGTTTAAAGGGTTAAAATTATGAAGACAGGTTGTATAAACCAATATTCTTAAGGTTTTGCAATCTTATTTGTGATCTATTTCATAGTTCTGAAACTCTGGAAAGGATTCATGTGGAGCGAATATTTTACTCTGGGAATCCAGAGCAAGTAGATATGATTTCACTGAACTGAAAGCAGATTGGGACTGAAATTAGGAAGTGTGGTTTCAAGCAAACGGAGGAAAATTATTCTTCTCAGTGCTGGCTCGGTTGACATTTTACAGCTGACATTTTTATTGAGTAAGGGCATCAAGGTAAATGGAACAAAGACCGATTTAAATGGATTTGTTACAGATTAGCCGTGATTAAATTGAATTATGGGTTAGACCTGAATTATGGGCTGAACAGCCTACTTCTGTTCTCAAGTTGCTGTAATTAGTACCTGCACTACTTAATATCATTAATTGTGCACTTGTTGACTGCGCAGTAGCTTTTGTTTGAGCTGCAAATGATACAGAATTGCCTTTGAAGAAGTTTTATGTAGATTACAACCTTTTAAACTCAAGTATTTCTGATGAACACATTGCCATTGATTCTCAACTTTTGACTCTGAGTAGGTGGCTGCTTTATATGTGATGGGAATGCTAAAATTCCTGACGATAGTTATCTAGCTTTAATGCAAAACTTGAGTTTTTCAGAAATTTATGCACAATTCCAGTAAACTGTGTGGTAACATTTGACTGCGTATGAAAGCTAAATTGGCTTTTTGTAAATTTAAAGAGGGTTATTTTGGGTAAACGGGTATAACCAGGCACTAAATGCATGTTGCATGTGCTTATGAGAAGTGCACGTTGGCAAGTGATGTGGCATGACATTTTCGTCCTAACTTCTCATTACCATAACTTGAACATGCCAAGAAATGCTAAAACAGACACCCTACAGGTTTTGTGTGGAGATGTTGATTAAACGTAATTGCCACACAGCTGCCCAATATGTGGGCTTCATGCATCACTTGCACTGAAAGTAGGGATTACATTGACTGACACATTGCAGATTAACCAGAGCAATATGGCCTTGACTAAGCGCTTACTTTTCCTGGTGATTTCATAATGGAGAGTAGCACCACACTTATTATTAGGTGATATTCTCAGAATTATTTCCAGAATAAACACTGACAGCATTAGTGAAGCCTTGGCAAAGTGTCACACAAAACATTGTGGCATTTCTCAGTCATTTTCAAACCTCCAACAGTTAACGAATGGTGAAATATGATCCCCCTTTTAAGTAGTACTTGAAATCCCCAGCAATTACTTACTCCCGGTCAGCTAGTTACCATTAGGGGATGGAATTGGCTTATGCTGGGTATGGAAAGGTTGAGTTACAATAGGCTGGGACTTTTTTTTTCACTGGAGTACAGGAGGTTGAGAGGCAACCTTTTAGAAGCTTATAAAATAATGAGAGGATTAGGTAGAGTTAATGGTAGTTGTCATCTCCCTAGGATGGGGGATTTCAAGACTAGGGGAGACATTATTTTAAAGTGAGAGGAGAGAGATTTTAAAAAGACATGAGGGGAAAGTTTTTTACAGCAGGCGGTTTGCGTGTGGAATGAACTTCCTGAGGAACTGGTGGATATCGGTACAGTTACAATGTTTAAAAGACATTTGGATATGTACATGAATTGGAAAGGTTTGGAGGGATACGGTCCAGGAGCAGGCAGATGGGACTAGTTTAGTTTGGGATTGTGTTTGGTACGGGCTGGTTGGACTGAAGGGCCTGTTTCTGTGCCCTAAGACACTATGAACCTTCCACCACAATGTTGCACTGGCTCCTTAAAGAGCCCTTTCAGTCAATTAATGTCAGATAATCCTCTGGGAGACCATTCCTAATGCTTGAGCCTTTGTTGGGGTGGGGGTGGGTGTTAGGTACAGCCATAGTACTGTTAGGATGGTGTTCCAGGATTTTTACGCCCAAAGTCAGGAAAGAACCAGTGTACTTACAAGTCAGGATTGAGAGTTCCTGGAATGTAACATGCTGGTGGTGGGATTCCCATGTGTCTGTCGTCCTTTTGTCCTTCTCATTGGTAAAGGTTGATGAATGGGAAGATGCTATCAGACAAGCATGTGAGTTACTGCAGTATGTCTTGCAAATAATATACACTACTGCTCCTGTATGTCATTGGTGAGGGAAGTGAATGTTGAAGGTTATTGCTGGAGTGCCAAACATGTTACCCACTAAAGAATCAGCATATACTATGTAACTGCACTTTGAAGATGCAACATGTCTATGTGGCTCTTTTTACTTCCAAACTAGCAGGCTAGTTGCTTTGAACCTAGAGTTGGTATTACCAAAAATTCAACCCAACAACTTCTTCCAAAAGCTGCAATTTGATGATTTTTTTTTTGTTTACATGACAACGCATGGAGAACAATATGATCTTTGTCTTAGAAACTATAATTCATTGTTTGCATATGTCCATTGTGTAACTTTGACGCAGCAGTGATTCTGATTTAAGTTTTCTGTTTATCGCTTTTTTTCTTGGCATAGCCAGTAATACTGTATGAAACTAAATGTTACAGTTCTACAAAGCTGTCATGCAGATTTTGTATAGTGGAAAATTGATTTCATATTTGTGGAGTTGTAAAGCTTGTGGCGCATCTGAAGATTGTTGTGTAACTGTAAATGACCAGCTTTTTAGAATTTTGGTATCGTAACAAATTTTGACCATACTTGCATTTTTAATGTTGCTGAATATTTGATATGAATATGATCATTCCTAAAAATTATGAGCATTCACTAATAGGTTGGTAAAGCTTTGTGTACACCTTTAAAATGCATACATGCAGAGTTCTGTTTGTTTTAGTGCTGTGGTTTATTGTTGTCTGCTTTCACGAACGTAAAACAGCATGGTCAGGACATTAATATTAAAACTAACAATTTAACACTGTTTTAAATTATGTACCTGTAGATTAGAATGATTGAGAAAAATATTGGCAATATTTTGAAGCATGGATAATTTGCCTTCTATAATTAATAGTTCTGCTACTTAGTGCCTTGGAATAGATGATGGCTTGCTTCCACACTAAATCAATACTTCCTGAGATGGCTGATGGCATAACAAAGATTAGAAGGCCATTGTTTGTCACCTTTATAAAATGGTGCAATGTTTGGGTACTAACCCCTAGTGGCCTGTGGTCAGCATAGAGTGCTGTCACCATTGCTCCTTCCTGTGTTAGTCTAAGTAACTGTTTAGTAGACTCTGATGGAAGATGGTCCATGAATAAGTCCCAGTAGAACAGATTCTTATCTTCAATAACAGAATGCAGCTTATTACATCTCAGTAATTCTATATAAGTTGCGCAACTATTAGGCATATTAATATTACTAACAAGATATAGGTAAAATGTGTCAGCGTCTGTTGTCAGAATGCCTCAAACTCCACCCAGTGGTATGTATGTCAGATTGGGTGAAGCTTCAACTTGGCTTCTAGCTTAATTCTTTCATATCCATTGAATAATCCAACATCTTCCCCAAGTCTTACTCTCACTTTAGGTAACTCGTTAACCCTATGGACAGGCAATAAAAAAAATTGGCCAGCTAGCAATGCCCATGTCCCATAATGAATAAATGTTAAAAATTATACAGTTATAAATAACTATTTTGTTCACCACAACTACCTGGGGGGAGACAGAGTAAACTTCACAAGTTCAAGCAAACTGGTGGTCTAACAATTCTTCCAGAATGTGTGTGTTTTGAATGTGGAAGATCAGAAGGTTGTTGGCTTGAGGATCGTTGACTATGTGTTAATCATTTGTTTATCTCACTTCTGGAGTATCCTTTATCTTGTCAATAGATTTTGCTGAGGACTTGGTTGACTGACATTAGTGATTGTTCATTATCTTATCTGCAGGGTCTTTGATTTCATGAATGTCCTCATGGAAGACATCATGCTTATAAAGAAAGTGGTTTCATCTTAAGTACCATCTACTGAACATCTCTCGTAAAAGTTTGGATGTTGTGAATGGCTTCCATCGTTCTGTGTGTTTCTTTATTTGGTTGGTTAGATTTCTTTTGCACCAATATCATCAATGATATTAACTCTTGTGTGCAGCAGAATACTGTGCTGCCAGTACTGGTTCAGTTGTAAGTTTGGTAACGATCTTGGGTAGATTGCAGATGAAATTAATCCATACAATATTTGGTTGTTGTCTTAGATCTTGCTGATAGTTACCTTCTAAGGATTCTCCTATGGTATCGGGGATGGGAACAGTTTCCTGTAATCCAGAGAATTTTGTGTCTGTTCCCTGCTGATAATGTGCAATAAATCTTGGACTCCAATGTAAGTGATTTCCACTAGTTGAAACTTCTTCAAAAGTTTCAACCAGTAATCTTGGGAGCCCTGTAAAGTCTTCCAGTAGTTGTGTTTTCCTTGGGTGGTTGATGGTTTTCTTATCAAATAGTTGAACTACAGTAATAAATTGTAGAATGCTGAGGGCAAAACTAGTTTCTTTACTCAAAAGTAAGCTTAAATGGTTCTAGATGATGTAAACATCCTTGAATGTCACTTTTTTTTTGTTGCAGTGACACTCGTAGTGTTTCTTTAATCTTATTAGTTACTCTACCTGCAGACATGTCTGTAGGCTGTAACTCCAGTCTAACTCTGAAGAAGTCATATTGGACCCTAGATGTCACCTCTGCTTCTCTTTCCTCATATGCTGCCAGACCTCCTGTGTTTTTCCAGTGTTGCCTGCGGCTGTAACTTCATGTGTTTTTGCCAAGTTATTTGGTCAGATGAGGCAATGACACTTGCCCCTGTACCAGGCTGAAATTGAGTCAAATGCCCAGTAACATAAATAGGTTTAGTCATAGCTGGTTGCAACAGACCCCTTATTTCCTTAGGAATGTCTCGGGTATCTCCTCCACTGGAGGTATATCTTCGGATGTGAGCAGCTCATCTAATAGAGGTGGTTAATGTAGATGCCTGTATGTGACCCAGTAGTTCTGGAATTGTTCCTGAATTCTGCACTTTGTTTGGAAGTGACCTTTTTAAAGAATTTGTCATAGCTGGATGTAGCCTGTGCTTGAGATGTTTTATTCCACAACACTGATAATGACTCTTGGTATCTGATGTTTTGGCTACTTTTTGTGTTGGCTTATCATGTGTACTTCAGAAATTTAATACGTTATGTTCTTTTGTGTGGTTAGATTGTTCTTTCCTCAGATTGTGTTTGTGAATTTTCCTGGTCTCTGCTTCCTTGAAGATTTGGATAGCTTTTTCTAAAGTTAAATTATCCTCAGGAATGTAAAATATCTGGTAAAGAACGATTAAAAGCTCTGCCAACAATCCTTCGTCTCTTTATGAATTCTGATTGCAAGTTTCAGTATTCGCAGGTTTTAACTAATCTGTAGACATCATTAATGAAATTGTTTACAGATTCACGGAAATTGAACTTTTCTGTTAAATTGCCTGTTCAAGAGTTCTTTATCATTAAGTTTAAGCAGGTTTTTGACAATTTCTTTATGTCCTCAAAAGTATTACCAGGCAACTTAGTACATCCTTAGTTATAGAATCTATTGAGTATACTTGAATTAATTTGAATTGCTTCTGATTTGGTATTCAATTTTGAAGCCGTTCCGTATGTTGGGAACTGTTTTCTCCATGAATTTCAATGTTGTGTTCTGTTAGGATAACCTCTGAAATCTGCTAGGAGGTCTAATGTATTTTTCTATTTCTCCTTAGTGTGTTCAGCACTGTTTATTGCTGCGAATGTATTTTTAAAGTGTGTAATCTCAATTTTATTTTAAGCCTGATGTTTTATAAGTTTATCTTTTTGTATTCAAAATGATAGTTTAATTTTGACTTGCTATAAAGCTTGCTCATTTTATTGCAGCTCTTTGTGTAGCAGTCTGTAAAATCTGTATCTCTGAACTGTAATCTGATTCTGCTGATAAAGCTTTAATTTGTATTGCTTATCACTCTAGTGATTTATTGCTTTCAGATCTGAAATTTTTCCGTTGTAAAGGACTTATTTTTTAAAATTATTTGAAAATTTTAAGATTCTATGCTTTAGCAATATTCTTATGAAACTTTTTAAATTCCTTTAAACATTTCAAAGTTTATAAATTTGTCAAATAGCTTATTTTAGCTTCTAAAGTGTTAAAATAATCTTCCTGGCTTTAGGAATGAATATAGAAATTTCTTGTTCTTTTTTGCTTCTTAGGAAGTTCCTGATTTTTGAACAAAATAAAAGGTTGTGCCTTTCTTCTTGTTTGGCTGATTTGATGTCCTTTTATCTAACAAAATGGTACATTTGTACTCTTTCTGCAAATAAAATATTCTGTCCTTTTTAACTTCTCTTGCCTCGGAAATTCTTAGGCTTTAATTTATGGATTTATGGTATTTAAATTTGTTTCTGATATTTCTGATAGTCATAAAATTATTGCCATACTTCAAGTTTTGCTGCTTTATTTTATGGTGCCCATCTGTGACTGCAGCGAATGCTTGTCTTACCAGTAGGTAGTCCCATTTTGTCTTCCCAGCCTGGATTTTGTGTTATTCAAGTAGATTTTCTACCCCTTTTGCTTGCAGATCAACTTTTAGAGTCATAGAATTACACAGCACGGAAGCAGACCCTTCGATCCAATTCATCTTTTGTCGACCGGGTATCCTAAATTGAACTAGTCCCATTTGCCAGCATTTGGCCCATATCCCATTCCTTTTCATCTATCTGTCCAAATGTCTTTTAAATGTTTATTTGAACTCACCTCTACCAGTTCCTCTGGCAGCTCATTCCCTACATGTACCATCCTCTGAGTGAAAAAGTTACCCCTCAAGTCCCTTCTAACTCTTTCCCCTCTCTCATTAGGCTGTCATGATTTTATAAACATTTATATTGTCATCCACCTGCCTCTGATGCTCCTGGGGAAAATAGTCCCAGCCCATTCAGCCTCTCCCTATAGCTGAAACCCTGCAGTCCCAGCAACATCCTTGTAAATCTTTTCTGTACCCTCTCTAGTTTAGTAACATCCTTCCTATAACAGGGTGACTGGAATTGAATGCAGGATTCTAAAGTGGCCTCACCAAAGTCTTGTACAGCTGCAACGTGATGTTCCAACTCCTATTCTTGGTGCTCTGACCAATGACGGTGAGTGTGCCAAACACTGCCGTCACCACCCTGTCTATTACGTTTATCCGTTGTCAGAGTAATGCTGTCATTACCCTTGCTACCCAGTTGCCTTGTATGGCTGCAGCCTTTCTTCCTCATGTCAATCTCGCCTAATTGATTGCTGGAGCTTTAATATCTGATCAAACTTTGGCCAATTCCTGACTGAGAACTGTTCCCTTACTGCCCAAGTGTGACTAACTATAGCCCACCCTGGTTTCCTGTGCACTTTTTCTGCAGGCCTGGCTGCCTTTCACCTAGGTGTACAGCTACGAGCTGTTAACGCTTCCACGGACCTGTTCTGACTGATGTCTGTTTAAACGCTTTCAGCTGCGGACTAGCTTAGCCTTTCTTGAACCAGCAGTGCGTTTAACTAACTTATCTGCAAAGCATTTCCTTTTTCCCTTGCTGGTTTCTCTTCATGTTATAGTTAAATCCACGCCGATGAGGAGGCCAACACTGTCATCTTGTTATAATATGATGTGATGCCTGGATATCAAGCGCTGGTGCCTTGTGGTTGGGTAGAGTACTTCTCCTCCAGCTTGGTTACGGACTGTTTATTAGTCTGTGGTGGAGAATGGGTTATAACTAAGCCTTGGTGCTCTTGTCTTCAAAGCAGAGTATAGTTTATTATATCTCAGTAATTCTACACAGGTTTCATTAGCTTTTGGGCATATTAAAATTTCTAACAAGGTAGATAAGACAAACGTCTTCAGAAGACTCTGCCAGACTCCAACTTCCTTGAACTACCAAATGCTCCACTCAGTGTCTGTATCATGTATCATATTGGGCAGAGTTTTCCCTCGGATTAACCTTTTCACATTGAGTACCTTGTATAAAGCTGATTTTCCAACATAGCTCATGAGGACTAGGTTGTTAATTTGAAGGTTTATGCACTCTCTGTGATGCCTCTACTTCTAGGGTTCCTAAAATAGTCTCTATCTGTGTTCAAAGCCTCCTGAATGAACCTTCTCCATTCTGGTTAGTCATAGGCCAGATGCTCCGTGAGTTAGCAAGAGTGTTTAATTAGTGCAGAGATGCTTTGAGACCATCACTAAATCATCTTCACAGACTTGTGCAGTGTGTCCTGCCCAGAAGAGCGGTTTTGAGTGGCTAGCCCCTGAGTATTGGGCATGCGGACTTGAGAGAGAGTGCTGTTAATGAACCACCTTTCTTGCCACCAGATTGCACCTTTGGTACTTTGCCATTGATTTTTTTTTTTTTAACTGTTACTGCTGCAGATTGTCCAACTTTCCAAAGCATATTGGAATTAGTATGTTGCCAGCATAGTGGGAGTAATTGGCAACAAAATACAATGAAACAAGCAGAACTCTGGAAGGCTGGGCACTCAATGTCTACTATAATACTGTGCATAT
This sequence comes from Ginglymostoma cirratum, assembly GCA_024137785.1. Classification (NCBI taxonomy): domain Eukaryota; kingdom Metazoa; phylum Chordata; class Chondrichthyes; order Orectolobiformes; family Ginglymostomatidae; genus Ginglymostoma; species Ginglymostoma cirratum. The sequence continues at coordinate 23,290,997 of JAHRHZ010000073.1, forward strand.
AATGGACTTCTAAAGAAACTGATTTGGGGGAGTAAATTAGCACTGTATCTCCTTCCAGGAATTTGGTACATCATCATTGTCTGTCCACATTGCTTTGGAACCAAATGGCGGTGCCACAAATGTTGTTAGTTGTGCACCCATTGTGGCCTTTCCCTCACCACCCTATTCCACCACTCTACTCACTGCTGCCTTTGTTGCCTAGCTTGCTCAGAGTGGGTTAAGTGAGGCAGGAAGGGCTCATTCTGAGAGCACCCCGAGTCAGCAGTTTTGCAATTCATCGCAGTGACCCTGGGTTAACAGCAAAAGAAACATAAGCTTAATCTATGAAATAATTACGCGAGTCCTGTGAGGCTGTCAACAATAACATCACAGTAATGTGATCGCAGGGGCTGAATATTTTCTCCTCCTCCCTCCCCTGCAGTTGCAGCGGCAACAAATGCAGCCATAATTTATTGCATGATTTCCTGGCATTTGTTTAAACAGAAATTGAAAATTGTAGATAGCTTAGTAGTAATGTGAAAGGAATGTTCCAGGATAAGGTTTTACAATTGAATCAAATCTCATGTTTCTTGTTGCTCCATAACAGGTGGTAAATTTCCCCACCAGATCCACTCTTCTGTATTCCTAATGTGGAGCTACACACTGTCAGTGGCACTTGGCTAAAAAAAAAATCCAATTTAATCTCACTTTTCAGCTTTTGGTGTATAACCTGTTGATCTTGTCACTGAAAGTTAAAAAAAGTTAAAATTACATTAAGGCAGCGAGTTCCAGACTCTCTGGCCTACCTGGGGCAAATGTTAACCCTTAACTCACCTCTCCTCATTCTTCCAAGTACTGTAATCTATATCCTCATTAGTTAGTTGCTTCCCTGTTCCGGGAAAGAGGTCTTTGCTATCCTTTCTATCTCTGCCCTTGATAAACGTTATATGCTACAATTAAATTTCCACTTGGCCTCCTTTGTTACAAAAGAAACAGCCCCAATACCCCTTCATCGTTAAAGTTCTGTATTCTTGGGGAAATCTGCATGAATTCCCTCCTGTCCTCTGCTAGTAAGACCACATTCTTTCTGTAATACAGTGACTGCAGTTATATGCAATACTCTAGCTGTATCCTAACTTGCATTTCATCTTGCATAGTCTCCCTGCTTATTTTTCCCCTTGTTTAAGAGTGTATCTGAGCTATATTCCTTTAATCACCTTATCTACCTGTCCTGTTACCCCGAAGGATTTGTGGACATGTCTTCTGTGTTCCCTTATTCCTCAATGCCATCCAGTATCCTATCACCTAGTGTGTATTTGCTTGCCCAGTTTGTTCTGACCAGTAACTACTCGGTTGCACTCAACAGGTCGCCTGCTCAGTATTTATATATGGTAGTGTATAAATGTGCTTCCTATGTTGAGATTATTGAGTTTTCAGAAGTCAGTGTTTATAATGACAAAATTCAGTGTCAACATTTGTGACACTTTTCCGGTCGTCGTGCTGAGTCTAAGAATTGTTAAACGCTGTGCAATAAAAAGAGAACTTAATTAACCACAGCAGTTATAAAATGAAAACTCAGGATTTTATTTAAAAAATGAATGAGGCTTGTATTGAAAAAAACAACAATTTGTGGCAAGGAAATTGGTTAACATTTTCATTGAGTTTCATGAATGATTTCTCTTCACAAGGCCCAGTGTGTTTTCTTTTTCAATTGTCCCAAATCCATTTCATTAAGGAAGCACTGCATCTTTATGGTACCCCATTCTGTCCGATTTTCCCACTAGCTGGAAGCTGACACACTCGCCACTGCTCTGACCTCTGGGGGATCCTAGTGCCTGCACCATCTTTAAAAACCCAACATGACCCAGTCCCACACTGACAGCCAGAGCTGTGCTGCAAAGTTCATGGCATTTGTCCTGGACATGGCAGATCAGAGAAAATTGGTGCTCTGCTCTGCAAATAGGGACCTGGAGGTATCGGTGGACGGGACAGTGCAGAGGAGTCTAGGTCCTCCAGGATCAACAAAGATGCTTATGCTGTCGTGGCCTCATCAACCTGGTCCAAGATTGCAAACCAAGTCAGTGTGGTCTCAACTGTGTGGAGGAATGTTTGGCAGTGAAGATCAAGGTCAATGATCAGTCTTTGCTCTGCTACCTCACTATTTCCACTACTGCACCCACCTCCCACAAAGTCTTATGTTCTACTACACTCACTGTCGTGTGCCATATCTTCCTTCTGTCACTCACCCAAATGCCACACATCACTAACACAACATGGCCTCTGTACTGCCCACTCACCCATTTGGGACACCCTACCACCTGCGCCAGCAACCACTCCTGTGTTTCTTCACACTCAGCCCCTCCCTTTGTATCATTCCATGAGAAAATGGTGGTGTGTCCAACAGTTGACTCCTCACTTCCAATGAAGAAAAGATGTTGGAACTTGCGGGTAAAGTTTGGGACTGTTCCCGTGGAAATACCAAAACATCTATGTCCTGGCCATCATGTTGGATGCGTTATTTATTGTTGTGACGCTTTCTCAATATCGCCACCGTGTATGTATCATCACATCACAGAATGTCTATCCTTTGCTCATGATACATTCTCTCTTTTGTCTCCAACAGGCAGGTCTGACCTGCAAGTGATCCATGCTCTCAGCAATATGGTTCATTCTGAACTGCTGTCTGGGCATTAGGGATGGGCAATGAATGCTGGCCCAGCCAGTGACTGAGCAAATAAAAATGAAAGGAGCACTGTTAGCACAGTCCCTGCAATGAAGAGGACAATGCTGTAAAACAAGCCCAGATCCTTCTGAGAAGAAGAAAGAATGGATGCCTCAGGAAGCACTTGCAAGGCTCCTGAGGCCAATACCTTGGTGGCTGTGTTAGTTAGATTAGGGTCAGGAGTACCTGCAGTGTCAGGAGCAGTTCACTGGCACGTCTCTGCAGCTGGCTGAGGGAGAAAGGCTTGAGGTCGCTGGCTCTTGCAGGACTGCCTGAGGCTAGGCACTGCTCAGTCCCAGGGAGGAGAGCACCCTATGGTGTCAGCAATTCGTGATTTCGGTTACGTGTGTAAGCAGGCGTAGGAGCAGCAGGTAGTTCTGTTTAAGCTGCAGGACTGCAGCAACACTGTTGGAACCTTGCTGCCTGTGACATGCAAGCATCCAGCGACCTCCATGGACAAGTTGGTGGTGGCTGCTATGGAGAGTGCACATACATGCACATGCCACACACGTGCACACATCATATGCCCATTCCGCCCAGAAACTGCATCCTGCGGCACTTTAGAGGTGGCTAGAATCTCAGCCCTGTGGGAGGTCTAGCTGAGGAGGGTCCATCTACCTCCTGGGCAGGCCACATTGAGCATTCATTGCCTTCGTGGGTCAGAACATTGAGTATAGGAGTTGGAACATTATGTTGCACTGTGCGGGACATTGGTGAGGCCACTTTTTGAATACTGCGTACAATTCTAGTTACCCTTCCTTAGGAAGGATGTTGTTAAACTTGAGAGGACGCAGAAAAGATTTACCAGGATGTTGCTGGGGCTGGAGGGAGAGGCTGAATAGACTGTGACATTTTTCACTGGGGCGCCAGAGGCTGAGGGGTGACCTTAAAGCGGTTTATATAATTGTGAGGAGCATGGATAGGGTGAATAGCCAAGGTCTTTTTCCCACGGTGGGAGAGTTCAAAACTAGAGATCATGGATTTCAAGTGAGGCGGTGGGGGGGTAGATTTAAAAAGAACCTGAGTGGTAACATTTTCACGCAGAAGATGATGCATGTAAGAAATGGTCTACCAGAGGATGTGGTAGAGGCTGGTACAATTACAACATTTAAAAGGCACTGGGTGGATATATGAATTGGAAGGGTTTAGAGGGATTTGGAGCAAATGCTGGCAAATAGTGCAAGGTCAGATCGGGACGACTGGTTGGACTGAATGGTCTGTTTCTCTGATGTACAACTCTATATGTGTAAGTCTTCTGAAGACACACATCACCAGAGTTGGCTGACCAAACGTCCGACGCCAAAAGGCTCCAGTGTGGGACAGGGTCCCTCTACAGCAGCTGAGGAAGTTGGGGATGCACAGAGATGTGATGAGAGGGATGAAGAAGCACGTGGGTGGCACAGGTAATACAATGTTAAATAGGTTGTCACATATATAAATATACATTGGCCCCAGGCAAAATTGTCTGTCAAACCTCAACCTCAGTATTGAAGTTAACCATCCTGAGTACTGCCCGATGTTCGATGATCTAAGATGTGCCCACGTTCCCACTCAACCAAACTATCTGAATCTTAGTCTCCCCACTTTACCCCTCTAAATCCAGGTCTATCAGGTAAACATGCCAGATGTAATAGTGTACTGACCACCACCCACCCTGCTGTCGAAGCCAGGATTTTGCTGCTCTCTTATCACTCCCAGGTTCGTCTGTATATTGAGTTGTCCTGCTTCACCATCATAATCCTCTCAGCATGCCAGCATGTTGTTTCTAATCCTCACACTTAAATTCCCCAGCTTCCCTCTTGTAGCACTTGCTGTAAATAATCCCCCTTGAATTTTGGCAGACACATCCAGTGTTGTCTGTGGCCCATTCCCTTCAGTGATTTAGATGAACAGTCCTGAGTATGAATGACAGCACTCCTGATTGACCCATTTATAACTCCTTGACTCTGTACTGGGGTCTCCCCGGGCTGGTTGCACTGGATCGATGGGGCTGACTTTAACCCACCCCCTGCACTGTAAAGCACCCTGGGCCCCACCCAAGAACGGCGCTCCTGCTGCTGCCTGGGTCTGTGTTGGTGCCTGGGCCTGTCTGCCAGTCCAACCCTTGAGCATGACGCACCACATGGTTGACTGACTGACTGTGCCAAAGCCCTTGGACTGATACTAGAGGCTTCTCTTGACTTACTGTGCTGGGACTCTAGACTTGAAAACATAGCCATTTGTTTAAAGGACGTGCACTGTGTTTTCCGTGTACACTCCTGGCACACGGTGCACATATGAGGTGAGGCATGCAGATAACAAAACCAACAAGCAATTATTGGCCTTAGACGTTTCACCGCTCCCAGGCAAGAATCTCATCATGATGCCTGGATCTTGGTTGGAAAATGCTACTTGTTGCTTCTAACATCAAGAAAGGCCTTCCTGGATTTCTCACAATTCTCCCATATGTATTGCCATAGCCCACATTGTTAGATTCCATCCTAATTGTTCACAAACTTTTGTAATTTTCAGTAGAATAAAGGCAGTTTTTTTTCCTACTTTTGGGAAGTTTCAGAAACAGTCCAGTTTTTAAATGCTTTGAGATAAACATGCGGCACTGTGGCTCAGTGGTTAGCACTGCTGCCTCACAGCGCCAGAAACCTGCGTTCGATCCTATTCTCGGGTGATTGTGTGAAGTTTCCATATTCTCTCTCCATGTCTGCGTGACAGTCTGAAGATGTGCCGGTTGGGTGGTTTGGCCGTGCTAAGTTGCCTGTAGTGTCTGGGGATGTGCAGGCTGAGTAGGTTAGCCATTGGAAATGCAGGGATACTGGGACAGGAAAGAGAATGGGTTTGAGTAGGATGTTCTTCGGAGGGCCAGGGTAGACTTGATGGGCTGAATGGCCTGCTTACACGCTTGAGGGATTCTAAGAATCACGTTCCATAGAACAGAATCAATCAGCATAAGTTGAGTTTATGGAACAGTTAACATCAAATGCAGTGAAGCAATAGGTTGCTAACCGATATGTAAAAGAAAGTGAAATTTGCAGCTATCTGATTTAAGACTGAAATGCAGAGTATCACAATTTATTGTCGTTTGACTAAATGAAATAATTTTGTTTTCTCCGGAATGAGAAAGAGGAATGCGTTGCCATTTTTTCACTGTCACTGGTTTGAAATCTTGGAACTTCCTTCCCAATAGCACTATGAGAGCACCTACATCATCTTGACTGCAACAGTTCAAGAAGACAGCTCCCACCACCTTCTCAAATGCAACTGGAATGGAGATTAATGTTGGCTCAACCATCAATATCTACATCCTGTTAAAAACAACATGCTGTCTCTGCCCTATTTTCCTACTAATAAATTTGGCAAAGTATAGTTCAGGTCTGATCAGATAATGAAACAGAAACAGAAATTGCTGGAAAAGCTCAGCAAGTCTGGCAGCATCTGTGGAGAGAAATCAGAATTAATATTTTAGGTTGAGTGACCCTCAGAACAGATGGTAGCTAGGAATGTGTTGGTTTATATGCAGAAGATGGGGGGGGGCGCGGGTTGGAAACGCGCAGTGGGGTGGGGAATGGTAGGCATAAGGATTAAATGATGGTTGGCGATATAGCCCAGAGAGAAAGACCAGTTTGACAGAAAAAGGAATGGATAACAATCTGGCTAGGAATCTGAATAACTGTTAGTGGCTAACAATGGCTATATGTAACAGAAGACTATATGATAACAAGGCCTGGTATATGGGAGTTTGAGTAAGGACATGGGGAGAGCACAAGCTATAAAGCTATTGAACTCTAGAAAGCTGCAGGTTCTCCAAGCGGAAAATGAGGTGCTGTTCTTCCAGTTTGTGCTGAGCTTTGCTGGAGCACAGCAGCAAGTCTAAAATAGATGTTGGCCAGGGAACTGGGTGTGTAATTTTAATGATCCAACATAAGAAATGTTTATTTATGACACACAGAGTGAAGTAAATTGACTGAAGAATGACGCCTGTGATGCAGGCGATCTCTGGAAGAGGCTGAGATGGCTCATCTACTCGGCACTTCTGGCTAAAGATCATTGCAAATGTTTTGGCCTTATCTTTTGCATTTATGTTCTGAGCTCCCCTATCACTGATGATGGGCTAGTTTTAGAGTTGCTTCATCCTGTTTTAATTGTTTAATTGTCCTTCACCACTCAATGAAAAGTGGCAAGAATGTGGAGCTTAAATCTGATCCCATTGGTTCTGTGATTGCTTAGCTCTGTCTATCACATACCTCTGCTGCTGAATGTCATTCAAGTAGTCCTATTTTGTAGATTCACCAAGATGACACACCATTTTTCTATTTACCTACTATTTCTGCGATGTCTTCCTGCGCTCTTCATTGAATCAGGGTTGATCCCATGACTTGATGGTAACTGCAAAGTGGGAGATATACTAGGCTATTAGGTTACAGATTAATCACCATGTTGAAGGATTTCTGGGGAGAACTTGTACAGAATTCTGTCTTGAAATATTAAATATGTAGTGTACAGATTTTTACAGGGTAAATTATGCATGGTCTCTCAGAAGACAGTCACATTTGCTAAATAGCTTTTACTCATTCCATGTTCTTCCATGCTTCATGGAAATTGTTAGAATTAATCTTCATTTTTTAAAAGCAAATTTAAAGATCATGGAAACATTTGGAAGACTGGAATGCTGAAAAATAACAAGTGATAACAAGTAAGCATCTGCTTGCTCACTAGTTGTTTATAAGCTTGAAGTAGGTGTGATTGAAGCATTTCATTATCGTGGGAGGAGAACGGAGATGTGAACGTAGTTGGCTCGCCCTGCGGTATGCTTGCGTTCTATTGGCCAATTATACATCATACCCATCTATTATTCTGTTCATAACAAGCACTGTTGAGTAATGATCCTGGACTCCCCAGTGTAAGGTTTAGACTAATTTGTAACTGATATTTTATTGACGTACTCATATGAAGGGACCAAGTACACAGTAAAACCAGAGGACATGCCTCTGTTGCTGATTTTGAAGCTTTAATCTTTATTTCTACTTGCTATCGTGGATAATCCATGATAAAGCTGTATTGTAATGTGTTCCCATTTATAACAATTTATCCCCATTATAATCTTCTTTATTGCAAGTTGTCTTTGACATCATGTGGTGTGAATGAGTTCATTGGTATAATGCTTAACGCTGCTTTATGGCTTTATGCATACAGACACACCAGAACCTACGAAAAAATAATCCCTGCAGCTTTGAAATTACACAAAGGCAGTTTCTATCCAATCACTAGCCTAGACCATTTGAATCAACTGTTTGTGCTTATGAGCTATGTAAATATCTGAAGAATTGAGATTTTCAGATTTTTGAATTATGTTTTCAAAGTTTGGATACATTGTGGCTTTCTCTGCCTTCAAATGCTGCACTGGTTTAAATTTCTCACCCTTTTTCCTAATCAGTAGGGTTTTTCCCCTTATTTTGTCTATTCTTTTATATCTTTGTTTTCATTTCATCCCAAATCTATTCTGACTTAATTTACAATTGCCTGTTATTGCATGTTACCAGTACCTTCTGTTTAGTACTCCACTCTGGGAATATTAATTAGACAGATGTGGCAGTTGTAAAAAGTTGCCTTATAATAGGCTGGTTTGCTGAGAATCTCCCGTGGGAGAGAAAGTGATAGCATATGACTGCTTCCTTTCTGCCTGAGCCATTTCCCTATGGTATTATCATCTAGTAGTGTCTGATAGGGATCCCTGAGACCTAATGGAACTAGGAAACAGGAGATGACTATGTTAGTTAATGGATAATTGGGTGAGCACTTGACCAAGTGTATATAGGTGAGCAGAAGGGCTCTTGTGATGTAGTGGTTAGTGTCCCTGCAGCTGGGCCAGGAGTTCTGGTTTCAAGTGCCATCTGCCTCTGAGGTGTGTCATAGCATGTCCAAACAGGATGATTAAACTATCTATCTTTGGCCTTTGTGTGTTTCCACAATGTGCCATGCCCAGGGAGGCATTAGCCTAGTCGTATTATCGCTAGACCACTAATCCAGAGGCTAAGATAATGTTCTGCAGACTCAGGTTCAAATCCCACCGTAGCAGATAGTGAAGTTTGAATTCAATAAAAAGCTGAAATTAAGAGTCTGACTGTGAATGCATTGCCAATTGTTGGAAAATCTCATCTGGTTGACTGATGTCCTTTAGGGAAAGAAACTGCTGGCCTACATTTGACTCCTCACACACAAATATAGTTGAGTCTTAACTGCCCTCTGGGCAATTAGGAATGGGCTATAAATGCTAACACATGCATGGTAGTTGACACTGGTCTGGCTTCCTGGTCTGGTTAGTTAGCTCTGAGTGACTAGAACCTCTAACACACTTGTTTCATCAGTTAGGGCGCCCTGATCGGACCGGGTTAGTAGCCCCAAGCAAGGAACTCATTGATTATAAGGTCCACCTGGCTCATCTCGTTACAATCATTACACTTGGCAAGTTTTTTTGTTTGTTTATTTACTCATGGGCTGTGGATGTTGTTCGCTGGCTGGAATGTATTGCCAATCACTGAAAACATAATAATCAATGTCGCTTGAACCGCTGCAGTCCATTTGGGCCCAAATGAGTCCATTAGTTCGGAGTTAATTTCTGCCCTTGTTTGTAAACAAAATAACATTTTGCACCTTCAGTAGTGGAGGGAACATTGTATTGTAAGATAACTAAGAATGGACAATAAAGTAGGCTGTGCCAATGTTTTAATAAGCCAAGGATTTATTTAAAAATATGAATCATTTATTCAATTACTGTCATGAGGATCTTACTATATTATATGTAAGTTAGCTCTTATTCGTGCCTATTTCGTTCAAAATAATCTGTAATGAATGATGTACAGTAAATCCTCTAACTGTGAAATCACGTGACTCACTAATTCGCATATAAATGCTAATATAAGTTACAACAAAAATCAACATCTATTGGCTAAAATCACGTATCTGTGATATTTTAACCATTTTAACCTTTTTTTTAATGAGCTCTGCACACGTGAATTTCCTTACTTGTAGAGGTTCTCAGGGACAGAACCCTCGCGGATATGTAGGAATGACTGTAGATCAATCAAGACCTTTGAGAAGTGTTGTAAGATTAAACCTTAACATAAGCTTGCCTTGTCTTCCATAAAATAACGTTCTCTTCCCTTCTGTTAATTTTCAGAACTGCCAGAAAACTGGACTGATACAAAAGAGTCCTTACAGGAAGGAATGGTCTTTCACCTTAAGTATCTTGGTGTGACTGTAGTGGATCAGCCGAAAGGGGAAGGGATGGCAGCTGCAGCCATTCGACGGATAATTACTGTGGTAATTGTTTTATAAAGTTTGGTCAATGCTCTTTGCTCACAGTTTGGTCATAGCATTTTGTGTACAGATGTAGATTTTGGAGCATTGCTGTAATATTAATTCCTGCATCATTGAAACAACTTCAGCATTATCACAAATGTGGGGTGGGATTTGCCATTGACTGCCCAAAGAAATACAAGCTTACCTGGTTCTTCAACTACAGCAAGACACTTCCTACTTGCACCAGGATTGACCATAAAAAGCTGAATCAGAGGCTGAGTAGCAGGATGATGGTGAGGCTATATCCTCACTGAAAGCATAAGTTGTAGACATGCCTCTTCAGAGCAGTCTTTAGCTCAGTGGCAGATATACCTTAATATGATTTTAATTATTTGTACATACCTTGACCACTTTTTTAAAATCTTTAAGCATTTAAAAAAAACTTTTAAATAATCTAACAAACTTACAGTGCCTGTTAACTGTCCCTGGTGAACAACTCGGCCAAATTGGCTTGATTTTCACACAAGCTGCAAATCCATGTCAGACTTTAGTTTTAAATATTTCACCAGCTAATAAAGAGAAGACCAAATAGTGTTTCTGTGAAATAAATTCAGACCTCACCTCATACTGGTAGATTTTTCTCCACATATCTCCTAGGCAGGAGCTGCACTGAAATTTTCCATTGATTTGAAAAACACTTCTCCCAATACTGCCCCACATACTAAACATGTGTGGAGAAAGAATATCGCAAAAACTGAGTTTAATCATTTTTCTTCTTCATAAAGAAGGACAAATTAGAAAGCAAGAAATATAAAATTAGACAGTAAGAGCTTCTAAAAGGATATTCTCAAGAGGAGAGTAGCTCAAGTAAACATCAGTCTATTAGAGGATAGCTTTGGAGAATTAATATTGGGAAACATGGTGTAGATTTTGAAGAGATATTTTACGCCTGTCTTCATGGTAGGAGAGAAAAAAAATCATAATAGAAAATCAAAGTTCAAAAGAAAGGAAGAATTTGCACAATATCTAGCAAAAAAGTGCTTGAAAAGTTAATGAGACTAAAAATTGACAAGCATGCTGGACATGATGGCCTGCATCCTGGTGTCTTAAAAAAAGGCAGATGAATTGTTTGTAATCTCGGAAAGTTCCTTAGATTCTGGAAAAGTCCAACAGATTAGAAAACCACAAGGGCAGGACCTCTATTCCAGAAGGGTGAGAGACAAAAATCAGAAAACTGTAGGACCTTTAGCCTAACATTGGTCATTGGGACAAAGCTGAAATCTATTACTAAGGAAGCAGTGCAACACAATTATAAAATCATAAAACAGTCAATCACAATTAACATCGTGCAGGAAAGGTGTTACTGAGCTACTGCCTTGGCATCTGAGTGTTTTGCCTGCCCATTTCTGACTGTTTCCTTTCATGGGGGAGTGTGGTACTAGGTGCACAGTTTAAAGATAAGAGGCCTCCCATTTAAGATGGAGATGAGGAAGATTTTTCTTTCATCAGAGTTATTAGTTTTTGGAGTTCTCTATCCAATGGGCAATATAGTTGACTCTTGAATGCGTTCTGAAATGGCCTAGGAAGCCTCTCAGTTGTATCAACGCTAAAAAGTCCCCAAAAGGAACACGATCTGGTACCAGAATTGGGAGAACTGATTCATAGACTAGTCAAGCAAAAGCCTTGACATTGTCATGGAATCATTACATACATACAATGACTTTGTCCCAGGCACCGCCATCCCATTCCTGCAGAAGTGGCAACACAGAGTTGTACAGTCAAGAGTTTGTGACCCTGGGAGACTCTGAACCCCATGAAGTATCACATTACTGATGATCTAGAGTAGAATGTTGTGGCAATATTTGGCTGGGCTGGATTTGTGTAGAATACATACCTGGGGAATTTTCCACATTGTCAGATAGATACCAGTGTTGTAGCTGTACTGGAACAGCTTGGTTATGAGTGCAACAAGTTCTGGAGCGCACATCTTTGGAATGTTGGCAGGGCTCATAGCCTTTGCAGGATCCAGCGATAGTGAGAGGAGCAAAGAAATTATGATGGCCAATGACACCAAGTCATAATGTGCTTTCTGATAGCAGATATGGAAAAGAGGGCTGAGTGGTGTCCTTCTGCACTGTACTTCACAGAATGACAGAATTGTTAAATTGTTAAATACGTAGATCTTCAAACAAGAACACAATTTGATTTCATAATTCTTTAGTTCTTTGTAACTTTGCTCAAGATTATGGATTTAAGAAAGAAGTGAAATTTGACGAAATGATGCAGTGAATACACCCTCGGCTGTAATGATGCCAGTGTAAATCATTTTCGAACAGGACAGCAATGTTTCTGTAGCTGATTTGTATGGAGGCTGCTGTGTTGTCATGTGCTGTTCAATGCCAGTGTGCTTGACTAAATGCTTTAACATGATATTTAGGTAGCTTAAAATATTTAATTGCTTTCTTTGCTTTGGAAATTAAAGTTCGTTTTTATGAATGTTTCTTTTCTAATCTCATTTAATCGCAGAGTTTGAAGATTTTCAGGTTGCATGTTGGCACGGTGGTTAGCACTGCTGCTTCACTGTGCCAGGAACTTGGATTTGGTTCCAGCCTTGGGTTACTGTGTGTGGAGTTTGCATGTTCTTCCCGTGTCTGGGTGGGTTTCCACGAGTTGCTCTGGTTTCCTCATATAGCTCAAAGATGCACAGGTTAAGGGGATTGGCCATGCTCAATTGTCCCATAGTGTTCCAGGCTAGGTGGATTTACCATGGAAATATGGGGTTATGGGGTGGGCTCAGGTGGGAAACTCTTCAGTGAGTCAATGGGCTGAATGGCCTCTTTCCACACTCTAGGGATTCTATAATTTTAGCTGGTAACTTTACTTTTGCAAATTGCAGTGAAAATTTTTAACTACTTTGATGTACAAAAAGGAGATCCAACATGATAATTACATTTGCGTTCTGGGCCTGTTTGTATTGACCCTAAATGAAAATAAGCATAGATTCTTGGCCATTAGCCTAAGTTATTGAACTACAGACCCCTCGCCACCACTTTCTAGAATGAGCAACTGCCCACCATTGTCCAGAGCCTGTTAAGGCACATGTCAGCTTTCTCTTTTTGGGATAAATTTGATTGCCAGAACTCGTGGTGACATCAAGGTCTTCAGTATCAGTCAGTCTCAGTGTTTGATGCTATTTTCCGTCAAAATCTAGGCCTTTGGAACAATTTGTCCTCTCCAGTATAAATCATGATGCAATGAGCACAAAATTATCTTTGTTATTAAAGTTAAACATAAGATGGAACCAAGCACCACTTTTAATTGTTTATAGTAAGAAAATAGTTGATCATGCTCTTCATTCTCTCAAGATTTGCTCTCCATTTCTGCTGAAGTACGTGTGAAAAGCTGTATCTCTGATTTGAGTTTAGAGCAACACAGGGTGTAATATCATATAGGGATTTCTGTTCACTGACCAAAAAAAAGCAGTGTGCAGTTTAAACTGGTAGAGAGTCCAAATTCAGCTTTAAATTTACTAGATAATGCCGCCTTGCAGTAATGTTTGAATGGAAATGCATTTATTGGGGCAACTTGTTTTTCTGTTGCTGTTGGCCTTTTGCCCATTGTTTAGTAAAAGGCATATTTGACAGCAAAGTACAACTTTCTGTTCTTTTGACCAGTTCATCATTCATTTCTTTGTGAGTAATGATTTTGAAAGAAGCATCTCTCCGAAGTGCCATAATGGAGTCGAACTACAAAATATGCAGCCACTTCAAACAAGGGTAGTGCAGAACTGTAGAGTTCTAAATGATGCAATGTGTTAAATTTTATTTTAATTTATCTAAAAACAATGGAAATGTAAACTTTAACAGCTCTTGTCAAGATGCTTTATTACCTAGATGCTTTCCTTGTATGACCTCAGCTTTCTTCTTCAAAGATTTTTTTGCCTTCCTGTTTTTCCCTTTTGTCCATTCAAAAGCCCTTACTGCATGATTGTGCTTAATCTATTGCTGCTTGCAACCAGAAAGAGAAGAACTGCCAGACCTCTACCAAATGCCTGGGATAAATAGCTCGAGCACAATGGGATATTTAATGAGAAATTACTCAAGTCAACACACTGCGCAAACTATGCAGAACGCAGGGAAACACTGGCACAAGTGTGCTATTTTTAATGACAACATGTAACATCTTTTTTCCCTCTGGATGCTTTCTGCATTTGCTAAGTTTATTTGTTTGTCAGTAAGTTATTCAAGCACAGACGTGTGAAGATTTTTGCCTTTAGCCTGAGTAGATATGAAATAAACTCTGATATTGTACATTTTGCACATTGTCAAGATTCAGAGCTGTTGTTTGTGATGGTTTAAGATGCAAATGAACCCAGACTTACTTGTATGGTTGAGTTTACTGGCAAACCAACCTCCTATTCTCCTGTTTCTTGTCTGAAAGCTCGTCTCAGCAACATCATCTGAATACGTATCAGGTTCCACATATACAGTGATATCCAGCATTTCCACCTCTATTGATTCCTCCATTATTGCTGATTTATTATGCTATGTGTATGAGCTCCAGAACTAGATATAGAAACTGTCCTGCAGCTGAATATTGGGAACATGGAGGCTACTCATGTCTCAAGTGCCTGTCATAAAATCCACTACCTAGACAGTTTTCCTAACCACTGTTTGAGGCTGAAGCTGGCTGTTTGTAATCTTTTTGAACCTTAGATAAGCTTTAAAATCTGAATTTAATTCAACACTAAGACCACCTGCTTTCACCTTGGTAACATTGCAAGTTTCCATTCCATTCATACTGCCTAGTGAACCCCTCTTCCTCACCTTATCTTTACCTTTGTGCTAGACAATTCTAATACTCACCTTGCTTCTACCCTTCACAAAATTGAACTTTATAGAAAACTCTGCTACCCATATCCTAAATCCCACCAAGTTATATTTCCCTTCTGAGATAATAGGTACTGCAGAGGCTGGAGAATCCGAGATAACAAGGTGTGGAGCTGGATGAACACAGCAGGCCAAGCAGCATCGTAGGAGCAGGAAAGCTTGACGTTTCGGGCCTAGACCCTTCCCTTCCGGTTTTGTTCTTGTGGACCTACATTTATTCTTCTTATGACAAAAATTTGTCTTTGAATTCTGTTCACTGCATTGCTCTCCTGCCTAGCTCTGTAAGTCCTTCCGATCTTGCAGTTTTCTCAAATACGTGTGTCTTCCAGTTCTTTATTTGCTTCAGCATTGGCTCTGCTGCTTTAAGTTGAGTAGAGATAGACAGAGAGAGAGATAGATAGATATGATTGGTAGTGGTTTAACTGGAGGATTACTACGCCTCAGGCAAGCAAGAGTTCAATAAGGAGAATCCTTTATGGTAATCTCAGCAGGTGTAGGATTTGAACCCACACTACTGTCATCAATAGAAACCAGTTGAAAACTCCAGAGATTTCCTCCACCCTTCTCAACCAATGTCTCTATCTCTCTTCTCCTTATTTAAGATGCCCCTTTGTACTGATTTTTCTGTCAAAGCTTTCAGTCACCCATCCTACTGCCTCATGAGATTTATTATCAGGTTTGGTTTGATGATGCACCATTGAAGCATCTTGGGACATTTTAGTACATTGAAGGTGCAAAATAAATACATATTGTTGATTCTTGCTTGTGAGTAAAACTGTGGCTCAATTGGCTAGATAACTGGTTTCTATTGATGACAGTAGTGTGGGTTCAAATCCTACACCTGCTGAGGTTACCGTAAAGGATTCTCCTTATTGAACTCTTGCTTGCCTGAGGCATCGTAACCCTTCGGTTAAACCACCACCAATCATATCTGTCTATCTCTGTCTCTCGCTCTCGCTCTCTGTAGAGCCGTTTATAAATCTGTATTATGTCACCTAAATGATCACTGCACTGTTGTAACAACCTGATCTTTCACAGTTACACAGTGAAAATTTTGTCTTTTATTTTTAACTGGCCTTTACTTCACTCTGGCCATTGTGAGAGCAGCTTTCAATGGATCACACTGGATACTGAAGCCAGTAAATGATCCCACGAAGCAATCCCTAACACCCATCTGATGGACAGTGCTAATGGCTCTCATTCAGTGTAAAAATCAACACCAAACTTTGGTCCAATGAACTAACAGGCCAGCAAATTTCATTTTTTTACAAAAAAGTGTAATGAGGGCAGCCAATCTCCACTGTATCCCCAAACCACACTCTGACCAATCAGAATCCATCTGCCTGGACTGAAAATTAAGATTAACACTTAACTGCTCTAATTGCATCTCCCTGAAAATGATAGCCCAACCATTCAGCGTCCCCTTTTCAAGCAATAGAAAGCGGTGTATTGGGGGAAAACAAACAAAGGCTGCTTCATACGTTCTCGTTCTGATGAGTGCAAGATGAAAAGCCTCAACTTCTTACCTCCTCTTAGCAATATTTAAAATTTTTGTAGGGCACCAGGGCTGTGTTTATCATATTCTCTGCCTAGGTTGATGCTGGATAGTCTGTTCAGTTTTGTTTTGATCAGAATCCATAGCAATTAAGATTGAATGAAATTGCTGTGGTTCTGGAGTCACATGTAGGCCAGACCAGATAAGAATAGGCAGATTTTCCTTTCTAACGGAAATTACTGAACTAGATGGGTCTTTGTGACAGTGGTTATCATGATTACTGTTATCCCAGATTTTTTGCATCCAGATTGTACTGAATTCAAATTTCAACATCTCTCATGGTGTGATTTGAATCCCTTTTTCAACAATATTAACCCAATATTACTAGCCCAATGACATCACCTCCCTCAGATGTAGATTGCAAGGAAGTTGGAAAAAGTTTGAGTTGTGACAAGTCTGAAATGTAGTGAGGTCACACACAAGACCTTTGGGCTTTGGTTATGTTTGGTACTTTTTCTATTCTAAATGTTGCTTAACATACTGGTAAGGGCTGTTTTTGAAGGAGGGGAATTTGCTGTTCATTCTGCGACTGACAGTGAAATGATGCAAATGTGCTAAAGTAAATGTGTGACATATCTAAAGACAGTACTGTGATGGGTATAAGACTAGAATAGATTTAAAAAAAGAAAACATTGTGGACAGAAAGGAGGGAAAAACTTGCTAAATTAATCAAAATTAGAAAATCCAAAACTGGTCCATGTCACCTTTGTAGTTTATCTCCAACATTTCTTTGTGCTTTCACCGAGCTCCACTTGTCCATGAGTTCCATTCTTTTTCCAGCTGACTCCATTGATGATCATCCCTTTACAAATACTGTTCCTCAACAGTGCGCTCATCACCCTCTTCAAAACAAACAATGCTCGACTCTATTATCCTTGCAATGTCAAATATCCTGTATCAATCTCCCTTTTCTCTCAAGTCCTTGAATGTGTTGTCAACTCTCAATTCTGAGGACATATTTTCTGGTGCCCCATGTTTCTATCTTGCTAAATTAATTAAAAAGAAGTTGTACAGGATACAGAGCTTCAGGTGCAGACTTCATTTAAATGAGTTTAAGGGTTTTGTCCTCACCACCATCCTGGGCAGTAAATTCCAGATCCAAACTTTTTGTTTGTTCATTCATGGAATGTGGGCATTGTTGGCTGGATTAGCATTTATTGCTTATCCCTTTTTGTCCTTGCAAAGGTGGTAGTGAGCTATATTCGTGAATCATTGTAGCCTCTGTATTTTAGGTTGCCCCACAATGCCCTTAGGGAGTTCTAGGATTTTGACCCAGTGACACTGAAGGAATGACTATATGTTTCCAGTCAAGATGGTGATGGAGGGGAACTTGGAAGTGGTGGTGTTCCCATCTATCTGCTGCCCTTGTCCTTCTACTTGGAAGCGGTTATGGGCTTGGCAGGTGCTCTCGAAGGATCTTTAGTGAATTTATGCAGTGCATCTTTTAGATATTGCACACTGCCACTTTGGGCATCAATGATGGAGGGAGTCGATGTTTGTGGATGTGGTGCCAATCAAGCAGGCTGCTCTATCCTGAATGGTGTCAAGCTTCTTGAGCGTTGTTGAAGTTGCGCCCATCCAGGCAGTTGAGGAGTATTCCATCACACTCCTGAGGGGCAGTTTTTGGGGAGTCAGGAATTATTCATTCCAGGATTTCTAGCCTGTAACTTGCTCTTGTAGCCACAATATTTGTAGAGCTATTCCAGTTCAGTTTCTGATCAATGGTAACCCCAGGATGTTGATAGTGGGAGATTGTGATGGTAATGCCATTGAATGTTAAAGTGATGATTAGATTCTCGCTTGTTGAAGGTGACATTGCATGGCATTTGTGTAGCAAATGTTACTTGCCACGTATCAGCCTAATCCTGGATATTGTCCAGGCCTTTGTCCATTTTGGATGCAGACTGCCTCAGTATCTGAGGAGTCACGAATGGTGCTGAACATTATATAATCACCTGGGTGAAAAATACTTTCTTTATTTCTCTTCAATCGTTCTACGAATCACCCTAAATCTGTGCCCTCTGTAATTGACCTCCCCACTAGGAAAAACAGGCCTTCCCTCTCCACTCTTATCGAAGCCCCTTATTATTTTGTCACTTCAATTACACCGTCCTTCAGTCACCTCTTTTCTCACAAAAATGATCCTAGCCTATCCAATTTTTCATTGTAGCTACAGTCTTCAAGCTCCAGAAATATTATTGTGAATCTCCTTTGTACTCTCTCTGAAGTATAATTCTTATAAGGTAATGATCAGGTCTGTACACCTGCCCATGGCCTAATCAGTGTCTTGTACAATTCCAGTATTACATCTTGATTTTATGTTTAATACATTGCCTTATGAAGGAAAGCATCCTGTTTGGTTCCTTTTACATGTCTGTCCTTTTAACTTACCTGTTCATCCTGCCACCTTCAGAGATCTATGAACATTCACTTCAAGGTTACTTACTTCCTATCTCCCATTTCTTTTGTCGTCTTCTGATTTTTTATTTTGCTGTCCTCAAATACATAACCTTTTAGTTCTCTGAATTGAAATCCATTTGCCATACTTCTGGCCACTCAAACAACCATCCTCTTCAAAAGTTGGCTGGGTAGTTGAACTTGTATTGTCTGCAAATTTCCAAATCATGCCTCCCACATTAAAGCATAAATCATTAGTATATACCATAAACAGCAATGGGCCTAATATTAAGTCCTGTCAGACACCACTGGAAACTGATTTCTGTTCACTAAATTATCTGATGATCATTACCCTTTATTTCCTGTCACCTGGGCTAATTTTGGATCCAAATTGTCCTATGTCCCATGCACTTTTTTCTTTTCTGACCAGTCTGCCATGTGCAACCTTGTAAATGCCTTACTAAGATCAATGTAGACATCAGCCACCACACTAGCCCCATCAATCCATCTTGTTACTTCGGCAATTAAGTTGGTACGACACAGCATTCCCTCAACAAAAGCATGCTATCCATATTAATACATGCCTTTGAGTGACCATTTATCATTTATTTCAATATTGATTTTGCTAATTTGCCCATCATTGATGCTAGCTTGACTTGCCTATAATTATTTGGCCTACTGTTTGTAGTGTTTCTGAATAATGGTACAATATCTGCAGTTCTTCAGTCCTCTGATACCTCATTTGTATCTAGGATTTGGAAATCAATCCACAGAGCACCTGTTATTTCCTCCTTTACTTCCTTTAACAGCCAAGAATTCAATTCATCCAGTCCTGTTGATTTTTCCACCTTCGCAGAATTCAATCTCTCCAGTATTTCTCCCTCAAGCTTATCTAATATTCCATAGTCGCTCTCTTGAGCTAGTATGTCTGCATTGTCTTTCTTCCTTATGAAGCCAGAGGAGAAATTCTCATTAAGAACCTTGCCCTCATTTTCTGCATCTATGCAGAAGTTACCATACACAGCCCTCAGGCCTCACCCTTCCCTAGTTATCCTCTTGCTGTTAACATACTGATAAAAACACCTTTGGGTTTTCCTCAATTTGCCAGCCAATACTTTATTTTGCTCTTTTTGCTTTCCTAATTTCCTTTTTCACTTCATCACCCTGCTTTCTATACTACTCTAAGCTTCCTCAAGTATTACTATTTTTTAAAAACTGTCATAAGTTTAATATTCCTGCTGTATCTTGCACTGTGTTCTTCTGAAGAATTGTGGGACTCTAGATTTGGCAGTATCATACTTAATTTTTGTGTCTGTCGATCCTTACAGTTGAATGCCTTCCACTAATATGTCACTGACTCCCCCTCAAGTAGTTGCACCCAGTCCACTTTTGCCAGTTCACCACAGATTTGTAAAGTAACCTTCCTTCCAGTTTAAAACTTTTATTTCTGACTGATTTTTGCCCTTTTGATAATGATGCTAAACCTACTGTATTATGAGCACAATTGGAAGGCCACCCACCACTAGTTCAATCACTAGCCTTGCTTCATTTCCTCAAACTAAATAGAAGATTGCACCAGAGATAACAGGAACTGCAGATGCTGGAGAGTCTGAGA